>JAJHZJ010000644.1:2160000-2497500 GCA_023548195.1 Bettongia penicillata ogilbyi | reverse complement strand
TAAGGGATCAAAGGGCGTGGAATAGGATATTCCAGAAGGCAAAGGAACTAGGACTGAAACCAAGAATCACCTACCCAGCTAAACTGAGTATAATACTTCAAGGGAAAATATGGTCTTTCAATGAAACAGAGGACTTTCAATCATTCTTGATGAAAAAACCAGAGCTGAAAAGAAAATTTGACTTTCAAACACAAGAATGAGAAGAAGCATGAAAAAGGAAACAGCAAAGAGAAGTCTTAAGGGACTTACCATGAGTGAACTGTTTACATTCCTACATGGAAAGACAATATTTGTAACTCTTAAAACTTTTCAGCATCTGGGTAGTTGGTGGGATCACACATACACATGTACACGCATGCACACACATACACACATGCACACACATACAGAGATAGAGAGCACAGATTGAACTGAATAGGATGGGACCATACCTTAAAAGAAACTAGGGTAAATGGTGAGAGAGAAATGTAGGGGGAGGGAAAGGGAAGGGGGGGTAACTATATGTCATTTAAGAGGCAGGTAGGAGTTTTTCTTAGTGGAGGGAAAAAGAGGAGAGCTGAGAAAAAAAAAACAAAAAACAAGAAGTTTACCCTCATCACATTTGACTAAACGAAGGAGTGAAATGCACACTCATTTTGGTATGAAAACCTATCTTACAGTATAAGAAAGTGGGGGAGAAAGAGATATTGCAAGGGGGGGATGATGGAAGGGAGGGCAAAGGGAGGAGGGAGCAATTTGAAGTCAACACTTGGGGAGGGACAGGATCAAAAGACAGAAGAGAAACAATGAGGGGCAGGTTAGGAGGGATGGTAATCCAGTTAGTCTTACACAACACGACTATCAGGGAGGTCATTGGCAAAACTACACAGATATGGCCTATATTGAATTGCCTGCTGTCCCAAAGGGAATGGGTGGGGAGGGAGGGATGAGGAGAATTTGGAACTCAAAGTTTTAGGAACAACTGTTTAGTATTGTTGTTGCAACTAGGAAAGAAGACATACAGTTAAGGAGGAATAGAAAGTCATCTGGCCCTACAGGAGAAAAGAGAAGATGGAGACAAGAGAAGGGAGGGATGACAGAAGAGAGGGCAGATTGGAGATAGGGAAAATTAGATTGCTTGGGGTATTGGGGTGGGGGGAGGGGATAAAAGGGGAGAAAATTTGGAACCCAAAAATTTGTGAAAATGAATGTAAAAAAATTAAATAAATAAATTAAAAAAAAAAAAGCAATGTGGTTGATATTATATATTATGTTGTATTATCTCTATTTTTCAGATGAAAGAACTGAGGTATGAGTTAAATGGTTTGTCTAAGATCAATGGTAGAGCATACAATTTCAGACACCAAAATCCAGAACACTTTCCATGATCCTCTCTCCCGTTAGCATATGTCTCAGACTACCCAGTTGACAGGCAACAAGCAGCTTGCTTACTAAGAAGGCGATGATCCAATGTACTGAGTATGACCTTCTTGTGGCATATATAAAGAATCAAGAAAAGTAGTCCAAACAGTGATTTCATTTATTCAGTGTAAGCTTGGTGTATGTCATCCAATCACCAAATAACTTGTGTATTTATTAATTTTTTTAATGAAATGACTTTGTAATTTGCCAAGTTGTCCATGCCATAAATACAATTTTCAATTTTTGTTATTAAAAAAAGATGAACTGTTATACAGTGATTTTCTTTTAGAAAAAGTGTTTCTCAGCCCAAATTGCTTACAGATGTATTCTCTATCATTAGCTGTCTTGGGGAAGGAGGAATGACACTTGACTATGAATACTTTTAAAGTAATTTAATAATTTAATGAATGACAGTGACGATAACTGCTATATAATACCTCTAAGGAGGATTTGTAGGAATGCTGCAATTGTAATTTGCTTTCATTAATTAGACTCAAGTTTATGCTTCTAAAATAAGTTTTAAAAGTTTTGTTTCTTTGGAAACAAAGAAACAATCCATTCAAATAAAAAACTGTGAACCAACTGCCACCACAAGACAAGAGCCTTGGAATAGCCCTGCCTCCCAGACCAATGCACCTTCTTTGAGCTTGAATTCTTTCATCCCTCCCTCTCAGTCATCATCACCAAGATGAAACAACTTTTGCGAAGTTCTGCCACAACCAGTACTTATTGTTTACTAACTGACACCAATGGCATGTTCCAAGTGGATCAGACCACAACTTCCACTCTAACCATGTCTCCCCTCAGACTTGAAGTGGACACAGCCTAGGACCCTGTACCCAAGAATCAGGGGAATATCAGCACGTTATTAAACTATGGTGCTACTTTCAGCCAAGCCCCATCTTTCTAAGATTAACTTTTGTGGAGATGTAGCCCTGTAAATTCCTCTGCAGGTATTACAGGCTCTGCCACCTCAGCAGTCATACCTACCTAAAGAGAAATTTCTTACCACAGAAGTCCCTGGGCTTGTCAAATGGTTCACTATCCCAAATGGATATTTCTGATTTCCCTCAATGGAAATAACACTATAGAGGATGCCTTATCGTCTGTTTTGCTTGAATCCTAAGGACCACTGGCTCTTTCAATCTGACTTGCAACATAAACCAGCATTTGTTGTCTTCCCCAAATAGAATGGGGGCAGCTAAGTAGAGTAGTGGACAGAACACTGGACCTGGAATGAGAAAGACCTGAGTTCAAATCTGGCCTCAGACACTTACTATAAGTGTGATCCTAGGCAAGTCACTTAACCCACTTTGCCTCAGTTTCCTCATCTCTAAAACAAGCTGAAGAAAAAAACAGCAAACTACTGCAGCATCTTTTCCAAGAAAACCCCAAATGGGGTCATGAAGAACTGGATACAACTGAAAATGACTGAAGAGTAACAAGCACTAGAATGTGAGCTCCTTGAGAGCTTTACCTTTCTATTTGTATTCCAACGTTTAGAACAGTACTTTGCATATGGTAAGTGCATAATAAATCCTATTTTCATTCATTCACTTTTTGAACCCAGTTTATAGAAGACAATTTCATATCAATAAAATGATGCTTCATTAAGCAAAGCAATTCCATTCAAGTAGATTAAAAGCCAGAAATTCTTTTTCCTTTAGTATTCCATATGGATTTGTGGTTTCATCTATGTCAATATTCTCTTCAACGAGATAGATTTCAACCCATCAGTGACTGTCCAATGTGATTATGTCCACAGTGTGGTGGTGGCCTTCCTTGATTTCTTTTGACATTACAAAGGTCTCAGTGAAGCTAATCAAATAAAAAGATAAGTAAAAATAAATAGAATAAATAAATATAAAATAAAAGGAAGCTAATCAAAAGTAATTCATCAATAAGATTGATTACTAAGCAGGTTGGAAAGGCCGTATAGGGGTAGATCTTAAAGAGCTTTAAATACGAAATAGATGAAATTATGTTTGGTCATAGAGGTAACCAGGAGCAACTGGATCTTATTGAACAGTAAGAAATGACGGCGATAGGATCGCACATCAGGAAGACCACTTCGGAAGCAATATAGAGATGAAATGGAGTGGGGAGAGACTAGAAGCATGCAGTCCAATTAGAAAACTATTGCAATAGCCAAGGTGAGATGTATTATGAGTTGAGCCTGACTCAAACAGGTCCTTGGTAGTCTAGGTATGATATTGGAATGCGGTGAGACTCTAAGATGTCATTCAACAACTAACAAAAAGAGGTTTATGTAGCCATAGCAGAGGAAGGACTTTTAACAAGGCTGTTCAATGATGAAACCACACCCATTCAACTGAGTACAAGTTCTGATGCTAGTCATACTATTGACATAACATCAGAAGTGTCAGGGTGGGAGCTGAAGATCCTTGCTGCCTTTTGTTTTCAGATGAACAGGAAAGCACATCAACATGAACTAGACCAGCCAATCATGTCTCAAGAAGAGCTTCAAAATCTTTTAAAAAAAGATAGACTTAAAAAGTGGGAAACCTGTGGCCTTGAGGACACATGTGGCCTTCTAGGTCCTTGGTTGTAGCCTTTTGACTGAGTTCAAATTTTACAAAATGAAACCTTTCATTAAGAGGATTTGTTCTGTGAAGTTTGAATTCTGTCAAAGGACTTTATTTGAGCACCTAGAGAGACACATGTGGCCTTAAGGCCACCGTTTCCCCGCTCCTGTTAACCTGTGTTATAATAATAATTAATAATTAATAACCTGTGGAATCATATGTTAGGAAAATCTAACCCAGCCTACATAATAGACCTAGGAAATATTGCTCCCTTAACAAAAAGTTATTAGGGTCTGAACTGAGGTATTGGCTATATTAATAGAGTAAAGGGGTTATATGTGAAAAATGTCATAAAGGTAGAAACAATAAGACTGGCAACTTATTTGATATGTATGAAGAGGAAGAGTAAAGAGTCAAAGATGTGACAGAAGAAAGGTAAGAAAAATATTTTTAAATATGGGGAAAGCAAAATACTTCAACAAAAAAAGCAGATCTTTAACTAAAGATGACTAAAAATAATGTAACAATTTAATTTCCCTCTCCTACCCCAAAACAATTGATTTAAAAATCTCCAAAATTCAAAGCCCAGAGCTCCCTTTAAAACTCCATTCTTTACATCTATATTAAGCTAATCCTAGTTGAGTTAGAAATTGCATTTTAACAAAATATATTTGCCATGTTGCCAAATATTTTTGGAGTGAAATATCTGAATAAAAAAGCCAATGCAGTGCACAAGATTTGTACATGATCTATGCAGCTGGCCAATATTCCACCAATGGGAGAAGATTTGAAGTTCTACAGACACTATCACTTACGCACAAACATAGCTTTAGGTTAAGAGAAGGGTTGGGAAGAGATCCGCAGGAATAGAGGTATGCTGGAACCAGTTTAAGCTGGCTCTGGAAAGTCAATTGTTAAATTTTCAATACGAGGATTTATACCTCAGAAACCCACAAATGCTACAATTGTAGACTTGATTTATTGCTTTACTGATTGTCTAGACCTTTAAAAAAGAATGGAGAAAATGTTAGTAATTCAAATTAAGCCTAACAGTGTGTCATGTGTACTTTTTTTTGAGATCTGGTTGTTAAACATTTACAAGCATTCCTCAACAAGTCATGGTTTGTGAATTTCCTCCTGTTGATATTTTCTACTACCTCATTTTTTTTCACCATTCCATTCAACTGGGATCTTTGGGACCTCCTTAATCTTTAAGGTCATCAATTTTGACATATAGAGATTAACTGATCTTGGGAGTAACAGCAGCTACGGCTGATATTGGCTGATAGCTGTAGCAGGAACAGTAACATATTTGACATCAGACCTGTGGCTTTGGATCCCAGTTCTGCAATTTACTAGCTGTTTGTAAAGTGAAGTGGTTTGACTAGTCAGTTAATTTCTAAGATCTCTTCTAACTCAGGATCCTCTGATCCTATAAGTGGGTCATCGACTGTGAGAGATATTTTTGAAATGCTGTAACTTAGAATGGCTTCTATTTCTGAAGAATTCCTTTCCTATTCATAATCTTTATAACAATAGAGAAGTAACAGAGGGCCAGCTTATGAGAAATTAACAAAGATACAGAAAAAAAGTATAGCTTTCATGGATTCCTGATATGTTGAGATTAAAAGAAAACAAGCAAACAGCAAAAGGTGAATGTTTTAGAGAAGTATAAAAAAATTAACAGAGTTTATTTCCTTGCTATATACTTTTTTTGGTTTGTTTTATGTGTGTATGCCAAATTATTCCTCGATGAACTATATCTGATAGGGTTTAATATTATTTGAATTGTGTGTTCATGCATGTTCCAAGAAAGTCTCAAGTAAAAATAGGAGATACCTTATATATAGTAAATAAATGTGTGTTTGTACAGAGAAATACATATATATATATTAACAAAATATAGTTTATTGATATCAGTAAATATTATTATTGTTATTTCTAAATGCACAAACTTGTGCGTGCATGTGTGTGTGTATGTGTAGGCTTCTTGGCAGAGCAGCTAGAGTATAAGAAAGACACTTTCAAACTCTCCCCTAACACTTACTAGCTGTGTGACCCTGGGCAAAAGTACTTTTATCTCAAAATGTCTCAAATAACTCCCTAGAAGTTATCTTCTAAGTTATAGAAGAATCACAATCTTCACTGGTGGAGGGAGTCCCCATTCTTAGAGTTCCCCCATACTGACAAAACTCATAGGGATTTCATAAATTCATATATGTGTGTACATGTGCATCTCCATCTATACATATACATATATATATACATGGATATCTACCTAGCAACTGGTATGTATGTATATTTGTCTGTACATATGCATATACATATGAATACACATATACATGCATGTACAATACATATGAACATACACATAGAAGTATATGTATACATGGGACAGCTAGGTCCCAGGGATAGAATGGGTAGAATGCTGGACCTGGAGTCAGAACAACTCATCCTGAGTTCAAATCCAGCTTCAGACACTTACTAGCTGTTTGACCCTGGGCAAGTCACTTAACTATATTTATCTCTGATCCTCATCTGTTAAATGAGCTGGAGAAGGAAATGGCAGACCACTCCTGTATCTCTGTCTTTTAAGAAAATCTTCAATGGGGTCAAAAAAAGTTGGATAACTTAACAATGACGGAACTACTACTACAGTAACAATAGCTTCTATGTCCCAAGACAGTTGTAAGAATCAAATGAGATAATATTTGCAAAGTACTTAATACAGTATCTCATACACGTTGTTATTAAGTCATTTTTCAGTTGTGTCCAACTTTGAAATGACTGAACACACAGATACATATGCATATATAGATGCATATGCATGCATAAGCATATACAGTTATCTGTGGGTCTATCAGCCCGATTCCTGCACTGATGTCTCATCCTAGCTTTGAGATAACCCTGGATTCTTGAAGGCTGAGTTAGTGGAATGTTAGCTTTGACAAGTCTGACCAAGCTAGAATGACCCTGATCATGGGTTGGGTGATGAACTCTATGCCAGTTCTCTGAGGACCAGTCTAGCTAAATTTAGAGAGGCTTATCACCAGAAGGCTGGCTACTAGGTGATGACTTATTTATTCTGCTCACAAATCTCATAAAGATTATCTTTTAGGCAGCAGTGGTTTAATGGACAGAGTGCTAGATATCTTGCTATCAAGCGTCACCTGGACTTGAACATCGGACCTGACACTTGGCAAACCAGTCTCCTTCCCTCAGCATCAGTTCAGTCATTCATAAAACTGGAATTGCACTACCCGCATTACAGAACTGTAAGGAAATTTTTTCTTCTTTTTTTCCTAGCAGAAGGCCTTTGAGATATTCAGGAGACAATAGCCACAAAAGAAAGATATAGTGATAAAATCTACAGCCTTTTCTGGCTGTATACAAATGCACAAAGTATAGAAAACCAACAAAATAAACTAGATATTTTAATTCAAAGAAGCAAATTTGATCTCTGAGATATTATTGAGACTTTACGGAATGAGACACATGATTAGGATATGACTCTGGGAAGATATATCCTATTAAAAAAGGAGTAGATGGATGAAAAGGGTTAGGGAGCATGTGGAAATACAGGAACCATTCGGGTAAGATCAGTAAGAGGCAGAAATAGAAATGACATTGTCTTTAGGGTTTGCTGCACACTAGTAGAACAAATACATGTGTGTGTATAGATTGTGTATATGTGTGCACACACATACATATAATACACATATATACATATACATACATACACATGCATACATAAACATATGTGTGTATACACACACACACACACACAACCTGGAAAACAGATAAAAATCACATCAGGTTCAATTCTTTACATATCTCCTCAATCTGCTGGTAGAGCACTAGTGGCTCCACTTAGTTTGGACTCCATAGAACATGATGCTCCACCCACATTAAGTTGAACTTTCCAGTTAATTCTTCACTTTCCATCAGCAACTTTACTTGGTTTGGACTCCATGGAACATGATGCCCCTCTGTGGCCCAGTCTTCCCTCTAAGTCCTTTCCCTGCTTTCCAGATTCCTTATGTATATTGACTTCCTCCATTACAATGTAAGTTCCATGAGGGCAAAGACTGTTTACCTTTTCCTTATTTGTATTTTCAGAGTTTAGCACAGTACCTGGAATATAGTAAGCACTTAGTAAATGTTTATTGAAAAGGAACCAACAAGGGAAATTCACTCTGGGACCCCCTAAAGCCTCCAATGGGTATATAAAGGGAACTCAGTGACTAACCTACTTTGGACACTAGTTCTATGACCCAGGGCAAGCCATTTAACCTGTCTGTTTCCCAAATAATTCTCTAAGACTACAAGTTTCTTTTTTTTCACTTCATTTTTTTAATTTAATTTAATTTTTTTATGTTTATTTATTTTTAGTTTTCAACATTTATTTCCACAAAATTTTGAGTTTCAAATTTTCTCTCCATCTCTCCCTCCCCCATTCCAAAATCCTGTGTGTTCTGATTACCCCTTCCCCCAACCTACCCTCCCTTCTATCACACCCCTCCCTTTCCTTATCCCCATCTTCTCTCTTTTTTTGTATGTCAAGATAAATTTCTAAACCCAATTACCTGTACTACTTATTTCCCGGTTGCATGCAAAAACAATTCTCAACATTAGTTCCTAAAACTTTGAGCTCCAACTTCTCTCCCTTCCTCCCCATTCATCTCCACTGAGAAGGCAAATAATTCAATATAGGCTACATATGTGCAGTTTTGCAAAAGACTTCCATAATAGTCATGTTGTGTAGGACTAACTATATTTCCCTCCATCCTATCCTGCCCCTTCCATTTATTCTATTCTCCCTTTTGACCTTGTCCCTCCCCAAAGGTGTTTGCTTCTAATTACTCCCTCCTCACATTTGCCCTCCCTTCTATCATTCCCCGATCCCACTTATCCCTTCTCCCCTACTTTCCTGTACTGTACGATAGATTTTCGTACCAAATTGAGTGGGCATGTTATTCCCTCCTTAAGCCAAATGTGATGAGAGTAAGCTTTACTTTTTTTCTCTCACCTCTCCCCTTTTCCTCTCCATTGAAAAAGCTTTTTCTTATCTCTTTTATAAGAAATGATTTGCCCCATACCATTTCTCCCTCTCTCCTCTCAATAGAGTCCTCTCTCATCCTTTAATTTTATTTTTTAAATATCATCCCTTCCTATTCAACTCACCCTGTGCTCTCTGTAAGACTACAAGTTTCAAAGCAGGTGCTGATTTGCGTTATAAGGGGAAATTTCCCCACCAGGAGTTCCCCATACCAACAAAATCACCAGTCTAGCCCAAAAACATTTCATTATTAATGACATCATCTTTCACCCGCAAAGGAAGCCTTTGAGGAAACGAGGACAATATGAAGACTGTTTCTAACAGAACACCAAGTGATTTGACTCAATTAACTACTTGAGATGTCATGTTGACATTGTTTTATTAATTATTCAGCCAATACTGATTGATCACCTACAATGATATATGCAATGGAGAATGCAAAGCCGTTCAAATCAAACTTCCAATCAAGCTGTGTCCTACAAAGTGAAAGAAAGGAACGATTACATGTTGAACTCTGGGATACTGACTTACAGTGAAATAAGACTCAAGGAAAAGATGAGTATTGGCTTTTATACTTAAAGGATGCTTCCTGGAAGACCTGGAATTTCTTTTTTTTTTTTTTTTAACTTCAATGGGATGTCTCTATCATAATAAAACTAGTAAGTAGAACAAGTCTTTGCTAATACATTATCCCCATCTCATCCTTTTTGCCCACCAATCAATCATTGTTTGCCAGACACTATGCTAGACCCTGGGCATATAAAAACAAAAGTGAAATATTCCTTGTCCTCAAGGAGCATATGTTCTACCTGAAGAGTATATGGGTATTATAACAATGAAAATAATAAAAAAATAATTTGAGGAAATTTTCTAAATATCTATCCTTTGATTCTGCATTTAAAAATTTCTTTGGAGGCAGAGGACCTAGATTCCCAATTCCAGCTTTGCTCCTCATATGACCTTGGGCAAATCATTTAACCTCTTGAACCCTGTTTCCTCATCTGTAAAATGAGGTTGTCAGTTTATTTTTCATCTTAGGTCCTCTAGTCCAACCTTTTACTTTATATATGAAGGAACAGAAGACCAAAGAGATGAGGTGACTTACCCAGACCAGTGGTCAGTGCAGAGCAGAGATTTAAAGCCAAGCCCTCCAATCCGTAGCCTTTTGTTCTCTCTTCACTGTGAACTGGACCTTGAAGAATAATTGAGATTCAGATAGGTAAAGAGGAGGAAGTAGTGAAGGGGAGGGAATTCCAGATGTGGGAAACAGCATGAGCAAACTCAGTCTGTGTCCCTCCCTTAAATAATCAGCATTGAATTTCAGGATTAAATCCTATTTAAAGTATCTTTACATTTGTCTTCATTGCTGCATAGCCAGTCTCTCAAGCTATGCTTCTTTTGCATGCAAAGTTGAATCTGATGGAATAAATTTGTTTCATGATTTGCTCCAACTTTCATATCTATTTTTTATGTATAATCGTGATGTAAATTTTTCTGCCATCCATTCTATCAGAATTAAAATGTTGCATGCTCAATTACATCGACTAGAGAAGACAATTTCCTTTCCACTAAAATTTGGCAATTTTATCTCCTAGCATAAATAACTACAGGAAAGGTAAAAAATTATTCTTGGCATCTCAGATTTGATTAAAGGAACATTTCTTTATGGAAGTAATATATTTACATGTTTTGGATTCAAAGCTTGATTTTTTTAGATAGAAATATAACAGGCTAATTTACTAGCAAACGTATCATTTTGTGAAAAACTTATAATAGAAAAGAATGTTTTTTTCTCCTTTTAGTTTTTTTATCCTTATAGTTAAATAGCTGATGGGTAGATTAATTTCGTGAGGACTTTTACTTGAGATGCAATGCTGAACTTTTTTTTTCTTTTGAAATGTATTTGATTTCGAGAATTAGAGAAGGAAGGTGATGACAAGTTATCACTTGCTGCCTGTTCAGTTTTAAACTGTGGCTATGTAAGAAATAATTGCATAGCAAATTCATGTTAATAATGGTACCTTGAAGTGTTACAATATGTTTCTTTAGGGATCTCAAGGTGCCTTAAAGATGTGATCTAAGACTAAGTAATCTTTCCAGAACTTCTCAGAGATAAGCAAAAGACTGACAGAAAGGACTGTGTGAGATGTTAGAATGGGCCATGAATGGAGAATAACAAATTTTCTTGCCTAAAAAAATAATTAGAATAACATTGAAAACAATTTTCAGATGTTATTAGATCAGAAAAAAACAAAGCAAAACAAAGCAAATGTAACTGATTCATCATATTTGCTAACCCATTCTCCATTTGTGAATGTCACTTCTTCTCAAAATTACTATCCACATCTCTCTTCCACTTTTTTCTTTTCCATAATTAGGTAGCATCCAGAAAAGTGAGATTGAGAGGCTCCTTGGAGAGAGAGAGTATTGCATTTCCTCCAATATCAAAATTTTATCTTGAGATAAAGCAAAAGCAATGACATCTACTACTTGGTAATATGATTCAGTCAAATGAGTGTTTATTACACATCCACTGAATCCCTGATTATTTAACCATTTGATTTGATGGTAGATATAATTGGATTGGATTGCTATCCAATATGAAGTGAACTTAAGATAGGCTGGTCATATGGCAAAAGTGAGGAATGACAGGTGGATAGCTAGAGTACTCTGTTGGTACCTTTGCAATGAAACAAAAATCAAAGGGTGTCTCTGGATGGACTCCTTTCCCCCAAAATTTTGGGAGGTCATTGATAGAATTTGCAAAGGACAGTCAGATAAGAAAGGACTGCAAACTGCATCACTCGAAAGAACTCCTGAATTAATGAAATCACAGATCCGTTTGACTGTTCAAAAGTACCATTTAATCCAATCTCATAAGCATTTAACAAGTACCCACCACATGCAAAGCAGTGGAGATACAGAAATAAAATGATGATCACCACAGAACTTACATTCTGCAGAGAAGATAATACATGAAAATATATATGTGTATATACGTAGGTGATATGTATTGTTGTTCAGTTGTTTCAGTTGTGTCCAACTCTTTCTGATCCCATTTGGGGTTTTCTTGGCAAAGATACTGCAATGGTTTGTCATTTCCTTCTCCAACCCATTTTACAGATAAGGAAACTGAGGCAAACAGGGTTAAGTGACTTGCCCAAGATCACACAGCTAATAAGAGACTGAGACCTCATTTGAATTCAAGAAGATGAATCTTCCTGACTCCAGGCTCAGAATTCTATCCACTGCATCAATGTGGTACATATAATTATTTGTATTAATGTGTATGTGATATATGTAGGTGTAGAAAGATACATATAAAACAATTTGGCAGAATAATTTTATATAGTGAGAAAGTATAATGCTTTGCACTTAAAAATTGTTTGATGGGCAACTTATAAAAGGTCAGAAAATTAAAAATAGACTACCAAAAAGAAAATATCAAGTCAATTTCTCTATTATTCCAGACTTTTTCTTCATAACATGGGATTTCCAAATTCACACAGGACCATTTTCTCTCACACTATTTAGAAGCATAGGAGTTATTTCACATTCTGATGGCCCATTATATTCTTGGCTACTTTTTCAGGTACTTTCAACTGTGGTACCAGTACTTGCTGTGTCAAGAAGAGCTAACATGGAAACCTATTGCCAGAGAACTATTCTTTCCTCCTGCACTATATGAGGTGTCCTCACCCAAATCTGATATCACAAAATGACCTGGAAGAGATCAGCAAGAACATGGACACACGTGCTCTATTGACAGAAATCCCTCCAGGAACTTTACCAGAACCAAAATTGGATAGGTTCCTTTAAGATGTAAAAAATGGAATTTATCCTCTAGTGGCCTTTGGACTTCCTTAGTCCCAACAGCCTCAACAGGAGAAGGTAACCTGAACCAGCTGATGAAGTACACTATTTAATCAGTAGAAAGAAAGTAGAATAAATTTAATTGTATCCGGAAGGCTTACTCAAGTTCACAGACAGATAGAACTATCACCTGAGTTGTGATTTGCTACCCAATGAAAGTATCTCTGAATTGGCCATGTAGTTCTATTTATATTCCAGGTATGCTTTCATGCAACTAAAATAGTTTGCTCATAAATAATTGCCAACTTGGAAATTCCATCAATTGGTTTTTCTTCTTTATTGTTTAGGAAGAAAGAATGATCTTATGTTTAAGGTGTATATTTTGTTCAACCAACAGTTAATTATTATGTGAGTAGTAAACTTTATGCTAGATGCAAAGATTAAATAAGATATGGTGCCTCCCTACATAGAGTCAATAACCCAGCAAGCTCACACACTCTTAAAATCTGATATTGGTAAAGAGACAGACCACACTGCATACAGAGTGAAGAATGTGATATCAGATTGTGTTAGCTGGCTTAATTTGTTTCCTTTTTTTGTTACAAGGGAGGAGTATGAATATGTGTGGGAAATGGTTACAATATAAAAAGGAAAATAAAAAACATTTTTTGTAAAATCACCTAGAGTGGAAAAGATAGTATTTCTCAGATCTGAGGACCTGAGTTCAAATCTTGTCCCCAACACATAACAATCTTTATAATCTTGGGTTTAACTTCCATGAACATAAGATTCCTTATTTGTAAAATAAGGAGGTTAAATCAGATGGCCCTTGAGGTCCCTTTCAGCTCCAGCATTATGGTTTCATGAGCTCTTCCCAGAACCTTCATTTTAGGGGGGCACCAAGACTAGACATTTCTTCATTTATCGTGTAGCTTTATTCCTCTGAACTTTGCCAAGATGGATCTGAGCCTGATATCTTTCCCCTACTTCTACTTTTCAATTTCCTTTTGCATGTTGTCCTCCTTTATTAGATTTCAAGCTCTTTGAAGACAAAGACTGTCTTATGCCTTCCTTTGCATCTTCAGAGCTTAACACAATGCCTAGCATGTTATAGACACTTAAATGTTCACTGATTACTGCAGGGATCATTTTATATGGAAAATATAGCAAATATTCATTATATTTGTCACTCTGCTTTGCAGATCCCAGATATTTTGGCCATACCTTCCTCTCTCTTGCATTTGTCTCTCGTAGACCCACAGTTTTTAAGGGAGTATTATGAGTGGCTTCATTTGCAACAAGACCCCAAAACATCTGATGTATTTTAACTATGTTGGCTTAAGAGACGTTGCTTCTGTGTGCCAGGTTTCATGTTCTGCATGAGACACGTAGCACTGGGTAGAACTATTAGGGACCGATCTCCCTAAAGACACTGGACTAAGGCCTACATTTAAAATTACACACACCTAGAAACACTGGACAGGTTCACTTTTAAGCAAATCCTGCCAAAACTGGATTACTGATCTGAGACGTTCCTACTAAGTATTGGACAGTCCAGTGTAATGCAAAAAGGTCACTTAGCATACCCTCCAAAATGAAGCCCAGTATGGCATTTTATATGGAGTGCTCAGCATTTTTCTTAAAACTGACACACATTTTATATGGGTTATTAAATCCACAAAAATGAAAAGAAAAAAAAATGGATGATTTTCCCAAGCCATGGCATTGAGCAGGCATCTCTATGGTATGTGTTTTTACTTGAAAGTTTCTCACTATAAAAACGCAGAAGCCATCCAAAGGCAAATGTCAGAGCAGCTTGGCCTCAACTGGAATAGATCACAATATAAATAGAGCTGTAACGAAATTAAAATTCCAGCTGAATACTTGTCCAGGAATAGGCTCTCTAGATTGAAAGGTTACCAGGAGCAAAGCAGGCCTTCTGCCCACCAAATATAAGGTGGCTTTTCTTTGTCTGGTTGTTACATTTCCCATGATTCTATCACTTATGATGCCATTTAAGTTTTCTTCCCTTTTCTCCATCCCCTCTCCCAGTCTAAAAACAACTTTCTTCCATTTTGAAACTGAGCGTTTCAGTGGAAGGAACCCTTGCTCTGAAGTCAGAAGACCTGGGGGAGCAGGGATCTGTATAAGCTTGGGCACATCATATAATTTCTTTCAGCCTTGATTTCCTTATCTGCAGAAGTTAAGAGCTGAACCAGACAGTCTATGAGATCACTTCTAGCTTTAGAACTATGGTCCTATGAATGCTAGGATACTGGAACTAGAAGGCTCCATAGAGTTAACCTTCACATTTTACAGTGGAGAGAAGTGAGTTTGAATGAAGGAAAAATTAAGTGGTTTTCCCAAGGTCACATGGATACTAAGTGACAAATCCACCACTGAAATCAAAAGTGGCCTCAGAGGTCAGCTGATCTAACCCCTTCATTTAAAAATGAGGAATTTGAGACAACTTGATCAACTGCATGCAGGGATACAGAATTTTAACCCAAGTCTTTGGGCTGCAGAACCACAAATCCATGTATTTGAATGAATCAGCATTCCTTTTCTGCTTTTTCTCTGTGTCCTTCTCTAGCCTTCCTACCATGCTTAGAGGAGAAACAAAAGCAATGTGGTCTCTGAAAAATAGGAAAACTCTCAACATGACACCCAAAAAAAAAACCTGACTGTTCCCACATGACAGAATCTGGGTGTCTGCCACTGCTTAGATCAGACACCCAGATGATTAGCTGATTTTTCCCCCATTTTTCATGCAGATGCTTGGGTGCTCTGTGACTACATCCTTTAAGAGTTTACAGGTTAATTAGGTTAATTATTTTCAATTATTTCTCCCCTTTTCTCTGTTTTGCTTAGCCCACTATGAAATAGAATTAGGATGAGATTTTTTTAAACTTTGTTTTGATTGCAGTTTATCATAATGGTGAGGTTGTAGAAACAAGGCAGTTCTTTCCTCTGCAGCAGAAGTATCTGGGAAATATTTCACAAAAAAACTAAAAAATACAACAGAATATAGATAATGTTAATAGGTAATCTTTTGAATCAATATGTACCCTCATGACAATCCTTAAGCATGGTTTAGTGGCCACTTGATATTTAAGTTGTATGTCATTGCTTGTACCACAAATGGCAAAAATAGTTTGCTCTTTGCCAGCCAAGCTGTTCACATCTGTCAATCAAGTGGAAAAGACTGCCCTGGATGCTGAGAGAATCCATCACAATTTGGACACTTGCGCAGTGTCAACTAATTTTAGTTACTGAGTCCAGGGACTCTACTCGGAGTAATTGGCAAGGCACTTGTTCCAGACTCAGTGAGGGTTACAGATGCCCTTATGGCAAGCAACTGCACAAATAGGAAACCAGCTGAGCCTGGGGAACTTGCTTCGATGAACTATTTGAAGTATGAGTCTACCACCTATCTGTATTTATTATTCCAGCTCTTGGACTAACGAGGATCAAAAAAACTTTAAACTGTTCCCATTAGGCAATCAGGCTTGCCTGAATTTTCTGCCTCCTTCCTGTGGGTGTTAGGGAAATGAAAATGACCAGAATTAGAACCTGAAGAACCTGAAGAAGTCATAAATCGGTCAAGGTTGCCCTTCATTTTTTCTTACTTCTGCTTCTTGAATAGGCTCTTCCTCCTCAAGCGCTGCCTGGCATCAAAGATGTGCTGGTAAGTGTTTAAGAAAGAGTCCCTCTAAGAGGGAAAAATACACTTTTAAGCTTAATTTGAATTTTTAATATGTCCTCCATCACTTTCTTATGTCTACCTGGGGTGGGGACCCTGCAGCCTTGAAGTCATATGTGGCTTTCTAGATGCTTACATATGATCTTTTGACTGAATCTAAAACAATTGGGATTCAGTCAAAAGACCATAATTAAGAATTCAGAAGGCCATATGTGGCCTTAAGGCTTAGGTTCCTCACCCCTGGAAACAGTCAGTACAACAATAAATCAAGCTCTGATTCGTAGTGGGTTTTTATTTCAAGGTGTATATAGATGTTCAAACTAAAAATTTAACCATCAGCTCTGAGCTGATTCACCCAGTTCCAGCACACCTCTGCCTGACGGAGCAATTATGTTCCAGACAAAAAAATACAGATATTTAGAAAGTGACTTTTGAAATATGAATGGATGCAGACTATGAGTAGTTTAGTGTTTTCTCCTATTCTCCTTCACCCAAAAGCCCATGAGATTTCTCCTTGGGAAAAGAGACCCCCACACAGAGCTAGAGGAAATAAAATGGGAATATGCATTGGAGATTCTTTGGGAAAGGTTCTGGATAGGAAGAAAAACCATGTCCATGTCTTTCTCTTGCACTACATGTCAGATACTGGCACCAGATGATGACATACAAAGAGGCCCATTCAGGTTTAATTACCCTCACAGTTAGGCACCTTCCCCTGGGGCTGCCAGCAGCCAGGGAAAAGTGGGCATGTTGAGACTTTCCTGGGTTAGTGACTGCCAACAAAGTAACTTCCCAGTCTTCAGGCCCAGCTTCCTGGCATCTCTGTCTCTAGTTACAGTTTCCAAGATCCCTAACCTGGTGGTTTCTCTAAAGGTGCCAGATTCTGTATATGTAATCTATTCTTAGCTACATATCAAACATTCCCTTCTGAGCTGAGTAAAAGGGTATTTAAATAAACTCAGGGTGGTAAGAGGATAAGACACGGATATTTTAACACTTCAAAATATAAAACACAGGTTAACAAAAAGTTGATGGTTGAAATCTTAATAGGGCCTGACCTCTGTGGTAAGAGTTCTCAATGAATGAACAGAAAGCCCTAAGTATAGAGGAATAGAATTAAAAATCATTAAAACTGGTAGGCACCTTAAATATAATTTAGTGCAGCCACCTAATTTTATGTAAAAGTAAACTGAGGCCCAGAGAGTTGACATGCCTTGTTCAAGGTCACAGCTATTTAGAGATGGCACTAAAGTTTCTTTACTCCCATAAGAGTGCTATTTCTGGGGTATTACGTCTTTTGTGTACTCCAGAGATATAGCCAGGATATTTTCCTTTCTTTTCCATATATATCTAATCAAACAGGATTATTAGTGATGGAAGGGTCATAAATTAGAGCTAGAAGTTCAGGTTTGGGGAATCTGCAGCCTCAAGTCCACATGTGGTCCTCTAGGTCTTTGGATGTGGCCTCTTGACTGAGTCCACATTTTACAGAGCAAATCCTTTTATTAAGGGAATTTGTTCTGCAAAGTTTGGATTCAGTCAAGGGGCCACACTTGAGGAACTAAAAAGTCATATTTGACCTCAAGGTCCCACCCTCTAATCTCCTCACTTTATATGTAAAGGAGCCAGAGAAGTGAAATGTTTTGCCCAAGGTCACGTAAGTTTTAAATGACAGAATTGAACCCAGGTCAACTGACTTTAAAGCTAATGATTATCCTGCTAAATGGCAAATAAATAGTCAGTGGATAGTACATAGACCTGGAATCAAAATGACCTAGATTCAAATCCAGCCTTAGACACTTACTAGCTGTGTGACCCTGGAAAAGTCACTTAATGTCTGCTTGACTCAGTTTCCTCATCTGTAAAATGGGGATAACGATGACACCTACCTTCCAGAGTTGTTGTGAGGATGGAATGTGATATTTGTAAAGCACTTAGCACAGTGCCTGGCACATACTAAGCACTCTATATTAGTTGCTGTTGGCCGTATACCCAGTCAAAAATGAAGATATGCAATGTTTAGTTAGGAAAATTATTTAATGGATTCATGAACTGCATCAGTGAATCAAGTAAAAGCAGAATTCATGTCTGAATTATCCAGGTGACTTAGCCAAATATATAGATTTTATTAGTTCATCGCTCTTTACTTTGCATTATTCATGCAGAAGTTGACACTGAATGTCAATTGATGACCCTAGGCAGAAAAGGGAGAAAGGAAATCCTGGCAGCACTTGGATATTTTGTTATTATTTTGCATATCTTTTTTTTCCCAGGATGCTTAGTACCTAGTAGAGAATGTCTATGTAGCTAAAAGTTTGGAAAAGAATGTTGCAATAAGATGTCAGGAAATCCAGGGACCAATATGGCTATTGTCATGTGTATCTGCAATCAGTCTTTTTCTATACTTACGATGTGCTACAACACTCAGGGGCAGCTTGGTTTCTGTCCCAGTGAGCCAGTGACCTGAGTACCCCAGACCTTGCTTACCAGTTGCTCAAGCTACTCTAGTGAGTGACCGCCTATTTTCATCTTGTGTGGCGCCCAACTGCCGAGTAGAGTGAGATGTGGTCAGAATCCAATCAGGGAAAGAAGAAATAGAGACACTGGGACCCAGTTTGAAAGGAGATGGTGGCACAGTTTATGTTTTCTCTGTCCATCGTTACATGATATTATCATGTTTCCTAATCCAAGTAAATGCTTTTGCTTTTGATTATGATAGGAAGTCTGATATGTCAAAAACAGCTATGTCTAGAAGGAAGGTACTTCCTATGGGGTGCAACGAGCCTATATAGAATATCTTAAATTTAGTTGCAAGCAGAATTCTTGGGGATTAACAAGAAAAAAAATGTGTGTGTGTGTGTGTGTGTGTGTGTGTGTGTGTGTGTGTATAAGGCATAGGACATTTAAATCCCTAAAGAAATGTTATAAAGTAACTAAGTTAAAACCAAATATTTTTGTCAATTATATGGATATTTTGTCTACCCAGTTCTTATTGTCTGGATATTTAATAAATTCCAGATCATTGATTTTTTCCTTTTCTTCTTTTTGTTTTCATGTGTTTATTGATCTATGGAATTAGCAGGAAATTACAATCTATCTGGAGGTTTTAGTGTTTGACAACCATTTAATATTTTGTCATTCTTACTATATCCTCCGGAAATTAAAGGTTTCATTGACAGATGATTTGTGTGTGTACATAAATACATATATACACATATGTATGTGCATATATATGTATGTATATATGCACATGACACATAATGTGTATATATAACATACATACATGTATGCATGTCTCTATGTATATATAAATACGTATATGTTATGTATATACGTGTACGTATACACATACAATGTACACATGCACAGAGACAGACACATACACACATACAATCTTTCATCTGTTCCTCTTTTCTTATCTGGGTTTCTTTGCTCCTCCTTACACAGCCTGTTGACCCTTCACTCCTGGGGTCTCACCATATTGATGTAGGACATGGTACAAATTTTTAATCAACTTTAGCCCTACTAACTCAAAATTCCCAAACAATAAATTCACCAACCTCAACTGCCCCAGCAGTAGGGACCACAAGCAGGCATCTCCACAACTGGCCATCCAGTCTTTCAAAGCAAGAAAACTTTGTGATAACATGATCCTGTCTAATCATTTAAAGGAAGTAAGGTAGGAACATTTACTATATATTCATGATGTTTTTATTAGTGATTATAAAAAGGATGTGGTCTCTAAGATCTACTCTTGGAAAAGGTCTTTTTTTCTTGTAGCATTCATTTTTAAATTTTAACTTCCAAATTCTCTCCCTCCTTCCAGCTTCTCCCTTATCCATCGAGAAGACAAGCAATGATACCCATTATACATGTAAAGTCATGCAAAATGTATTTCCACATTAACTGTGTTGAAAAAAGAAGAAAAATAAAGTGAAAAAATATGCTTTATTTTGGACTCAGAATCCATCAGTTCTTTCTCAGGAAATGAATAGCATTTTTCAACATGAGTCTTTGGAATTGATGTAGATCATTGTGTTAATTAGAGAAGGCAAAAATATTATTTTTATGTTTGAAATATTTTTATTTATATCTTTTGCTTTTACCTTGACTACATTTCTTCCTCTTTACCTTTTCTTTCCCATTTTTGAGAACCACACCTAAATATCAAAAAAGAGAAAGCAGATATTTCAAGTCTTTGTCAATTTGTGCTTCTAAATGTTTTGTTTTGAGCATTTCTTCTGTATGGAGGAAATGAATAGCACAGGGTTTATCACATAGCAGCTGTTTAATAAATACTTTTTGACTCACTGACTGCTTGAGCGTCTCATTGTCCAGGCACCTATTTGGAAGTTCATTGTTCCATTGAAGTCGTAGGTCTCAGTTTTTCTCCTCTTCATTACCCCTCAAAAAAAAAAGACTTCAGCTATCAACCACTATGGGGAGGGGCAATTTACAAGTTTAGGGATATCTTGTCTTTAAATTAATTTAACTAAATATATGGGGAGATAGGTTTTAATCTTCTGGGAGGTTGAAGAAAACAGGATAAGAAACTGACATCCCATTTTTCTAATGTTAAGAAACCAGAGGTTCTTAACATTTTTAAAATATATCTTGAATCCCTTTGGCAGTCTGGTGAAGCCTCTGAAAGTTGAATTATGTCATTAAATGCATAAAATAAATTATGTAAGATTACAAAGGAAATCAATTATATTGAAATACAGTTATAAAAATATTAATAAAATAAGTTGACTCTCAAATGAAGAATCCCATTCTAGATCTTGTCCTGAAGGTCTTATCCTTATCCCATTATTGTTAATGTATTTTTGCTTAATTGAAGAGCTTTTCCATCCATTAATAGGCCTATGAGACCTGCTAAAATCACATGGAAGTCTAAGATACATGTGGTGGAAGGAGCTTGCTGAACGAGTGGAACAGGAAGGATGGAGCAGAACTGGAAGTGAGTCAGAGCAATTAGAATGGAGGTAGAGAGAGGACACAGGCATGCAGACAGCCAGGAGCATGAGTATTTGTGGGAAGGCCCTGGTTGGAGACAGAGGGAAGACTTGGGAAAGTGTATTGACTTCTTGGCTACTATCCTGATTTGACATTCTATTGTTGGGATTCGGCTTTATGGTGTTTATAAATGTTTTTCTTATGCCTTCTATATGGAGAGTCTGTTATATTTTGTGATTCAGAACTCTACCTGCATATTCATAGTTGTCTTTGGTGCTGTGAATATTGCCTTGGCAATACACCGATATGGGCTAGATTCTTGGTTCTTGACAATCGATTTGATCTGGAAAGGTTGTGGGGGTTTCGGCACTTCTTGCATCTGATTTTCCAACCCTTCTGGCTATAGGAACTTAGTATGCTCTGACCTTCAGCAGAGGTCCCATCCATTCCCTAGAAGAGTTTTTTTGTAAGGAGCTGACAACAACTCCTTTATCCAAGGTTAGTTGGTCATAACCTTGTAGACCTTCCAAGGTCTTTTCCTGGACATGATAGACCCTCCCCTATCTTGTTTATGACAATATCTTACCTGATTTTAGGCTGTGTCAGTGATAGTCACTTTCTTTGACTTTGTTAATATCTTTAGGATCATAAGACTTAGAAGCAGATGAGGCTTTGGAGCTCAGATAGTTCAATACTTACATTTTTCAGATGAGAAAATTGAACCTCAACATAGGTTAAGTGATTTATCCAAGATCATGGAGGTTATGAACCTCAAGCCAGGATTCAAACTCAGATCCTCTGAATTCAAATCCAATAATCCTTCCCCTGTGACAACACTACCTTTCATTACTTCTAGATCATGGAACCTATTCTTTTCTTTTCTTACCTTCACTCTCTCCTCTGTATGGCTAATTTACTTGAATCATATTTCCTTACTGACTCCTATTATCCAACTGATATTGACTTTTGTCATGAGGTTGTCTACTCTATCTATGGTCAAAGATTGGCATCTTGGCTCTACTTCTCTGGAAGATACTTAGCCTGAGACCATAAAACTTTCATGAGCATTATCATGCTACTCCAAATACCTATTCTTTCATGGAGACTCTTCTGAACCTGTATCCCTAGTGAATCTGTTATGATTCTCAGCTTATTGATAGAAGTGAGCTGAGATATAGTCTAGGTAGAGACAATAAACACTGAATCCAGCTCCATCTCGGCCATTTGCTATGTTCATCCACCTCTCTGCTCTCAAAATTAAGGAATCCATGGCTCATATTCCCAATCTTCCAAGGGAAGCAGTGTAATTCACACCAACTAAAATCCCTTAAAGTGTCCCAAAAGCCTTAATGTAGTTGACAGACTTTTGGGATGCCCTGTATAGGAAATAACAATAATATTTCTTCTCTCAATCCTGATCAATATGCCTGCCCTCCAACCTGCCACCATACATTTATTTAAGTTTTCCTTCCTCTCTCAACAGTTACTTAGTAAAGTTACATTTGCCTTAGTTTTTCATTTCTGGAATTATATTCCATTGCAATCGATGAAACCTGTTGCCAGTTAAACAATAATGCTACCGGGTTACAAAGGAAGCTGATTTTTGTTGCCAGACACTTGGTAGCCAGTATGAGAGGCTTAGATAACACGAACATTTCTTGCTTAGTTGTTTTGGAGTTGTGTCCTACTCTTCATGGCCCCATTTGAGGTTTTCTTGGCAGAGACCCTGAAGGGGTTTGTCATTTCCTTCTCCAGCTCATTTTAGAGATGAGGAAACTCAGGCAAAGAAGCTTAAAGATGCTTAAGTGACTTGCTCAGGGTCATACAGCCAGTAGCTATCTGAGGCCAGATTTGAACCCGGAAAGATGAATGTTCTTGACTTCAGGTCTACCACTCTATCCCCTGTGCCACCTAGGTAGTGCAAAATAGTTGGTAAGCAAAATATGTAATGCCAACATGTTAATTCATCTTTAATGCAGTAGTACCTTCTCTGGCATGTAGCATAGGGTCTAATTATACCATTTAGTGATCTGGTGTGCCCTACTCCTATTGTTCTGCCTTTTCCCTCTACCGATGCAGGTTACTCTGCCTTAATGTCATCATATTTCTTGTGTTTTCACAAATATTTTCCCAATTAATATACTAGAATGCTTCCTCTTAGTATGTGTACAAATACACATCTTCAGCAGTCTACACGTTATCTTTTCATTGTCATTCATGTCCTTGGTTGTGTTTTGCACATACTTCCTGCATGCATGTTGCTATTGGGAACATGCAGTCACTTCCATGTATCCACCATGCTTCTTTCCATCGTCCATTGCCATATTTGTAATTTTAGTTTTTCTAAGCTCATCATCCTCCATGTTTCACTGCCTGATAGCACCAGTAGTAGGATATTGGTGCTAAAAAGGTAAGCTTGTGCAGTAGTGAGCAGTTGATGTGATTGAAAGACCAATGCATTTTTCAAAATTCCATCTCCTTCAATCTCATTGTCCTACTCTATTTTGTGCTCACTTTATAATAAAAATGATGACAGTGATGGCAACAGCAATGACCGTAGCCACTATCACTTTTATCATCACTGTTACAAATAATGATGTAACACTTTTATTAGTATTATTGCTGGAGAAAGAAATGGAGAACCACTTCTGTATATTGGCCAAGAAAACCCCAAATACGGTCATAAAGAGTCAGACACAGCTGAAAAGAACCACCCCAACAAATTATTGTTGTTCTTGTTCTTGTTGCTATTATTATTGTTTCGGCCAGACCTAAGATTTCATTGGTGTAAGGAACTCCTGGTGAGAGCACTCCCTCCACCAGTTGAGATCTTCAGCTTCAATGTAATTTGTAGCCACAGAGAACTGCCTGGGGCAGTAAAGGGTTAAGTGACTTAGTCATGCAAAAAGCTTTGACAGAAACAAGTCTTGAACCCAGATCTTCCTGCTTCTAAAACCATCTCTCTATTCACTCTGCCAACAGAAACAGAAACAGTAGCATTTATATAATATTTTAAAGTTTAAAAAATCCTTTCCTCACAACAATCCTGTAGTAGGTCCCAGATACACATAATGGTGGACACATTCAATAGGTTATCTTTCAGTTGCATATCATCATCTGAGCAATATACATTTTTTCATTCACTTTCTTTTTCTATTACAGATGGTTAGACTAATTTCTCTCCCATTGTAAAAGATGACAAAACTTGTGAGGAAGATCATAGAACAGAATTTGGGAGCTGAACTTTAGTAGCTATATAATTCTATCCCTACACAAGAAAACCCTCACTATATCCTATAGAAAATTGGGAATATTTCTGCTTGGACTCTCTTAAAGATATCTTCCATGACAAGGATGAATACTTTTGGTGAACATATATCACTGTTTAGCATCTCATAATATGAATATTCATCAGATAACTGAACAAAGTTATTTCTACAGTCTGATAGTCTTTTATTTTTATATATACATATGTGTGTATGTGTGCATGCACATATGTGCACCCACACACCAATACACACATGTATATACACACAGATGTATACATGTGCTCGTAGATATATGTACACATACGTGTGTGCATATGTGCACATATACATGCATGCACACATGTGTGAAACTTTCTAGGGAGATAACAATATCACCTCACGATCAGTGATGGAGAAAATGAACCTCTATAGGGTTTAGTGTGTCATTCAACTAAGCTTCATCATCCTAAGAGAACTTGTAGATAAAATTGAAACTAGAGAAGACAAGGTACTTCTACCAAATACACAAACAAAAATGCAGCCAAGATGGCTTAAGCAACTAATGGTGTGAGGGCTGAGTTTTCATTTCTCTAAGATCTTTATGAGAATGGTCTATAGAAGGTTGAGGGCCTCCTTGATGAAAATATGAGAACAAGGCAAGCTTTCTTTTGCAGATATCTCCTATAGTGGATCACATCTTCATGACCTCACAACTTGAATAGGAGTGATAGAAAATGAAAGATACTACTATTTGTTATTTATTAATTTTAATCAGGCCTTTTGCTTGCTGGAGCAAAATGTAGCCTTAAAAGTTCTCTGCATGCTAGTTCTACATGGCCAAGCAATTCACTGAAATTACATGAAGGCTAAGTTTATGAAGCATGAAGAATGCACACGTCACTCTCTAAACATTCATTTTACATTCACAGATACAAATGAAGGGCTTCTTTCAACTTTATACCATAAGATATGAGATAACAAATATACTATCCTTCAGTTTCAAACAAAGAAACACTTACTTCATTCAACAGTTAAGTGGGCTGCTATCTGGCACTCATTATATCTGTGATTTACAAGGACCATATAGGCTTGCATTAGTTATGTCAAAGACGGCCAGTATAAAGCACCACAAATGGGATTTTTATCTTTCAGACCACTACGGAGTCATTGCCTAAGATACACTTCTCAGTCTGCCTACAATCAATCTAATGTAAACCATTATCTCCACCCAGAAGAATCAACTTAAGGCTGCTGGGCAAGGGATCATATCTTAAATATGTTTGACAACCAGAGCCTCTGGATAGCTTGAAAACCCTACTGCAAAATGTTCCTCCCTGGCACAAGGCAGTTGCCAGTGTGAAAAAACAAGAGGATTATCTTTCAAGGAGTTTGTTGACAGGCTGGGGAGTGAACATTTCACCAAAAATCAAAGTGTGATTTTTATCCCAAGCTTCCAAAATAGCTTCTAAACTGTGGACTATTCAGAAATTGAGATTATTCATAATCTTAAGTTTATGAATATAACCTCTACTTTCATCCAGAAATTATAAAATATCTATTTGGAGGCATTTACTTTCTTTAATGTTAATATTTTATATTGTGTTTGCTAGTAATATTATTTGTAATTATGGCCCAAGAAGTCCGAAAGAATTGAGTTTAACTCTGTCCTCAGACACTTACTAGGGATATGATTCTGCACAAATCACTTATCTTCTTACTTTCTTTAGTTTTCCTCAACTATAAAATGGAGATAATAATAGCACCTACTGTATAGAACTGTTGTGAGGATAAATGAGATAATGTTTATATAGTGCTTAGCCTATCAGAAGTGTTGTTAAACGCTCGTTCTATCCATTTATTCCATTTATCTGTCCTGGACCACACTTTGAGAACTGTTGCTTCAGATGTCTTTCTTCTTAGTCAAGGAGCGGACGAGGTGCCTACTAGCTCTACATCTATGATCCTATGATCCAACTAACATAACAAAATCTAAACTTGGGGTTGGATTAGTACTTCACTTAATTTCAAGTGGGCATTTGAATAAACTGTTGTAACTGACCATAAGTGACCAGTTAATTTCATTTGTAACACTTGGGTTAATCTCTTCGCTTCATCATTTATTGGCTCTGTGGACTTGGGCAAATCAGTGTTTCTCAATGCCTCGGTTTTCTCATCTATAAAATGAGGATAATAATACTTGTTCCTTTTTTTTGTAAAAAAAAAAAAAAGGGGGGGGTGGAGTGGAGTAGAGACCAATAGAAATCATTAGGTAAAGATGAGATAACAATATTTTTAGATAAAAGGGATAGTATATTATTCTTTCAGATGTTGTTTCTCCATTTGGAATAAACTGGGAATGAGAAGGAAGAAATTAATTTAGACCTTTGTTTTTCTATTGTATATTTATTTACTACTTAGGTTCAAAGTGTCCTCATAAGTTCACAGAAAATACTTAGCAGATCATTCCTCCTTTCATTCATTCAGTATTAACAGAGCACTTACCATAATAATTAGTATTAACAAACATTTATTTAATGCTTTACACTTTATAAAGAGCTTACCTCACAGCAATCAGTGAACAAATGAATAAGCATTTTCTGTGTGCCAGTCACTGTATCAAGTACTGGGGGTACAAAGAAAGGCAAAAACAGTGCCGAACTTGTAATTTAATGGAGAAACAATGGGAAAACAACTGTATACAAATAGTATCTATGTGTATACATACACACACACACATAGATGTTGTTGTCAGTCATTTCAGCCATATCTAACTCTTCATGACCCCATTTGGGGTTTCCTTGGCCAAGATACTTGAGCAGTTTGCCTTTTCCAACTCATTTTACAGATGAAGAAATTGAGGCAAACAAGGTTAAGTGACTTACCCAGGGTCACACAACTACTAAGGATCTGAAGTCAGATTTGGACTTGAATCTTCCTGTTTCCCGTTTGGACTTGGTACCTTCCAAGGTACTCTATCCATTGTGCTACCCAGATGCTTGTATAGATAGATAGGAAGGGGTATAGGAATATGCTGGTAAATGTTTAACAACCATCTCTCTGGGGGTGGGGAGGAAGATATGTGTATGAAAGGAGAGTGATCAGCTAGAAATTGGGAAGGGTATAGTTTGAATGGGCCTTGAATAATGGGTTGGATTTCAGTAGTCAGAGATGGGGAATTAATGAATTGGAAAGAATAGTAGTTGAACTGAGTCTTGGAAAAAGGTTTGGATTTCATCAGTGAGAGATGGGGATTTATGATCAAGGGGGAGGAAATAGGTAGAAAAACAGGGCATCTCCATGGGGCATAATGAATCCAATTTGACCGAACTGTAAGGCACACCCTATGTACCTTCATGCGAAGAGAAGGAATGGGAGGTAAAGCTGGAAAAAGACCAGATGGCACAAGGCCTTGACTCCCTGGCTAAATTGTTAGCATTTCCTTTTCAGACTATGGGGAGCTATTGATGACCATTGAGATGAGGAGAGATGGGGTCAGAAAAAAGCAAAAATCCCCACATTAACGACTAAGGCATCACTAGAATCCAGCAACCACAGCAATTAAATGATTGAAGTGCTGAGACATATCCAAATTAGCTATCACTTACCCATCAGCCAAAACAAAAAATCATTTCTCCTCTAATCTGTAGGTTTTGAAGGGCCACTTCAGACCCTAATTTTCATACTATCATTTCCTGGGGTACCACAGTCCATACAACTCTGCAAAATTTGTTCCCCATTGCTGAGGTGAGTTGTAAACCCAGAATTTCCCTTGACCACTTTGGGTCAGTAAAATTTCTGGAGAACTTTTCATAAACATTAGGTTGCTGTTTAGGCCAGATTCTATTTTGGATAATTGTGTTCTGCCAACAGTAAGAATTCCCTATGCAATTTGTGTTATAAAAGATACTCTTCATTTCCTGCCCTGGAAGTGCTCTTGTTTCACCCCAGAAGCTGGCTACCTTTCAGTTTCAGGGAGAGGATTTCTGCACGGGGGTGGGGTAGAAGAAGAAAATATGAAAACTGTTTCTGAGGCTAAGGGGCAGAGTCCAAGAACTAGTATGAAAATTCACACTACAGCCTACCAGCAGAGATACTAGAAAAGTCACTCATCCTGCCCAGCAACATACAAGTTTCAACCAGTTTTATTCTATTAAGGGCGATAGAGAAAGGTGCATTGTGAACCTCAAGAAATATCATAGAATGAAAGATTTAGAGCTGGAAAGGATCTTAGTGGTTAGCTACTTATTTTACAGATGTATAGAAATGTATAGAGAGTTTAAGAGAGTTTGCCTAAGGTAGCAAGAGGTAAGAGCTAGGATTTGAATCCAGCTCCTTTGACACCAAATCCAGCACTCTGACTGAGGTATTAGAAAAAACCATTTGGACCTAGGGCAACGAGCATGATCTTGGACAAGTCAGCTAACCTCTCTGGGCCTCAGTTTCCTCATCTACTTTTCACTAGAATGAAGGAATAAATAAATGAGTGAATGAATTAATTGATCTATCAAAAATGTAGCCTTTTATGTGACAGGTACTGAAGATACAAGTACAAAAAAAATGAAACAAATTCCAAGGAGCTTATATTCTAGTGGGGGAAACAAATACAAAGAAATGAATGAATTAGCAAATAGATGAATGGAATTTATTAAATTCACTGTGTCAGGCACAGAAAGGAATTTAATCAATGAAAATTTCATGCCGTAATTTCTCTACTTACCTGTGACATCTGGGCTGTAATCACAGTGGATTTTGATCATTGTGACCCCACGGTTGTGTTAGAAATTTTGAGATCTACAGAGCACTGCCTCTCTCTGTATCTACAGGCACATACCTACTAGCCTTTGTGTGTACTAAGCATTCATTCTTCCAACTAACACTGTGCACCAACAAGGCTCTATCCTTCACCGCATTTTTGGGGGGGTCTCTCTGCCATCTCCCATAGCACTCTTACTCACTTTGATAGCTTCGGCCACAAGCTCTCAGCAGATGACTCCCAAGCTGTTATCAGGACCTACAAATCCAGTTCCTCACGGGACATCACTACCTAAATGTCCATGATACATCTAAGATAACTAAAGTCAAGTTTACATTTTAAACCTGTTCCTTTTATGACTTTGTTGGTGGCAACAACATGAAGATTGTTTCCTATGTTGAAATATTGGAACTCATTTTTAAAAGTATTCCTTTTACCTTACTTCTCATATTATTTCAATGACTAAGTGAATTTTACCTTCTTTTTCCCACTTCTTTCACTTTGGTAGAAGTCTTAGACTATTACAACCCTCTCAAGTCAAATCTTTCCACCTCCATTCTCTTCATCCCCAATCTATCTTTCATATGTAGACTACTAATATGAAAGCTAGTGTTCCCTTCAATGTACATAGCCCAGGCTTTCTCATTAAGGGATACCCTGAATTTTACCCAGCATTCAAGACATGCTTTGATCAACATTAAAGAAAAACCACAATTCTATATGAATGTAATGGAATACTATTGTGCTATAAGAACTGATGAATAGGAAGACTTCAGAGAAAGATTCATATGAACTGATGCTGAGTGAAAGGAGCAGAACCAGGAGAACTTTGTACACAGCAACAACCACAGTGTGCGAGGAATTTTTCTGATAGACTTAGTACTTCATTGCAATGCAAGGATTTAAAAAAATTCCCAATGTACTTGAGGCAAAATGCCTTCCTCACTCAGAGAAAGAATTGAATCGCAGAATAAAGCAGACCATTTCCTTTTGTATTATTTTTTTTGTTTTATGATTTCTCCCTTTCATTTTAATTCTTCTGTGCAACATGACTAAGGTGAAAATGTATTTAATAGGAATGTATGTGTGAACCTATACAAAATTGTATGCTGTCTCAGGGAGGGAGTAGGGAGGAAGGGGAGAAAAAAGGCAAGGGAAGTAAAAAAATCTAAGATGTATGGAAGTTATTGTAGAACACTGAAAATAATAAAATAATTTAATTTAAAAAAATGAAGAAAGGAAAACCACAATTCATGAGCTCCCAGTAATGTTTCCTTTACCAGACCAACCATTAGTTCAAGACAAAAGATATTTAATTAAACAGCATAGCAAAATGAGTGGCAGAAAATATTTCCCCAATATACAGAGAGGGTACATTCTTCTACAGAATCTCATGAGAGAGTTGTTGGTGATGGTCTTTTGTTCTTGAAGAGGACCAGTGCCATCAGGAAGTGATGTCTTGACTTTCAAGTGAGTTGGATTTAAATGAGTCAGGGCTGTGCAAAGTCACCAGCCTCACTTTCTCCTCAGGAGTCATCTCCCAGTGACGAGATATAGATCAGGATGACTGGAGATGTCCCTAGATACAGAGGGAGACCTTGGCCGTTTTAAGCTAAGGTCTTTCCTACATCTCAGTTTGTCTGAGGCAATGCTCGTTCAGTGATTAAGGGGAGGAAAGAAATGAGGCAAAAAATAATCTCCTTTACCTAGTTAAAAAAATCAGTCTGTCAGGAGAGGATCCTCAGGGTTTCTGATCAAAATAGAAACAATTGCTATTTACACTCATTCTGAGCCATCAAAACCTAAACAATGATAAAGTGAGGCTTGATCTGGGACCTACTGTTGGCTAATCATTGAAAGCCAGAGTGATTTGGGGAATGAACAAATAGGAAATTTGCCTATCCTGGGCAATTCATGGCTCTAGAACTGCATCTGAGTTGGAACTACTCTTTACCTCTCATTCCACCACTAGCTGCTGATGTAATCTGGTCTCTCCACTGTGCTGTTTTCTCCTAGGCCTCCCTGGCTCTGTTACCTGCCCCTACCTCTCTTTGGGACCTCTGCTCCTCTGTACTGTTACTCCTCTGAATTAAAGCTGCTCTGTGCAAGGATGGGATATTTGTTCTTTTAGAACTAGTCTGAGGGTCTACTTCAGCTCTTTTTTGGAGGTAGACCCACAGCTATACCAAGCAAGACAGAAAAACCCAGCTAAAGTATCCAACAAAATCTAATTTAATTCAATTTGTCTTTTGAATTAATTTGTTTCTGTCTCAGGTTCCTGATTCTTGAGATCAGTCAGCAATTTGTGTTAGGGTGAGAAAATTCTTTGCAATTACCATCATCTCCCTGGTTTCTCCCTGAGTCCATACAAATCACCTCAGAAGCTTCAGCTAGCAAGACCAGAGGAGCAAGGTAGTAGAGGAACAACTTCTGTTCTACATGCCTGCCTGCAATAACAACAAAAAAAATCCCTGCTCTTCCTAGATCTGCTCTATAATCATCTCTGGTTCCCTATTACCTATCAAGTAAAATTAAAACTCTTTGCATAGCATTCAAGGCTCTATATTATCTGGCACCAATTTACTTCCCTAGTCTCTTATTGCCCTCATGCATGCTTCTCTCCAGTTGGACTACTTTTTGCTCCAAACATGCCTCATACTTTCTCTGTGCCTCTGTTACATTTTTCCCTATGTTCTCCATTTCCTCTTGTTAATTTCTACCTACTCTTAAGAGCCCAACTCAAAGGTACATTCTCCAAGAAGTCTTCCTTTCTCACTTTGCCTGTATTGATTTTCACCCAAGGACCTCTCATAACATTTTGTGTCTCTAATGCCTTATTTAAAATTATTGATGCATTTTATTTAGACAATAACAAACACTTCCTAACAACCCCCTAAAGGTGCTCTTTACCCCAATTACATTCCCTGAAAATAATTTCTCAGCTGTTAACAGTAAAGAGAGATCGTTCCTTTTACTTTGAGGGTTTGGCTACCAACAATGATGATTATATCCAACCAGAGTTTTGTTACCTCTCAATATTGGCTTTGTTTACATTTTGGTCATTATTTTCTTGTTTTCTTGATTCTGCTTTCCTCTGCATCCGTTCATATGACTCTTCTTTGTTTCTCTGAATCCTTCACATAGATGATTCCTTACAGTGTCAGAATATTCTACTGCATATTACATCCTTTATACCACAATTCCTATGCATTTAGCATATATTTTAAAGAAGATTTTATTTTCTCCCAATTTTATGTAAAAATACTTTTAACATTCATTTTTAAAACATTTTTGAGCTCCAATTATTTAATGTATTTTAATGCATATTTTTAGCTCTCTGTGGATGTTCCTTGACCCCTATTAGATAGATAAACTCTGTTATGACTATAGATACATTTAATAAGACATTTGTATTTCCTTCCTCTTCCCCCCTTCAGTGTTATACATAAAATAGGATCCTTTTCCCACACCCCCCACAAAGTGTATATGTATTTTTTTGTGATTTCACATGTCACAGAAAAGGCTCAAAGGGATAGACAGAGGTCCAAAATTTCTAAACCTTGCTGTGGTCACACCAATTCCCTGTTCCAGTTTTCCTTAATAATAGTGAAAGGCTGAGGGACCAGAGAGCCAAGTAGAATGGAAATGAATTTCTCAGAAGGTCACATAGTAGATATTAGCAATTATTTGTTGGACTTTTTTGAATGAATCGAATTGCAGTGCATTATGACAGTTGTTAAGGAGATAAAAAATATAATTAAGGCATGATCTTTACTCTCAGGGGCCTAACAAGCTGGCATAACCTGTATAGAGACAATTTTAATACATTTTAGGAGATAATGTGATAATGATTCATATTTCTTCAGTGCCTAAAGATTTGCAATGTGCTATCCTTAGAACAAATCTAGCCTGTAGGTAGGATAATTACATTACCCATTCACTTAAAAAGAAATTGATGGGGCAGCTAGGTGGTGCAGTAGATAGAGGACTGGCCCTGGAATCAGGAGGACCTGAATTCAAATCCAGCTTAAGACATTTCCTAGCTGTGTGATCCTGAGCAAGTCATCTAACCTTGGTTGCCTTCCCTTCCCCTGCCCCTCCCACCAAAAAAAAAGTAGATTGACAGAGAGGTTAAAATGATAAAAAAAAATTAGGAATATAAGTTCACTAAGGAGCAGATGAAGGAGAAATTACTACTTGATGGGGGATGGGGGGTGAGGGAGGGTGGGAGATCAGAAAAGAATTCATGGAAGACAGCATTAACCAGGTTGCCTCAAACCATGGAATAACAGACATAGACCTGGCAGGTATATCAAAGGCCATTTAATATAAACCCCCTCACTTTTTGGATGAGTGAACTGAGGCCCAGAGAAGTTATGTGATTTGCCCAAAGTCACACAGGTTAACAAAAGTGGAACTTGGAACCAGACTCCCTGATTCTAGATTCTAGATCCCATCTTCTTTTCACTATATCACATTGCTGTCATGGGGCCTCTGTCCCAGGAGAAGTGGTCCTAAAACCCTGTTGACAGTATGGCTTCTGCTGACTTACTTGATTGTCCTTTAAAGTCTCTACTTAATTCTTAGGACTCCTTTGAACCCAGGGGCTTGTCCCGTCTCTAAGCTGGGCTCCTGGCTCCTGTTAGCACATTTCCCTGTGCCTGGGTTCCCCAGTTGTGTGATGCTCCCTGTTCCTCTCCCCAGACTCAGCTTGGATTCCTACTTCCTCCTGCTTGATTTCTAGTCTTGTCTGCTGGCATATCTATTACCTCTCACATTCTCTTTGGTTGTACTGATTTCCCAGGCCCTCAAACACAGGCTGGTTGCTTGGAATAGCACTGATCTCCCGCAGGTCCCCACCTGCCTTGATCTTTCAGACTTATTGAAGTCTTATTTTCCCTTCCTTACATTAGTGGCAAGAATTAGTTAACATGGTGGCAAAAGCATATGCTTCCTTGAGCTTAAGTCTGAGATACAATTACAGCATAGAGTGATGAAGCTGGAAAACATTAAATGTAAAAAAGAGGAAATCATGAAAAGGTAGCTAAGCATTTGGATTTATAAAAATACCACACTGGCCCCAAAAAAGGCCACATTCCCCATCTCTCCCACCCTAAATCTCAGTTGTATAAATCTGATGGTGGTCTTCAACTGTGCTCTTAGAGAACAATAATGAAAGTAAAGTATATGAACAGAAAATAAATAATAGAAATTTGTAAACTTCGAAAGAAATCTGAAAGAAATATTATTTGAGGAAAAAACTTCAAAGTAGATACATTTAATGTGGTTCGTTTGGGTATTTTTCAGCATATACCTGTTTTTCCTTTTAAAGATAATTCTCTTTTTGAATTAAAAAAATTATTGGCTTTTTTTTGTTTTATATTGTTTTCATTTCCAAAAATATTGCACCACCTCCCCGCTTTGCCCTTCTAGAAAGCGAATGCTTTAATAAAGGGGCGGGGGGAGGTAGGGAAGTGCATTTTCTTACCTTTTCTTAGGGGTCTAGTCTGGTAATTACAATGACACAGCATTCAAAGCTCCCCTCTATATGTGTGTGTGTGTGTATGCCAGAAGACATCCTATGCATTGAACAATACAGTATTCTTTTTTTTATAGTCAATCAACATTTATTAAGCATCTACTACATACCTGGTGCTGGAAGTACAAAGAAAGGCCAAAAAACAGTCCCTGCTCTCAAGGGAGATCAGGTTTCACATCTCACTTCAAAAATATTTTTGCTATACGAACCTGAATAAACCACTTAAGCTCCCTCTGTCTCAGTCTCTTAACTGGTGAGGGATAATAATGCCTTTGGAATTTACCACACAGGGCTGTTGAGAAGGTTAAATGCAACAAAACATATATAAATATATATATATATATATATACATATATACATACATACATAATATAAGAGCTAATATGATTATCAGTTATTGTCATCTTATTGTGGGTTATTAAATTACATGTGCCTGTTTCGTACTGGTTTCCTTTTTCTGAGTACGGACTTTATATATTCACACAAAGAATCAATTTAACTGACAATTATCTGACAAAAAACTAAGAATGCTATTTTCAAAAAGACTAGTGGCTTTTCAAAATAACTAGTGAATTTCAACAGTTACGTTTTTGCTTTTTCCAAGATGGTTTACCATACTTGAACACAGGACACATCAAGTTATGCCTTCAGAATCTCTGTCACTGTACTCCTTCACCTCCATTCTTACAGTATAATCTTTAGTTTATTGGCTCTCATCCATATATGAATTTCTATTCTTTTTTTAAACCAATCTCCTTGTTTCAGACTTCTTATCCCTTTAATTTATTACATAGTATTCTAGACAAATCATACCTTTCATCAAAAGATGGCCAAGCCCCATTTGGTCATTGTTTAGGCTCTTGTTGACTCAGAGTGACGTGACTGTTTTGGCCAGAAACCCTGAGGGTCTTCCCATGTCAGATTGATATTTTCTTACTCAATCTTAATCGCCAAATAGACATTGCCTTGGTCAAACTGAGACCTCTTAAAGACCTTAGCTTAAAAAGGCCAAGGTCTCCTACTGCATCCTGTGCCATGCAGACATCCTGATCTATATCTCACCACAGGACTCAGATGGCTCTTGAGGAGAAAGTGAGGCTGGTGACTTTGCACAGCTCTCCCTCACTTAAATTCAATTTACTTGCATGTCATGGCATCACCTCCTTGATGTCTTCCTTTCAAGAAGGAAGGAAAAACAACAAACAACTTCTTAGTCGTGTACCTCCTTGTTTTTCACCGGGTCCTTAGAAAACAAACATAGTCTGTTTATGAAGTGATACTCAAAACCTTTCCAACATGGTAGAACCTGCCAGAATGTGCACTCCATTGGAGTAGCTTTCATAGTGCAAGGGTCAGTTCCATGCCATGATGAAGCCTCAGAGCAGGACTTTTGTGAAATTGACTATGTTTTAGTGTTCAGAAAAAGATTTAATGTGGATGTGGGAGTTATTCCTAAATCTGATTATAGTAAAATCATTGATTCATCAGACTTAAGATCAGAATTGATAGTAAGAAGAAAAATAATGATGAAGAAAGGACATGGAATACAATTAGCAAGGTATAACCTTAAATTATTTAATCAAGCTAATGAAAAATTTTAGTTGGGAAATGGACAACAGAGATGATATGGGCACTGACTTTCATAATGTAATCCTGAAGCTAAACCAAAATAAATGAATTCCAGTAACAAGAACAAAAGAACCGAGATAGTGCTTTAGTATGCACTTCACTTTCTTGCAAAGGGCAGATATAAGGTTTTCAAAGCCAACATCAGGTTAGCAGAGAAACTGTCTGTAAAATCTTACCAAAAAGGATGATGGACATTTATGAGCAAAATTGTCTCATAAAATATGGAGAAGCAGTGGAGGGTAAAATCAATCTGAAAAAAGCTTTGCAACTAAGGAAAGTCATCCCCAAACAGAAATAGAGGAGTACAAAATAAAACTAGAGAAAGTTTTAAAAAACTGTGACAACAGACTGTTTTTTCCCTCAGGAATAGTGTAATCACTATCCTTGGACCCTAACAGAACAGTCCCTGAAGTGCTTAAAAAGGATATAGAAGTGGTACTAAAGAGAACAAAGAAAAGGAAAATCAGCTGGATTAGATTACGTATATAAAGGAGAGATTTGTACTAGAGGAAATACAGTTGTGTGGGTATCAAGGGACCAATTTACATAGTATATAAAGGACTGGAAGATACCAAAGGCATGGCAACATTCTTGGACCTACCTGATTCAAAAAAAAAAAGTGACTGGGAAACCATCCATAATGACTAAACTACATGCCTCTTCTCTCATCTATAGAAAATTATTATTAGGATCATCTGTACATAAGTTGAAGGTATCCTTGATAACAGAACAAGAAAACTTTCAGTAATAGACCACATCTTCACTATCTCACAACACAATGAAAGATAAAGAATGTAAGATTTAATTGTGTTTATTGTTTGTTTACTACAACAGTAACGAAAAGAAAATGACTGAATGGAATAAAATGGTGCCTTACAGGCTCGAGAGGTCTCTCCTATCCATTTATAAAGATCATTCAGGATTCCTTAGAAGATAATACCAATAGGAATTATGTTGTACGATGACCCATTTATAATAAACATCAGAAGAGGCACCAATTGTAAGTCATAGAATCATCTTCCTGATGCCATGATCCTCTTCAAGAGCAAAGGACTAACCACAACCTGTGAGTAGTCAGAGTTGCCCAAATGGGAACCCAACTGGCCAGTTCCAGTTGAACAGCCCAGCTCCTCCCTGTCCTCTTCCCTCCCCTCCCTTCCTCTCCCCTCATCTCCTCTCTTCCCCTTCCCTGAGATGGGGTATTCTACCCAAAGGAAGGTAAGTTTTGGTGGCAGAAACTTACCTAGCTAACTTTAGGTTTACTGACTAGATTTCTTTCTTAAAGACCATACCTTAAACTCCAGTTCACTCTGGCTGTCGTTGATTTGGCCAACAATAGATCCTTGCCCAAGAACCACTTATTGGTTGTTTTGGGGCCCTGATAGCTCAGAGTGAATGCAAATAATCATTGTTTCTCTTTTTGTCAGGCAACTCTGCGGGTTTTCCCTCCCAGTTTGATGTTTTTTTATTAAAGGGGTCATCCCTTGACTCACTTCTTAAACAGGTCTAATTATTGAATGGGCATTGTCTCAGTCAAACTGAGTGAGGTCTGTTAAAGACCTTAGACAAGGTCTCCCACTGTATCCTGGGCTATCTCCAGTTGTCCTGATGTAGATCTGGCCACTGGACCCAGAAAACTCTGGAGAAGAAAGTGAGAGTAGTGACTTTGCCCAGTCCTCCCTCATTCAAATCCAATTCAGTTTCAAGTCATGGTCCTCTTCAAGAAGGACATTTTAGCTGCTTTCTTAGCATAATTCTAAATTGCCTTACAGAATAATTGGATCAGTCCACAACTCCACTAACAGCAAATTACTATGCCTGTCTTTCTACAACACTTCCAGCATTGATTATTCTTATCATTTATCATTTTTGTCGATTGCTATGTGTGCAGTACAACATCAGAGAAATTTTAATTTACATTTCTCTTGTTAATAGGTTTTTAACAATGATTGCTCCAATTGCTCCAAATTCTTCATGTTTGCTCTCCCTAATTTTCTCCTTCTCTTCCCCCTCATCCACACACTTTTTTTTGGCAATGGGGAGATGTGGTTGTCCTGTGATTTGGTCCATGAAGGATGAAGACTACCTTTACAGACTGTCAAATTTCAATAACTTTTCATCAGAAAGAGTTACCTTCATAGGGCCGGGGGGACATTGAGAGTTAAATGACTTATCACACAGTCAACATGTGTGAAAGGCAAGATTTGAACCTAGTTCTTCTTGACTCCAAGAACAACCCTACCGCCTGCCCCTGCTTCCTTCCCCTTTGAGGCTCATAATGAATATGGATACCCAGATATGCATCTAATAAACTATTTTTGTTGCATAGAAACCAAACAATATTTATTTTATTGCAGCAAAGAAAATAATCCTTTAAAAATAGATACTAAATCTTTCTTCTCAATAAATTCATTTTAAAGCACTCTCAAACCATACCTTTTGCTTCGATGTAAAAGCTGGAACGATGCCAGACTCTTCAAAGTCCTCTGGGGACCCAAAGAGATTGTTTAGTAGGCCCCTCAAAATATCATAACCTATAGAATTATATGTGCAAAATTCCATTAATACACTGTATTCTATTACATACCATGTGGGGAAATTGTGTGATCATATTCCCTTTTCTGACATTTATGATTTAACATCCTATTCTCCTGCTTCTGGACAATTGTGTCATCACTCCCAGACTATTGACAGCACTCTGAGTACACACCTCCTCTGGACCCTGGGTTACTGTGAGGATCAAATGAGAAAATATTTCTAAATTACACATAGTAGACACATAAAAATGCATCTTCTCTTTATCTTCCTCCTTCAATGAATGACCGGACACTAATCTTAATGGTAGAATAATTGGCCTGGGTTACTCCCTCCTTGCTTTATTCCCAGTGTGGAAATCTGACTCTGATAGTATGAGTCAATAGCTATAAAATACTGTTTCCTTTAGATGCATTTTTTCCATTATTCTCAGGAGGCTTGTCAGTCTGTATGTGTGGGAACCAGTCACACACACATACACACACACACACACACGTCCACATTTGGAAGGAGCTTTATAATTGTACTTTTAACTATTGCACAGAGCAACTCTGAAGAAAATCAATGTAATCTGTCCCTCCCCAATTTAAGGGTAAAGGCTTAGAAATCTAGAAAGTAAGGTCTCAAGAAAGTCGGCAGATTTGGAATCATACCTCAAAGTCTCTAAGTCTGAAGATTATGGTTGAATTCAGGAAGTCTTATCTTCTCAACAGTAAGACACTTCCTGAGGGAAATGTGCTAGTGATAAGGAATCTAATAATATTTGAGCCTAAGCATCTTTCTAAATCTTTTTCCATTCTGTTCTTGACAAATACTGTTTTTCAAGTGATGAGAAGGCCACTGAACAGTAACTCCTTTACTTTTATCACCACTAGGTTTCTCTAGAGGAGCTAGGAAAAAAAGCTGACATTTCAGAAGGGTAATTAATGTTGAGATCTTCTCTCTGTTTCATTCACTTGCCTATCAATCAACATCTGCAAAGCCAGAGTTCAATTAATTGATGACATCCTAGAGGCATCCAAAGCAGTTAACAAGTCACTAAGACTTAGTGAAAAAATAAGTAGTAAGTGCAAATCTCTCACAAATTTACATTGCTGGGTTCCATTTCACAATTTATTCTTCTCTGGTGAAATACTCAAGTGTTATTAATATTTTGCAAGAGAGAAGTATGAAATCCAAAACTTGAAATGACATGATGCTTCAAAATGAAGCAAAATAATGTAATAATTTTCTATATTAAAGTAGCAGCCACTGTTACAGTTCTCTCAGTCCTATAATATAGTCTATTTTGAAGAAGAAATGTCATCTCAATTGTCCCTCTAAAATGCACATTTCAGATGTTTTTGCAAAAGATCAACAATTGCATTTATGCACTGTTAGACCTGGAGGACAATTTATTGAAATGTTGTCAAAATAAGGCACATGCTATTGGCTAATGGTGACTGGATGGAAGGTTAAAGGGCAGAAGGAAGGTACCAAAGTGCAGATACTAAAATGGGTAATTTATACCATTATTTGAGAGACCCAGGAAATTCATGTGCTACTTTGAACCTTTAACCCAGAAGCTCTATCCCATGTCATCACAGATAGAAAAAGATTCTATGTTCACCAGAGGGGAGACCATCAAGGTTGATTGCTGTTAACACTGAGACCATATATGCAAAATCTAGCTTCGATCTCTGCCAATGAAATAAAATAAAAATGGTAATGGTGGAGAAAGAAACCTTTGAAATCACTCTAGTTCATTTCTCTTGTTTTACAGATAGGAAAATGGAAGCCCAGAGAGGAAAAAAAGCCTTTGCTATTTAGGTAGTAAACAGCAGAGCTAACATATGAAGCCAGATCCTCTGATTCCAATTCCAGGGACTTCCCTATTATAACATTTTGAGATAAGGATATCTTCTCTCCTTAAAGTACTAACAATACCTTCCGGGGGTACCATCAACCAGGAACGGTGCAAGAGCACAATAGAGAATTGGGCTATTTCTTTTAAAAAAATCATTGATTTTATTTACATCTCCATTTCTGAATATATCCATCCTTTCTCTCCTAAGCAATAAGGTATTCTTGAAAAGAAGAAGGAAAAAGAAAGAGATAGAAAAACAAAACAGCTCAGCCAAACTCATCAAGACATCAACCAACTCTGACAGGATCCACAGGATTACATACCCATAGCCCAGAGCCTCTACAAAGAAGGGAAGGCTAATTTTCTCACCTGTTCTCTTGGACCAAGCTTGGTCATTATGATTACACAGTTTCATCTTTTTTGTTGCTGTTGGTCAGTTACATTTTTTAAAAAATTCTTTCTACTTACATTAATGTAGACATTGTTTTCACGGTTCTATTTAATTCAGTTTTCCCCAGTTCTTAAAAGTCTTCCTATGCTTCTCTGAATTCTTCATATTCATTATTTCCTAATGTGGAATAATTAAATACTTTGACCACATAATGAGAAGACTGGACTCATTGGCAAAGACTCTGATGTTGGGAGAGATTGAAGAAAAAAGGTAAAGGGCATGGTAGAGGATGAGATGGCTAGATAGTGTCATGGAAACAATCAACATGAACTTCAACAGACTTAGAGAGATAGTGGAGGATAGACTGGGCTGGCTTGCTCTGGTCCATGGGCTCACAAGAGTCAGATTTGACCGAACAACTGAAAAACAACAAACTGTGCAACATTATTGAATGGAAATAGTTCTATCTCTGCACACCAAGGAGAAAACATCAAACTTTCTGGTACCCACAGTCATTCTTTACAGATCAGAAATATACCTGTTCTGTTGAGAACAATGTGTTTATTAACATGTATTTCCATCAATCTTTCATTTATTAGATTGTGAACTCCTCAAGGACAGGGCCTGGATCTAATTTTTTTTTCTCTTTGAACCCAAGTATTCAGTGCTATAAGTCTTAACTAGCTGTATGTCATTCACCTTATGACCTCCAGTCTACATGTGTAGCCCAAATTCTTGGTGCCTGATGTCTGTCCTTCTCAGCAATCTATCTCTTCGTTGTCAAAACAGAGCTAACTCAAAAGGCAACATAGTGAAGGTGAAAGTAGGTTGGACCTGAAATCAAGAGATATGAGTTTGAATCCTACATCTAGTTAAGCATTCAAGGACACTTCTCTTAACTCCAATAAGCCTCAATTTCCTCATGTGTAAAATGTATGGAAAATAATTGTCACTCAGGGTGGTTATGATTTTTGAGTGAGATAATGAAGCAAAGGACTTTTCAAACCATGGAGTGCCATAAAAATGTCAGCTGCTGTTATTATAATTCTGATGGCTTTTCATTTTTGGGTATTAACTCCATGCTTACTTCAGGAGAGAAGATTTTTTCCTAAAGACAGCCACAGAATTCAGTCTGTTATCAGTTAAGGAAGCCCACTGTCATATAAACCAACCTAATTTCTCTAATCCCCAAAGCAAATCCAAGTGCCAGGAAGCACAAATGATGTTTCCCCAGCCTACACTGGGGAACCTCCTGAGATACCTCTGTGACTCATAAAAATAGCACAGAGCTTATGGGGGATGCTTTTTATTTCGTTTCTTTCTGGCAGTCAGTCTCTCATCTGGGATGAGATGGATCTTGAAAGTTAGAACTGTAAATCTGAGATGTCTTTTCCTGATCAAGGTCAAGTAGTCATAAATCTATCAGGTCGCAGTGATATAATAAAAGAGATTCCCATCAGTAACTCCCCACCCCCCATTTCTCACCCCCTTTATAACAATGGCAGAGCTTACTTTTTTTTGCCACAGAGTAGCTCTTATTCACAGCCCTTATCATGATTTACCACAAACCTCTGAGACCCGATGGAAAAAAATTAGCTTAATTTTCTATTTTTTGGAATATCCACTAAAATTTGTGTTTGTGTGTTGTGAAACTTCAAATTGAAATGAGATCCTTTCCATTAATTTTTCTTAATTAAGATGTATAATTTCATTTATTCATTCATTATAACTGTTCCTTTTGACTGGTCGGGACCAAGGACATTTTCTATTTCTATTGTCTGTTTTCTCGCTATAATTTTCATAAAATGGGAGGATTGGCCTAGATGGCACCTAAGATGTTTCCAATTGTATACCCCAAAGTACTGGGGAGACCCACAGGGGCCATTGTATTTTTGAAGAAAAGACCAGTTTTTGGAAATAGAATTGAGGAAGCCACACCAATCCACTGAGTCACAGAATGGTCCCTCCCTAAACACAACCAGACTTTCTAATTAAACCCTGGCAACATGAACAGCTTCCAACCCCAGGAGAAAAATAGAAACATATATGACCCATAGAAGAGAGAACAACTACCCTCAATTTTTGTAGATGACCAGGAAGAAAACAAGAGAGTTTATATTGGGACAAGAGAGCATATGGAAGATCATTATCATGGAAGGGATTCAGTAATAGTATCTAGCATTTATGTAACATTTAAGATTTACAAAGAACTTTGCAAATACTATCTTATTTTATCCTCACAACAACCTGCTATTATTATTTTATCTTATTATTATTATCTATTGTTATCTCCACTTAACAGTTCAGGAAACTGAGATAGAGAAAGGTTAAGTGACTTGCCCAGGGTCACAAAGTTGGTAAATATCTGAAACTGGATTTGAACTCGGGTCTTACTAAGTGCAGGTTCTGAAATCTATCCACTACTTCGCATAGCTGCCTCCAAATGTACTCTGAAGAAAGACTGAAGAATTTTCCTCCTGACAGATTTTTCATCATAGTATATAAGCCATGCTCTTCCTGAGATGCTTTAGGTGTGGGTCCTGCCCAGCAGCAGGGGATAAACTAGATAATTTCCTAATCTCCCTTCAAGCCAATAGTGTCACATTCTATTGCAATTTCTCTCCATTTAGGTTCATGATTAATATGTGGCTTCTCAGTCATAGAGAAGGGATGTCCAGCTTGTCTGGGATCAGCTATCAGTAACTTCTAATCCACAGGTTTAGCACCACAACGCATGTGTATGTGGGCTTGTGCATGAATTCATACAGTACAGACCATTGTTTCAATGTTCTTGTGCTTCTGAGAGAGAAAACAAGATTCCCAAGAGGAAAAGAAAACCAAATTAGCTGTAATTGCAGTACTGCCCAAATCCTGAAGTGATATTCCTGAATGACCCTCCTGCGATGCTCTGTGCTATGTACTCATGGAGAGATATAACTGCGACATATAAAAAGTTTGAGAGATTTAGTTTCTGGATAATTAATAATGTGGCCAATTATGGCTAGCAAATAATTAATAAAAGGATGGTCATTTGACTGTGTCTTGTAAACCAAAGAGAGATCATGAAGGTCTCTCAATGTTTTTATGTCGTTGGAAGAGTGGATTTTCCCAACAGGAAGCAATGGACTCTGATTGGTTACATAATATTGAGAGATGGATCTATTCTAATGAGGGAGGAAGGAAGGGTGTCTTGACTTTTATTATGTCACTCTTTCTCCTCTCTACCCAGATGACCCCCAGCCTAGGACAATCTAGGCAAAGGGATCTATCCCGCACCCAAGCTTTCCTGAATAGAATACAATGGGTCAGAATTTAGCTAGATTAGATTCTTTTTAAGTTTCCCCAGTTGAGCAGGATGTTAAACAGGATCCAAAAGCCTGTACCAGAAGATTTAGGCAATCTCATCTACCAGCAATGTCCTTCAGATGTTGGCTGAATAACCTACAAGGGGTTGATTTCTGAATGAGAAAATAGAAAAAGGAAAATCTTAATCTCAATAATTGGTTGTTAATATGAGAAAAATAATAATTTCTCTCATTACTCTTGAATGCATGAGAGATTTCTGGGTTTGCAACACTGTGTAAGAGCATGTGGATGGTGGGGGGAAAGACATTGGAAAAGACAATTGGTGAGAGTATCAGAGAAGGAGTTCAAGAGATACAGATAGAGATGTCTTGAATTTTTGCATGACTGACTAGAACACCCAGAAAAACAGATATGTGGAAGAGACAACACCCCAACAATATCTACAATTGTAGAGCCTCTTAAGAGCAGACTTCCCTTCTCTTCTTAGTTGAGCTGAGATATAATCTCATTTTCATTTAAGGAATTAATCTACTTGCACATTCTTCCACAGATCCTATATAACTTGCTTGATTTCTGTTTACATGGTTGCTTGGATAAATGAAGTTTTTGTTCCCCTCACATACAATCTGAAATTGGTTGTGTGTATGTGTGTGTGTATGTGTATGTGTGTGTGTACTAAAAAAAAATCTAATGGGAGAAAGCTAAACTACTTTGAGTAAACTGGCACTTACTTTGCCTTTAGAGAAAGCAAAGAAGAGTGCCTTTATCTTGAATTTCAAGAACTTTATACTTCTTAGAATACTCCTTTTTGAGATTTGATGGATTGATTGATATAATTCTAGCCCAATACTCCACTTGGGAATAGGTGAATGGATGTTCAGTCATAGCCCCCTTTCTATTCCTTACAAAAATCAAAACTGAGCTCTCCTTGGGAGAGAGAATGGTCTGGGTCTCAGAGCACATATCTATCCATGTTGTACCTGAACCAGCTGTTTTGTATTAGCTGGCACATCCATACATCTATATTACATAGAGAACAGCAGTTTATTCCAAAATGTCTAGATCACCTTTGTAAATTTCAAGCAGTGGTTGGACTCAGTGTATACCTCTGATGCTATAGAATATATGAGAAAGCATTTTGAAATAAATGGTATGTGTGTATGTGTGTGTGAGGGGGATGGAACATTAATTTTTCAACTAAATTTTTAAAAATATATGTGTTATATGGTCAAGAGTTCATCGTATGAGACAGTGTGCCTTAGCTTTTATGGGGCCACAAGGTTTTATGAGGCAGAAGATTTCATAAGTTTGTTAGTGTCCCAGATGTGGAAGTTTGGTCCTGATTCAGAAAGAAATGTCTGGAATCAATCCAAACTCCAAGTTGGGGAAATAACAGGGATTGCTTTCTCCTGCCTGTGTTCAGTGTTTGCAGTATAAGACCTTTATCAGTCAGAAGGTCATGTATCTTATACATTCAATTCTTTGAAAAAAAAAAAGAAACTGGAAAACAATGAACTAATCCCCTTTAACTCCTGATTTTGCTCTTTTAGTCAAAATTCTTTCGTCCATAATTATCAATTGATTTGCAACATTCAAAATAAAGTTGACATATGTCAACTGGGTTAATGTTCTTAAATTCCCTAAAATTAAGATGCCAGCTGCCACTCATCCCCAGTGCCTAAAGCTTACCACAACATGGTCAATGTAATTAACAGTAACAGTTACGTCCTTCTTTCTAGTGTATAATGATTCCCAAAATACCACAGATGCCATTTATTTTCTTTCTGGGATCTGTCTTCCCCTAGATTTCTCTCCATAAATCATTAATTCATAGTGACATAGCAGACATAGGTGTCTACTTTCTCATTTTACTAATAAGCAATATTGTGTATATTTATTAACAACTAATTTTGGGGTGGGCAGCTCAATGGAATGAAAGAGTTCAAGGACCTGGAATCAGGAAGACTACTCCTCTATGTGAGTTCAAATCTGATCTTAGAAATTTGCTAGCTATATGAATCTAGGCAAGTCACTTAACCTTATTTGCCTCAGTTTCCTCATCTTATAAAATGAGCTGAAGAAAGAAATGGCAAACTACTCTAGCATCTTTTTCAAGAAAACCCCAAATGGGGTCACAAAGAGGCAGACGTAACTCAACAACAAAAATAATACATGTAATACAGTAGAAAAAATTTGAGACAGTTCTATGCTTTTACCCGCCTGGGGAAAATCAATTCATCTCTCCGGATCTCAGTTTCCTCATTAAAAAATGAGGAAGCCCAGATTAGGTTATAGATAAAAGTCCCTTCTAGCCTTAAATCCTGGACTCGGCCTATTCAACCACCCTTAAAATATTGTCAACATTTGACTAGTTACTTCCCAGTTTTTTGTAATGGAAGGGCATAATGGTGTTCAAGTTGCAACCAGGAAAGCCAACCTCAATGAATCATGTTAAGAGAATTTAAAAATTAAATCTTTAATGAATAATTCAGAGTCCTCTTCATTCAAAATTGATCTGGTCCTTAGATTCCTTGACCTTTAGATCTGGTGGACAGAAGACGGTACCACACCACAACTGTTCACCACAAACCTCCATTTGGATGTGTCAAAGGCATCTCAAACTGTACATGTGCAAAACAGAACTCATTATTTTGCCTTTGAAACCCAACCATCTTCCTGACTTCCCTATTCCTGTCAAGAGTACCACTCTCCTTCTAATTACCCTAACTCCCAGCTTTAGAGTCAACTTTGACTCTTAACTCTACCTCATATCCCATATCCAATTAATGTCCAAATCTTGTTGATTCTACCTCCATATCTCTAATAAAGATTTCCTACCCTCTCAGGGTCATTATCTGAATTCAGTCCTTTATCATCTCTTATCTAAACTATTGAGATGCTCGCCTAATTCATTTTCTCCATTCTTCTCCTCTCCAATCAATCTTCCACAGATACTGAATTGATATTCCTAAAGCAAAGTTTTGACCACATCCCTGCCTTACATAAAAATTTTCAGTGCTTCCTCAAGAAGAAAATACAAACTTCTTTGTTATTTAAAGTCATGTACAATCTAGCTTCAATTTATCATTACAATATTACTCTCCTTCATTTATCATTACAGTATTCCTCTCCCTCACTCTTTCATTTTTGTCCATATATCCATGGTGCTTGGCATATAATAAGTAGTTAATACTCAATTTATTGAGTTGACTTTCATAAGATAGCCCTTCTCATTCTCCTAAACATTCCCATTTCCTACATATATTTCAGATCTTTCACCATTGATAATGCATTATTGCTTGTTGTTAATGTAATTTTAATTCTTAACGGGAAGATCTTTCCCATCCATTAATAGACTCACGTGACTTGCTTAAGTCACATAGAAGCCTGAGTCGTATGAGTCTAAGTCACATGGAACAGGAAGGGATGGAGCTGGAAGAGGCAGAGTTAGAGAAGAGTTGAGAGGAAGTTAGAGAACAATCAGAGCTGGGAAAGGCAGCTGGCTATCGTGAATGAGAGAGCTGGTTTCTGATTTGTTTAAGGGACATGGTTTGTGAGAAGCCTAAGAGGGAAGGCTTAAGGTTGGTGTTGTCCTCTGCATTGTTATTGTGTGTAGATGTCTTTGTTACTATGGACGGATTTGGCTTTCTGGTATCTGAATAAATGTTTTGGTTCTGTCTTCCATGTGGAGAGTCTGTTGTATTTTGCGATTCAGAATTGTGTCAGCATATTCATGGCCGCTGTAGGTGCTCTGAATATTGCGCTGGCACTACACTTTGAATTCCAGCAAAACCATCTTACCTACTTTTCCCTGTTGTCAGTCCTTTCAGTCATGTTCTACTCTTCATGCCCCATTTGGGGTTTTCTTGGCACAAATATTGGAGCAATTTGCCATTTTCTCCTCCAGATCATTTTACAGATGAGGAAACTGAGGCCGAGTGGGTTAAGTAACTTGTCCAGGGTTACACAACCAGTAAGTATCTGAGGCCAGATTTGAACTCAAGTTTTCCTAACTCTAGATCTGGCGTTCCATCCACTACTCCAACTAGCTGCCCCATACTCTTCCTTGTATGTGACCTTGGACCTCCTAATTTTGTGCCTTTGTATAGGTGACATGTTCTCCATACCAGAAAAGCATTCTTTCCTTACATCCGTGTCTTGAAAGCCTTAGCTCTCATAAAGCCTCACCTCAAGTTCTACTTTTTGCATTATATCTTTTGAGATCTACACTTTCTCCCTCCAGAAATTACTTGGTAATTTCTTGGTGGCAGTGTCCCACCAGAAATTATTTTGTATTGACTTTGTATGGGTTGTTTTGCATTTATTTATCTATACATAAAATATTTCTCCTTAGTAGAATGAATGCTCTGTGAGGTCAAGGACTCTTTCATTTTTGTCCATATATCCATGGTGCTTGGCATATAATAGGTAGTTAATAACTCAATTTATTGGGTTGACTTTCATAAGACAGCCCTTCACATTCTCCTAAATATTCCCATTTCCTACAACAACTGATTCTCATATGACATATATTTCAGATCTTTCACCATCCTGGTCACCTTCCTCCAGTCTGTATCAACGGAACTACTGAGAATATCCTATCGATGGCTGCCCAACTTCTCCTTGACAATGTTAGGTTATGGAATTATACTCATCATTTCTCTAAATTCTTTCATATCTGCTCATCTGTATCTAGGGTACTTGCTAGACTATGCACAATTTTTTCTTTCACATTCATTTTGAATTCTAGGATGTTGTGGCTACCTCCTCCCACGTTTCTACTCATTTCTAATTGGTAACTAGTTCCTATACTTCAGTAATTGTAACTTCTTCCATTTTTTTTAACTCAACAACCCAAGTAAACAAATATTTATTAATTATTATTATTATTTAAAAAATGAAATTTTCATGAAGGCAAGTTAAAAACTGATCAGATCCTAAGCATTTAACAATCCATTTTCCTTCACACTGTCATGCCTGCACGTCAGGTTTTTTATCTTACTCCTACAAATCATCATCTGTTTCCTGATTTTGGAAATGTGATCAGTAGTATCCTTCTCCCATTTTAATTGATTAATGTAATTGGTTCTTCTTTGAGTATTCTATCATATGACAAGAGTGATTACTATTTACCAGCCGGAAAACAGGTAGCCACATTTTAAGGGGACATTTCTTACTGTTTTCTTCATCTGATTCATCTATTTGTATTTAATCATATCTTTTCTTCTCAATAGGATCAATTTCTAAACTGAATTTTAATTTACTTTAATTTAATTCTAAAGTGAATTTTGGGGTACTCTCCCCTCAGGAATAAACTGATATCCTCATTAAGTTTATGGCAAGGTGCCAACCCTACTACAAAGGGCCATGGTAGCAGCTAACTAGGGAATGGGATTCTGATACCCTGAAACTCTACTATAGAAGTGACTAGGTGGTGCAGTGGATAGAGTGCTAGACCCGGAGTCAGGAAGACATAAGTTCAAATCCAGCCTCAGACATTGTGCAACCCTAGGCAAACCACTGTACCTCTATCCGCCTCAGTTTCTTCAACTGTAAGTCAGGATAATAATAGTGCCTACTTCTCAGAGTTGTTGTGAGAATAAATGAAATGACACCTGAAAAGTGCTTAGCACAGTGTCTGGGCCATAGGAGATAATTACTAAATGCATGTTTCTTTCCTTCTTTCCATATTGTTACAGCCCTTGGGAAGAGGAAGGATGACATAGTCCCATCATATGCTTTGACAGTGAGTTGGGACTGGAGTGCAAGGAAAGCATACATATGCTGGAGGTAGTTGGAGGGAAGTAAATGGTAGGAGGTAATGACAGGATCATTGGCAACTCCTTTAGAGGATAAATTATATTATTAAATAGAAAGGTACAATTTCAATGCCACAAAGGCTTGTGTTTTAGTTTTAGTTATTGGGCTATATTTTTTTGTTCTTGCATTAAAAATATTTAAATAGTTCCTTGCACAGAACATCAAAGTTGGGGACTCTGCTTTCTAATAAAGAAGCTTATTTCACTGGGCCACTTTTTGGGCATTTAGGAAGAGCATTTTTCCTCTATTACCTTCTTTGCTGATTTGCTACATAATTATATGGATTCCACATGGAAAAAAAATTTTAAAAAGAACTCAGACTATATCCATGAAACCTATTCATGTGACATAGTGCCATGTGAAAAGCTTTTAAATTATGGAATTTATTGCCTCTGTTTAGAAGCTTCAGAAAGACAAAGAAATATGTTGTTTTCTCCACTTATTCTTGACTTGACAAACCAACAAACTTACCCAATAAAGAATGCCTAAGCACTCAACAATGAGTAAGACATTGTGTTCATGAACATCAGCAAGAAAAAAGACTTTCCCTGCAGAACTATAGATTAGTAGAAGAGATAAGACACACATGCAACTAGGGGAAATTTAAGAAAAAGGTGGTTAGAAATGGTTAGAAGCTTACAAAAGGGACAGAAAACATCTAACAGAAGTCTTCTGTCTTGCTTTTGATCTCTTCATTCAGTTGGAAATACAGTCTGCCAGTGTGAGCAGCTAGGTGGTACAGTGGATAGAGCACCCGTGCAGGAGTCAGGAGGACTTGAGTTCAAATCTTACCTCTGACACTGGACACTCACTAGCCGTGTGACCTTGGACCTTAACCTTGGGGTTAAGTCACTTAACCTCAATTGCCTCATCCTGCGTCATTTCCAGTCATCCTGATAACTATCTGGTCACTGGCTCTGGAGGAGAAGTGAGGCTGGTAACCTGCACAGTCCTCCCTCACTCAAAAAAAAAAGTCAAGTGCAAGTCATGTCATTTTTTCTCTGATGTCATGGTCTTCTTTGGCAACAAAGGACGAACATACATAGTCTGCCAAGTAACCAATGACCTATTTGTTGGCCAAAATAGAATGTTCCTTTCTCACTCCCCCTCCTTATTAGCCTCTCTGGAGTTGTTGATTCTGTTGATCATTCTTTCCTCCTTGATATTTTCTTCTGCCTCTCTCTGTCGCTGTCTCTCTGTGTCTCTCTCTGTCTCTGTCTCTCTGTGTCTCTCTGTGTCTGTCTCTCTCTGTCTCTGTCTTTCTTTCTGTCTCTCTCTGTCTTTCTCTTTGTCTTTCTGTCTCTCTCTGTGTCTCTCTCTGTCTGTCTGTCTATCTGTCTCTCTCTCTCTCTCTCTATTACATGTCAGACCACTTCTCAGTCTCCTTTCCTAAATTTTTCTCCAGTTTACATCCACTAACTATCAGTGCCCCCCCAAGGCTATCTAGCCTGGATTCTCTTCTCTTCTTTCTCTATATTATCTCTCTTAGTGATCTCAACAGTTCCCATGGATTCAGTTTTCCTGTCCATGCTAATGATTCTCAGATTCAGTTATCCAAATGAAACCTTCCCCTTATTTCCAGTCTTATATCACCAATTGCCTGTTGCATATCTTGGACTAGACATTAAGTAGAAATCTCAAATTCAATTTGTCCAAAACAAAATTCTCTTCCTAATTTCCCCATTATGGTCAAAGGCACCACCATCTTCCTAGTCAAAACAAGGACACAACCTAGGTGTCAGCCTTGGTTCTTTTCTCTCACCTATATACCCAATTTGTTGCTAAGTTCTGTCATTTCTACCTTCATAACATCTCTTGCATGCATCCCTTTTTCTCCACACACAGCAGTCACACTCATCAGAGTGAGGGTCCTTATCATTTCATGCCTGGAATATTCAATACTCTTCTGGTTTTTCTCCCAACTTCAAGTTTTTCCACTTCAGTCTATCCTTTACTCAGCTGCCAAAGTGTTATTTATAAAGTGCTATTCTGATCATATCACACTCCTCCCCTGACACACACATACTTAGTAAACTCTAGTAACTCCCTGTTTTGGATAAAAGCTTCTGTTTGGCTTTTAAAGCTCTCCACAGTCAAAATGATTATTTTCCCAATCTTCTTATACTTTACTCTCCTCCGTATACTCTGTGTCCTGGTGATACTTAACTCCTTGAGTCTCCTTACATAAGAAATCCTATCTCCTGAATTTTCCTGCCTGAGGGAGAATTATAGGAAGAGAAAATACTGTGAACAAAGACACAGAGGCAGAAAAGAACTGGGTAGATTTAGTTCTAGCAATTTGTTGACTCTGGCTATAGTATAGAATGAGTGAAACAGGAGATTCAATTGGCATCAAATAATGGGAATATAGAATGCCACATGAAGAAGTTTGGACATTATCTGGTAGGCAATGAAGGAACCATAGATGATTTATTTTTAGAAGTAAAATGACATGATCATAACTATGCTTTAGGAAAATTAATACAGTAATAATAATAGGTTGCCATAGCCAAGGAATTCAGAACTTCAAATAGACCAACCCACAAGTTTTCTTGTCTTTCTCCATTAAAATGTAAGCTCCTTAGGAAATGGACTATTTCCCCTTCAAATTTATATCCCCAGTACTTAGTACAGCACTTGGCACAAAGAAAGTGCTTAATAAATGCCCATTGTCACTTCCTAGATATTTCTAAACCATTATGCCTGCACTTTGACTATTGTCCTCACTCTCCTCATTCTCTTCCCATTGGAACTTGGACTCTCTCCCTGTACCTACCTGGACTCTGATAGGTGAACTTTCCATTTATCTTGCTCAGAACCAGTCCTCACTATCAATTCCTGACCCTTTCCAAACCAATCATACACTCACATGATCTCCTTTATCCCTTCCCTGAATTCCCCTTTCTCCATTAACATATAAGTTCCTTGAGGACAGGGACTGTATTTCTTTCCATATTTGTATCCCCAGCTCTTTGCACAGTGTCCTGCATACAAATACATCTATTAAATAAAGGCATTTATCAAATAAATGCTTTTCTCTTCATTCTTTATGACCCTCTCCTAAATTCACTCTTCTCATCATTGGATAATAGATATTCTCTGCCCCCAAGACCATTCTTGAGATTTTATAAGTTGTTAAAACCTAATAGATATTGTGCCCCATAGGCATTCACCCATAGGTGAATACCCATAGGTGCTCAAGAAAAAATAACAACTCACATTTATATGATGCTTTAAGGTTTACAACAATTTGTGGTAAATGTACTTTATTATTATTCCTATCTAACAGATGAGAAAACTGAGACTCAGGAAGGTTTTTAAAATATATTTTTTATTCATGTACAGATTTTATGTCATTATAATTTTCAATAATATACCCCTTTCTTCACCCTTCCAAAGGGCAATATCATATGACAAAGTTTTTTTTAAAGAGGAAGGAAATCAACATAATTGATTAACACATTGGCGAAGTCTGAAAATATGTGGAATGTACGTATTGGTCATTTGTGGTTTTCTTATCTCTGCAAAAGGGTGAGGGTGATAATGTCTTCTCATATTTTTCTGTTATGGCATGCTTATTCTTTGTAATTTTGTGACATTAACTTGAATTTTTGTGTGGTTTATTCTTTCTGGTTATACTGTTGTAGCTGTATACATTGTTTTCTTAGCTCTGTGTTCATGTACCACAACTTGTTTAGTAATTCTCCAATTAATGGGTATCTACTTTGTTTCCAATTCTTAGCTTTTGCAAATTAAAAAAAGTGCTGCTATAAATATTTTGTCATGTATGAGCACTTTCTTTTTATCAATGACTTCCTTGGGGTATGAGTCTACTAGTGGAATTTCTGGGTCAAAGGTTATAGATGTTTTAGTCATTTTCTTTGCATAATTCCAGTTTGCTTCCCAAAATGGTTATATTGAGTCACAAGTCTACTGGTAATGTAACAGTGTTCCTTTCTTTCCACAAGCCCTTTAGCACTGACTCCTCATTTTTTTTCACTTTGCCAATTTGTAGGACATAAGGTGATACATAGCTGTTTTGACATACATTTCACTAGTTATAAATATTTTGAATCATTCTTTTATATGATTCTTAATAATATTTTGCAACTTTTTGAGAACTATTCAATTTGGAATTAGGATCAAAGGGTTATTAAACTTTGCATATCCATTGACCTAGCAATACCTCTGCTAGCTCTGTATTCCAAGGAAATCAAAGAAAAAAAGCTGTTATTTATAGCAACTCTTTATGGTGGCAAAGAATTGAACGTTGAGGGGATGTTACGCATTGGGGAATGATTTGAAAAAGTTATTGTATGTGACAGTGATAGAATATTCTTTCCAGTCATAGGTCAATAGGATTATAAAAAATGGAAAGAGGGATGGTTTCAGAAAAACCTAGGAAGACTTAATATGAACGGATTCAAAGTGGAAGTGAGTATAGAACCAGAAGAACATTGTATACAATAACAGCAAAATTGTAATGATGATGAACTGTGAAAGATTTAGCTACTCTGATCAATACAATGATCTAAGACAGTTCCAAATGACTCATGATGAAAAATGCTGATCAACTCTTGAGTGTGCAATGAAGACTACTTTTTTCATTTTCTTTATTGTTCCTGGTTTTTTGTTTGTTTTTGCCACATGGCTAATATGGAAATGTTCTAAATGAATTTAAACATACAAATGGTATCATATTACTTGCCTTCCTAATGAATGAGGGAGATGCTGGAGGGAAGGAGAGAATGTGGAGCTTAATTTAAAAAAGGAATGTTAAAAATAAATTATATGTATATATGAATATATATATATATAGAAACATATAATATATATGAGAGAACTGTTTATATTGAACTTACATATTGTGGAATTGTTTTTGTCCATATAAACATTTGTGTGTGTGTATAAATTATTTCTATATCTTGAATAATAAACTCTTACTGAGAAATTTCATACTTTTTTTTGCATTTGACAAATCCCCTTTTTATTCTAGATCCACTCATTTTATTTGTGCAGAAGCTATACAGTTTCAAATAAGAGAAGTTATTGTCTATTTAATCTTTTGTGCTTGAGTTTATCCCTTGTTTGATGAAGAATACAATTCCTACCCAGATCTATGAAAGCTATATGATTAACTTCTATTCTTCTTTTTGGACTATGAATTTTAACACTAAGATCATGTATGCATTTAGAATAAGTCGCAGGATATAGCATAAGGTATTCATCTAAGTCTAATTTCTGCCAGATTGCATTCAAATTTTCTCAACAGCTTTTTAAAAAATCAAATACAGAGTTTTCCTAATTCATGTTTTCTGGTTTATCAAAAACTTGGCATTGAATTCCAGTATTTCTAATTCTCTCTGTTTAGTCAGATCTATTGATCTAGCTCTCAATATTTCTTTTTAAATCAGAATCACATGGTTTTGATGACTGCTGTTTATAATATAGTTTAAGGTCTAGGAGTGTTATTCCCTATTCATCTCTACATCTTTTCATCATTTCCCTTGATATTCTACATCTTTAATTTTTCCAAATGAATTTTGGTATTATTTTATTAACCTATGTAAAGTATCCTTTTGATTCTTTGGCACAGCTAAATTACATTTGGTAGTTGTATTGTTATTTTTATTATATTGGCATGGCCCAGCCATGAACATTAAAAATTTCTCCCACTATTTATTTTGTTACTTATTTCTTCAAAAAGCATGTCATTGAATCTGTACAAGTATTTTGTGAACTTTGTTACAAAGATCCCCAGATACATTATTCATTTTGTAGTTTTCAGAATAGGATTTCTCTTTCTATCATTGCCTCCTAGGTTTTATTATTATTACATAGAAGTACTGTTGATGTTTGAGGGATGATTTTGTAGCTTGCAACTTTGCTGAAACTATAAATTTTCTTTGGTGATACGCTAGGATTTTCTAAGTAAACCATCATATCATTGACAAATATGAACAGTTTTTATCTCTTCTTAACCTATCTTTTACACCATTCATTTCTTTCTCTTGTTATTACTCTTGATAGCATTTCTAGAATGACATAAAATAATAGTGGGGAAAGTAGGCATCCTTCATTCATGGCCACAGTTATGGAAAAGTACTCTTATATCCCTATTCCATACAAAGTCTGTGCTTTTGGTTTTAGATAGATGTTTTTATATTTAAAAAGTACTTCTCTATGCCCATATTTTGTCGGATTTTTATGATAAATAAGTGCTATCTTCTATCAAATTTGTTTTCTGCATGAATTGAGATAGTGGTATAGTTTGGATGTTTTTGCTTTTAATATAATTATGTTTATTGTTTTCCCAATACTGTACCATCCTTGCATCCCTAGTTTAATTCAACTAGGTCATAATGGATGATTTTTTGGATGACTGTTTGACAGGATTTTATTTAAAATTTTTGAATTAACCTTCTTAATGATATTGGTCTATAATTTTTTTCTGTATTTTATGCTTCCTGGTTTAGTTGTAAGGGCTATATTATTTTCTCACAAAAGGACTCTGGAAGTCTTTTTCAGCTTTTGAGATATGTGTAATTGCAGTAGTAATTGTTCTTTAAATTTTTGAAAGAATTCTGTGAATCCAACAGGCCCAAGAGTTTGTTTCTTTGGTACAGCTAGTTCTTTTTTTTTATGAGATTGGATTATTTAAGATCTCTATTTGGTTATTTAGTTTGTGCATTTTATGTATTTTATGGCATTATCTTTTTGTGTGTGTTTCCAGTATTTTGAAAATTCTTTTGTTTTTATGATTTAAATATGATTTCACTTTGTTATTTTGCTGATTTCTCAGTTTGATTATCTGCCCTCTTCTTTTTAATCAGATTGGTTAAAGGTTTAGTCTGTTTCTTAAACTTTCAAAGTTTTACTTATCATTTCTAGGGTTTCTTTATTTTCTAGTTTATCTATTCTAATTTTAATGTCTTCTTCTTTGTGTTTATTTTAGGTTTGCTTATTTGTTTGGCTTTCTAGTTTTTAACGTGCATGTGCAAATCATTAATCCTCTAATTTTCTATTTTGTTAATACAAGTTTGTAGGGAACTGATCTCTACCCTAAAATCTGAGGATTAATTTAGTTACCATAAATTTCAATATCTTATTTCATCATTATAATTTTTTTAAATAATTATTTATTATTTCTTTGATTTGTTCTTAACTCACTCATTAGGATTTCATTTTTCATCTCCATTTGGGTTCATGACTTTTGAATGTGCTCCCTGTGCTGATTGTTATTTTTATTGCTTTATGATCCATAAAGGATATATTTGCTAGTTCTGCTTTTTTACATTTGTTTTCTAAATGTGGTATTTTTTTTGTAATAGTTCCACATGGTGAGAAACACATATTCTGTAGCAGTTCTGTTTATAACATACCATATGTCTTGTAAATCTTTTACCTTTCTCCAGAAATTTGTTCAAATTCTATATTTTCCCTTTGTTTATCTTTCTGTTAGACTTGTCCAGAATTGAGAGACATTGAAATTTCCTGTTACTATTTCATTGCTATATCCTCATATAATTCAATTATTTTTTCATTTATGAATTTAGATGATAAAGTAATTGGAGCACGCAAGTTTCATGTTGTTATTGGTTTGTTTTCTACGGTTCCTTTCAACATAAGGCGGTTTCCTTGTTTCTCTTTTTTATGTTGTAAATGTTTGTTTTTACTTTTTCTAATAGCATGATGGCAACTCCTTTTTTGATTTGCTTGATACATAGTAAAGTCTCTTCTCATACCTCATTTTTATTCCATGCCTTTGCTTTTATGTCTACTTCTTGTAAGCAACAGATTGTGTGGTTTGTTTCTTATCCAATTTGCCACCTTTTCATTTATCAGATTGTTAATTCATTCACTTTTAAAGTGATAAGAGATAGATTACTATTTTCCTTTATTTGTCTCTATTTTCTCCAAATTAGGTTGTTTTGTTTTTTTTTTTTTAGAAATCTATCAACACACTACTGTCTTGTTTCAGTTATTCTAGCTGAATCTGTTTTAAGGCAATCACATTCACATGGTTGCTTTTCCTTCACACTCAAAGGCCCACCCCTACCACCTTCTCTTGTTTTGGAATTCTGCTTAATTTTATTCAGGAAAATGTTATTATATACTGTATAGTATGTCCTTGAGGGTACATAGGAGTCCTTTCTTCCATCGCCACCTCACTTCAGAACAGGTGTAGGTATCTTCTGAGTGCTTTTTAATCAACTATGATGACTCTCTCATTTCACTACTAAGATAGAAACCTATCTATCTTCAAAGCATAATGAAGACCACCACTCTACACATAGCCGCTAGCTCTGCAGCATTGGAGGGCTGTCATTCATGTCTGATATGGGTCTGCCTCCTATTTGTCTGCTTTGGTACAAAAGAGCTGGCATCTTCTTTGCCTTCCTTAGCACCTGAGCATCAAGGTCTTGATTACTGGAGTAACCATGGCAGAAACAGCGCAGCAGGGATAGACTAGCTATGAGAGAGTATGGGGGAAAAGAACCTACTTGGCATTTGTCCAGCTGTAATCAGTGGAGGTTAAATGTAAAATACCTAATGATCAGCCTTGTTGCAAAGGTAACTATTTGGCTTAAATACTATCTTCTCAATTGATTGTTATCATTCTGTGATTCTTTATTGCTTAGCATTTCCTTTTTGATGTGGGAATAAAACTGTCCTTTCCACGCATGATTCATGTTTGTGGTCTGGATAATTTTTCCTTCCTCACTCTTGCTAGCCTGGGGAGAACCCTTAGACTAAAGACAAAAATACAATTGCTCCTTGTGATTTTGAGGTGGGAATGCAATCGAATCAGAGGGATCCTAGTTTCCCTATTAAAAAGATAGACAACTCCAGAGCAATTAACCCAAGGCAATTAGAAGGGGCAGGGAAAAGACAAGAGTGATGTGTTACAAATTATATAGGAGGGATTGAAGGAGAGGGAGACACTGAGTCAGGGAGATGAGGTGAAAGCTGTTGCCAGGGTCCATGAAAACGAGGACTGTAACAACAAGGACTCTGGCATACACAGGAGGGCTTACTTTCTAAAAGGAAAGCAACTTTTGAGGGGTCAACAATCTACTTTAGCCAAGCACATATATCATTCACTTTAGTCGGGGGGAAAAGGATAGCACCCTGAACTTCAGAGAAAATACAGAGAAATATAAAACCAACACACAGGGATTCCAACTGTCTGACTATAAGCAATACATATATCACAGATCAACAGACATATCCAACTGTGTGACCATACATACATAGTTACCAGGCAGAGAAACACCAACACCTTGGTTTTCAAAGTTGGGGGCTCCTTAGCGGCTTCCCAGAGTCTCATCTGGAACACAAACCTTCTTCCAAAAACTAAGCCCCAAAGCAAAACTTCACTTCAGAGTATTCATACACTTTTCAGAGGCAGAGGGCAAGCATCTTGGACCCAGTGCCTCGATAGAAATTAACAAAAGGTACTTGTGGCCTATTAATGGGCAGGAAATATCCAATTAACATGACAAGGGCTTGAAGGAGAGTGTGAAAATTTACATATATTTAGAGATGTGTATCATAGACAAATATTGGGTCTCAGAATGTGTATTTGCACGTATATAGAGACAAATGACAAATCAAGGCAGAATGAATACGGGGAGAAAGGAATAAGTGAAAGACAACATGAAAGGTTCCAAGTATAAGTGACTAGTGTGCAGTGTTCCTATCAATAATCCTCTGTTTTGTTTTTGAAGCCCTTCACACAATGTGGCTCCTTCCTACTTTGCTAGTTTTCTTGCACTTTACCTCCCTCCATATTATGATCTAGCAAACCTGGCCTCTTGTTGCTCCTTGCATGTGGCCCTCCACCTCCCTATTGTGCCTTTTCCCTGGGTGTCTCTCTTATCTGGAAGGTTCTTCCTTCTCATCTACAACCCCTGATTTCCCAAGTTTCCATCAAACCTCAGCTAAAACCCTACCTTCAACGAAAAGCCTTCCCTTTCCTAGTTCTGCCCAATGCTAACGATCTCATTGCTGCAATTTCCCCTGTACATACCTCTTATTTACATAGTTGTTTTTGTCGTCTCTCTCATTAAAATGTGGGCTCCTTGAGGGTAAGGACTGTTTTTTGGCCTTCATTATCTCTCCAGAGCCTATTAGCATAGTGACTGGCATATGGTAAACACTTAATAAATGCTTTTGACAGGCAAAACTTAAGAGAAGGAACAGGTTTGGGGGTTAAAGATGATGGATTGGGTTTTGGACATGTTGAGTGTGAAGGGCTAGTGGCATATTTAGGAGACAGGAATTTAGCCGTAGAGTTTAGAAGAGAATTGGAGGCTGAGAATATAAATTTGGGAATCATATGCCTGGAGGTAATAAATTAAACGCATGAGAGTTAATGAAATTGCCAAGGGAGAAAAGGAAGAGGGAAGAGGAGAGGAGAAGGTCAAAAATAGGACCCTGGAAAAAGAGGAGCTGAGGACAGAGACAGAAAAAAAGCAGCCCGAGGAAAAAGTTCAATGTGGGAATACCTTTCTAAAAGGAAGGGATGGTCAACAATGTCAGATGCCTCAGAACAGAAATATAAAAGGGGGGCTAAGAAAAAGCCAATGGATTTGGAGGTTATTGGTGGTCTTTGAGGGAGCAACTTTAGTAGAATTCTGAGAAAGGGAAGAAATATGTGATGAGAAAGGAGACAAAAGTGTAAAGATTATACTTATTAGGATTCTGATGAGAGAGAGAGAGACAGAGACAGAGACAGAGACAAACAGAGAGACAGGCAGAGACAGAGAGTGAAAGTGAAAGAGACAGAGATAAAGGAGAGACAGAGAGAGAAACAGAGAGAGAGACAGAGAGAGAAGTTTGTTTGAAGCAAGAGAGATGCTTTAAGATCATTAAGATGAAAGAGAAATTTGTTTTTAAAATTCTATAACTCGTTCTCAAAATAGAGACACAACCCAGGTTAAAATTCTGAAGCTTCCTATTTTTAAATCACATCTCTGACTTTTATTTTTGCCCCCATCAAGATAGTTAGGAATTTCTGAAGTTAACATAGGTCACTCTTTTATAGACCCAAGCTAGGAACATTATTGAAATAATGATGTACGTATTGAATAATTGAATGAACAAAAAAGCATTGGTTAATCCAAAATAAAGCAGTAAAATACAGTCATTGAAAACGTTCTGATAAAGCTATTTAGGCTCTAAGGATCCTTATTCCAATTCCCACTTTCATAGACCAACGTTGGGTGCCAGAACAAGTCTGCATATTCCTCCTTAGGGCTCTAGGGATACCTTTGAAGAGTCAAGCTTGTATTTTAATGCCATATGCTTAAGCCCCAACGAATGTCCTTCCTCTCTCCAAGGTTGTTAGTTGAGAATCAATTTAGTCAGCCATACTTAAGCAGCTTTTCAAAGAGATATTATCTAAAGTGAAATAATAATAACTGTTGGCATAAAACATTCCCTCCCCCACTTCCAAAGTCTGTGACACTCTCCCACAAGTACATACAGATTCTTGGGGAAAGTGGGTTCAAACTTAAATAGCACGTATTGGCAAGGGATAATTCATAGCTTTTGGTTGCTGAAATCCTTTTCTCCAATTTTGGGTTACTTAAGAATTTCATGAAGAATTTTGGTTCAGTCTGACTTTAATTCTCAGTGCAGACATTGTTTCCAGCTAATCCGGTGATGTCGTCAGGACATTGATGGGAAGTCTAATATCTCCTGGACTCTTCAAAGTTCAAAAGGTCTTTTCCCAGGCAGAGTTGAATATTGGGAAAAAACCAAGGCCAATATGAGATGCTTACCTCCCCCCACCTCTAATGACTTCTTTTGGGGAAATTTGGCAGAAACATTCTCTCCTCATTTAACACTCACTGGAATCTCTATTTCCTATTCTACTTAGTCTATGCATTTACGAGACCCATAAGGCATGCCAAAATCCCTCAGCCAATTAGAGCAGACTTCCTTTCTGATGGCATTGCAAATGACTTTCAAAGACTTTTCCTCTTTAATCTAAATTCTTTGATTAATTGGTGGAGTGTCATATCTCCCTTCTCCTCTCTCCTAGAATATTTTGGTCTCTTCCAAAAATTCATAACTCTGAGCAGGAAAGAATATGACTATATCTCTCTACAGCTGAAGAGGGTGGTTGGAAATGTCAGTGCACACAGCTGCTGCATCTTCATTAGTAAATCCACCTGGTTTCTGTAACATTGCATTAGGCTGCATGTCTTTTGTCATTGCTCAGCTTACATCGGTTGTACCTGTTACTTGGCAAAATGTCTAAAATCACTGCTGCAACCTTTCCTTGGAGGCAGTCATCACCATACTGTTAATATTCACAGTTGATTTTTTCTTTCCAAGAAGTTTCCATTTCTCTCCATGAACCAACAGTTGTGTCAAGGGCATATGAACGCATGGCTGTCGTTGACCTGTGTCTGCCAATGCATACTTGAGCTTTGAGCCCAGGCATCCTGGAAAATGCCATTCTTTCCTTATAGGACATAACTGATACCATGAGAGACCTGTGCATATTTCTAGACAAAAAGGAAACAAAAACACATAGAATAAGATCAAAGATGGATGAAGAGAGGAAATAATTGGTCAAATAGCATGCCAAGGAGTGGATGGGACCAATGGTCTTGAAAGATAAAAGGATACTTCTTTGGGAACAAAAAGAAAAGGTGGAAAAAGGGAGAAGTTTTTGAAATAAAGGCTGGATCTCAAGGAGTAAGATAATATGCAGAGAACAGAGGTGGTGGGTTGAGAAAGACTCATATAGAAATGGTTATTTTATGTGAAAGTGTACTTTGTACTTCATGTGAAAGTGAAAGAAGCTATTTATGCTTCTTATTAAAATTCTAAAGTGTTTCCTTTGACTTAGAACCAGTTACCTCTTTGTCTAATATATAGATATAATGAATGTCATATGTTCCCTTCAACCATAATTCTGTCATGAAATAAGCAGGCTGGAGAACCTAGAAAGATCACTGTGTTCATTCCTAATTTTCCCTTTCCAACTCTCACCCAGGGGCCAAACTACATTGAGAGCATTCCTTAAAGAGTGACACTGAGTCTTTAACCTCAGACTAACATAAAGGTATAGAATATTAATTCTGAAAAGACACTGTAAGACAAAACTACTAGTGAGGATATAACGAGCAAGAGTTTAAAACTCCCTCCAGTCACAAACTCTGCTTTTTGCCAACTCTGACTGATACAAAGGAAGGTGAGGAATTATTTTCTAGCTTTGAAAATAGCAAAAAAAAAAAAATGGTTACTTATCAACGTAAGACAGAAGAGGTTAATGCCATAACTTTGGGAAAAGTGCAATTGTACGTTTGGAGTCAACAAATAAATACAATAACTAGCAAAATCACCCAATATTTGTCATAAAAATTGGCAAAGCTACATGGATATTACATCCTGATCCTTAGGGCACGGGACCATTTCAGTGTGACTCCATGGTCCATCACTGATGTTTAATGTTACAGGTTTGGGGACTGAACTTTATACTAAGTAACCCAGATATACTAACTAAACTCACAAGAGATTGATTTGTAAGCCACCAATGCCAGTTTATTGATTTATCATAGATGATATAACTGAGCTGAGAACTGGGACTAATTACCTTCAGATAACACTCTTTGTGAGTGTATCCACTCAGGAATTCACTTTAGAATCAAGAGGTTATTCAGTGAGCATAGTAATATTAGAGCTAAGGAAAATGGATGTTCCTAAACATCATTTCTACCAGATCTGAAATCTGCAAAATCTCCTTTTTCCATTGCAGAGATACTTAAGTTCAAAGAGTGAAGTGAGCTAGAATGGAAGCATCTTCTCTAAGCAGTGCTGGAAAAAAGTGAATTTAACTCATGAGGATCACTAACTAACCTTCTGGTGACACTTGGTTGTTACTATCACATACAACTCTCAGACTGGCAGATTCTTTTTTGGTGGATCTTTTTATTTTTCTTTCTTCTAGGTTGGTGGCTTACTTAGTAAACAGAGGGAGGCTATTTAAACTTCTTCAAAAATTATGCCCTCTCCAAATCACATGGTAGGATGGGTTAATTCTGGGAAAGTTTTTTATAGACAATGAATCCCTATCCATAGTTTTTTAAATCAAAGAACCATTGAATTTCAGAATGAAATGAGACTTCAATCAGCCATTTATTCCAACCCATTCCTGGAAAACAAATTCTCAATACAACACATACAAGTGGTCATTCTGTCTTGAATTGAAAGTTCCCAAAAAGTGTGACTATCCTGAAGCAAGTCAATCCACTTTTGGATAGTTCCAATTGTTATGGAATTTTGCTTCTCTCCCCTTCCCCATCCTACCCCAAACCCAACACTAATACTTAATTTGTCTCATTATAGCTTTTACCCATTGAGATCACGCTTTTACCCCAAAGAGATCACATAACATCTCTCCAGACATTTGAAATGCTTATCATGTCCCATCTATGTTTTTCTTCTACAAGTAAACCTCCCTAGCTCCTTCAGTATTCTTCAATATATGGCACAGATTCAATGTCATTTACCATTGTAAAGGGAACATGATAGATGTTGTCTAGTACCTGAAGAACTATTAAGGCGGAGGACAGATTAAATATGTTCTATCTGGCCCCAAAGGACAGAGGTAGAGTCAAGGGGTGTAAGAAGCAAAGATGAATGTAGGCTTTAACATCAGGAACCTGGTCAAAAAAAGAATGAACTGAGAGACCGCTTGTAAGGTAGGGGGTAGAGAAAATTCTTTTTCAAGTTGGAGTCATGTTAGATGGCCTCTAAAGTCCCTTCCAACTCTAAAGTTGTGTGATTCAAAGGATTTTAGAAAGTGGTGCTATCCTTTCATTTAAACAGTAGCCTTAGACTGAGATGGAAAACTCAGAAACATTTGGTCTCACTCTGATTCCTGAGGGTAACATGGGCCCTGTCCTTTCACAGTTGAGACATTAAACATTTTTGTCAGGTATATCATAGACCAGCAGCCTCTGTATGAAAAATCCACTGGATGTTGAGGTTGGTATGTAAAAACTTAGGGACCAAACATTGCAAAGTCATAGAACAAGAGGACTTTTGCCTCTCATTTTAAAAGAGAGAAAGAGAAGGAGCAGGAAACAAAGACAGACAGACAGAGAGACAAGACAGGGACAAAGACAGAGAGAGATGGGAGGAGGATCAAAAGAAAAGAGAAAAGGAAAGAAAAGAAAAAAACCAAGAAACATTCATTCATTTATCCATGCATACATACGGAACCCTTCTATCACACAAGTACAGTTTTCTTTTTTTGATTATTAGTCCTATTTATCTATCATGAAGTAAGTAACCTTCTTCTTAACCACTCCATGAGAATCATGTTTAATCATTTATTTAATCAATCAGAGTTTTTAAGTCTTTCAAAATCGCTTATTTTTGTAATATTGATGTTACAGTATCAATTGTCCTTCTTGTTCTTCTCATTTCCCTCCTCATCAGTTCATGCAAGTCTTTCCATGCCACTTTGAAACTCTTTTTTTTTCTCATTTTTTTACATCACCATAGTATTCCATAAATTTATATACCAGAACTTAATTCAGTTATTACTCAACTGATGAGAATCCCTTCATTAACCAGTTTGCTTATTTTTTAACCACCCCCCAAAAAAAAGAACCTGCTAGAAATATTTTTGTACATAAAGGACCTTTAACTCATCTGTGGTCTCTTTGGAGTATAGCCCTAGTGGTCCTACATTTGGGTCTAAGAGAAGGCATACATTAATAATTTTCATTTCATAATTCCAAATTGCTTTCCAAAATGTTTGGACCCATTCACAACTTCACCAGCATCCATGTGTCCATTTCCCCATAATCCCTCAATTATTTGTAGTGTTTTTTTCTTTTTTGGGGGGTCATCTTTGCCCATCTTATAGGGAAAAGCTCAAAATTGTTTCAATTTGAATTTATCTAATCATTAGTAATCCCTAGTGATAGAAACTTTTAAAAAAATTGTACGGTTATAGACAACCTGTTTCTTTTCCTTAGAAAACCATCTATTCACACATATCCTTAGACCATTAGTTAACTGGGGAATAGCTTTTTTTATTATTATAAATCCAAATTAGTCTTTATAGGAGGAAATGAAACTATCACAGAAATTTGCTACAAAGATCTTCCCTCCAGTTAATCGTTTCTCTTCTAATTATAAGCTCTATAATATTGTTCCTATAGTATTTTTTTCTGCTAAAAAAACCTATTAAATTGAAATTTTCCATTTTATCTTCTGTGATCTTCTCTATCTCTTGTTCAGTGATAACTCTTCCTCATCCATATAAGAAAAGGAAGGATGAAGAAGGTGTAAGTAAAATTTTCAGTCTCTGTTCAGACATCCTTGTCCCGTCCCATCTTTTGGCTCTTAGCATTTTCACCGGTTGATCTCCATGCCTGTTGTGCTTTCACTTTTCATCTCCACCTCCTGGCTGCCTTCAAGTCTCAGTTAACATTTCACCTTCTACAGGAAATCTTCCCTAATGTCCTCTTAAGTATCCCTTCTCTCTATTGATTATTTTCTACTTATTCTGTATGTTGTCTGTTGGCACATACTTGTTTGCCGTTGTCTCCCCCTTTAGACTGTGAGCTCTTAGAGATAAGACACTGTCTTTTTCCTTTCTTTATGTCGCCAGCACTTAGCACATGGTAGGCACTTAATAAATGCTTGTTGATTGACTGAATGACCTGTAAAGTCCCTTCCAACTCTAAATCTCTGGTATCATGTTATCATTGCATCTACTAGACACCCAGAAGTGGAAACCATTGGCTTTGTTTTTATTGCAAATGGAAAATAAAAGAAAAATAAAAACAAGCCACAAATGTGCAACTCTTTTTCTCTCTCCAGGTATGAACTAGGAGAAGGCACCAGGTTGTGCTGGAATTAATTGCATTATTGTTGAGAGCACAGAATATTTCCCCCTGTAGTTTGTGATCTCAGAGACACCACTCAGCATGCCATCTGCTTTTTCCTTCCTCACAGAAAGGGCCACCTTCTTCTCTGTATGTGATTCTGTGTCTATCTTCCCATGTTATTCTTCCCCCAACACTTTCTATTCAAGACTCCATCAGAACCACCACTATGAGATAACTGTTTCAAAAGCACAGTGGAGGGGTGATCCAATGTGCCATGGAGTACCTCTTCTCTTATTTTCTGACCTGTCATCAACCCAACCCACCCCCCAAAAAATACTATTTGGATGAGATTCTTTCAATAAGTCCTTTCTCTAAACCCTGGTTGTGTGCTGTACAGATGTTCACTCAACTCTCAGTTCTGTCTCTCTTGACCTCATTAGGGCCCTTGGATGCTTTCAGTCAGTAGAACTGCAGGGTTAACCTGTCCCAGAAAGATAGTTTCTTGTCTTTCATTACAATCCAGGCTCTTCTGTGAACTATGAAAATCTCCCCACTGAACTACATGAGACACAAGCTTGGATGAAAAAAAAAAAAAAAGAGTCAGAGTCAGGAAAGCCTCCCCCATTAGGCAGTAGCTATATACAGCCAAAGAAGCCCCCAAAACCTGATTTGTAGCAATGTCATTTTCTCCTGCATTTAACAGACCTCTTTCCATGAGCAGAGAGCTCAAGATGGCTTATTAACACGAGCGATTTTAGCACTTCCTTCCTTATGCCATAACAGCCCCTTCTGTAAGGTTTCTCGTTAAGAGACGAGTGGCAGATATTGACAGACTGCAGAACGGGGCTGTGGGCTTCACTCATTAATTACACCCAATGGATTTGATCCAGCCTGAGATTTATCTCAATATGTTTAAAGCAAGAAGTTATTTTAGATCTGTTGTTGTTCTTTTCCTGAAATGGACATTTTCTTTAAAAAAAAAATGTTTTTTCCACTTAGCAGGCATTTATTTTCTCTCCCTCCCATTTCTCTTTCTCTCTTCACAATTTAACAACAAGAAAGAAAAGCCTCAAAGCAAATATCCAGAGTCAATAAAAAGAAATTCCTGCATTAGCCATGTCCAAAATTACTTCTTATTCTACATTCTGAATCCATCGCCTTTCCATTTGGAGGTGGGTAGGTTGCTTTGTCTTCTAGCTGGTGATTGAACAGAAATCTAAAGTCTTTCAAAGTTGCTTTTCTTTATAAGATTGCTATCTTCATATAAATCATTCTCCTGCTTACTGAAGTGGACATTTTCAAAAGAATCTCTTCAGTCTTGCAAAAACAACTCTGTTATATCCCTAGGTTATGAGCTTAGATTATGAAAAGTGAGAACCATCAGCTTTTATTTTTCCTAAGCACATAAGAAATACTCCAGTTGGATGCCCTGCCCCCCTCTCATTGAGAACAGGAAAGAGTCAACTCCTGTTTCGCATGCCACCTCACATATCATGCCTGATGAAGTCAAATGCTTCCCTTCTTGCCCGCTGGGGCTGAGTTTTAAAGAGCTGATTAATGTGAAACTGGCTTAAGCCTCCAGGTCACAAAGGTGCCCTGGGTCTCCCTTATGTTTTTTATGATGGTAAAGGCCTGGGTGAGTTTGACTCAAGGTTTAATGTCAGAACTATAAGCACTAGGAGGGTTCTGTGACCACTTTCCACTGACCCCCCTCCCACTCCTACCCCATTTCCCCCAGAGTGCAGGAGTACGGCGATAGGAATCCAGGATCTAGTCTCTTAATTTGTCTGAGGCTGTGAGACCCTCTAACAGACAGTGTTAGGAAGTGTCTAATCAAAGTCTTGAGCTGAGACCCTACATGCCTAGGCAGGCATTTCCTCCAATTTCTTCACTCTCATGCTGCTAGAGAGATAGGAGAACCTCAGCAAACCCTCAGTAGCCTGGATTTTGTTATTTCAAAATTGTTCTGGTAGGGAGGGGCACTTTCCCTTACTTCTTTCCCCATACACACACACTGCAGGTTCAAATGTCCTCCACCCAACCAGGCAGAATGAATGCGCCATTAATGGGGTAGTTAGTGTTTAAAGGTGTTGATACATGCAGCAGTGGGGATTGTTTAGTCACACCATCCATGCTGGGCTAGGGTTGGTGAGCAGGCAGGCCCCCTCAAGGCCTCTTTGCTATCCATACTGGCCAGCTACAGCTTAATCTGACAAGGATAATGTGCAGAATGTAAATATTACCATTTGTTGCATGTCATCTCAGATCAGACGCTAATTTGCAAATGTAATTTATCATGTCTAAAGAAAACCAAAATGACAGCTTTGACCAGTATTTGGTATCTTTGTGTTAACAATAACTCATTTCTGATTGTTATTGTTATAGCAGAGACCACGTCTCAACATGTTCTGAGAGGAGCACGTGCCATCCATCCCGTGGGTTGCTCTGCCAAGATCTCTTTTCCATTATCTTCCAAAACATTTCCCTTCTTTTCCTTGCTATTTCCATGGCACGTGAAAAGTAAATGTTCCAAAGACTTTCCAAAATCTAGGGTCTGGACTAAAAAAATGCTGGGTGAGCTTATATCTGAGAGTTGATAAAACCATTTAGTTGAAGTTGAGTCTCAGTTATGATGTCCCTCCTCATCTATGATGGTGGATAGATTTTTTTTTTAGCCAAGTTAAAAGGACCAGAGTGACTAAATTGCTGAAAGGATGAATGAAGCCAGATGTAGATGGCCCTGGACATGTTTATTTGTGGCACTACACTTCAAAGAAGACAGTCTTGTGTGGTAGAAAGTCAATTCAATCCTACAAATATTTAAATGCCCACTCTATATGAAGCACTCACACAGGGTACTGCAGAAACAAAGACAAAAACGAACCAATCGTATATTCTTCTGAGGGAGAAAAAAAATAGGTACACAAGTTTGTTAATGAATTGTGTCTGACCCCTCATGACCCCATTCTTGGCAAAGGCACCAGAGGGATTTTACCACTTTCCTTTCCAGCTCATTTTACAGATGAGGAAACTGAGGCAAATAGAGTTAATTGATTTGCCAAGGGTCACACAGCTAATAAGTATCTGAGACTGGATTTGAACTCACAAAAATCAGTCTTCCTGAGTCCAGGTTCAGCATCCTTTCTGCTTTGCTCTCTAGCTGCCCCAGGTACATAAATACAAAAATGCAAAATAGAGTAATACCAGTGATTTCAGGAGGGAGCCTATATTAACAATTTGGAAGAGAAGAGATCCAGAAAGACTTTTCATTGGGGACAGCACCTGAGCTATCTTTTGAAGACAGCAAGGGTTTCTCAGAGGCAGGGATCAGAAGAGAATGGGTTCCAGGCAGTGAAAACCACTGATAAAAAGATACATAGGAGTAAGAGATTGAATGTCTAAGATGAAGAGTGGCTAGCACATCACTTTGGCTGGAGCAAAGAGTATGTGAGAGAAAAGACGTGGGGTTAGGGAATGAGCCTGTGTTGTCTTTGGTGAAGGAAACTTCTAGGTAAGGAAACTTTCTGTACCAGAGCAGGTCACACAAAAAAAGAATTATATGAAATACATCAGGAAGAGTAGGTTGGCAGTCAGACTGTATGGCTCTTAAATGATGAAGTAAAGATTTGATACTTTGTCATGGAGACACTAAGGGGATATTACATCATTATGCTTGTAGTAATATTAGTTTGGAAGTATTGGATTTAGGGTCAGATGATGTGGTTTCACAGATGCTGTCTCTGCTGCTTGTGTGATCTGAGGCAAATCACTTCATCTTTCTGTGCCTGTTTCCTCGTTTGTAAATCTCCTCATCAGGAGGCTAGAAAAAATCATTCCTAAGGTCTCTTCCACCTCTAGAGTTTATAATCTTGAACCTTCCCATAGGCCTGCCAATAAGCCCCATTTTCCAATGGAGCAGAGATCTTTATAATCCATCCTTTCTGGGATGTGGATATTTATACAATAATTCTGTCACAGAAACAAAGTCATCTGTACTGAGAGGGTTCCCCATTGGTTTGTAGGGGTTTTTTTCCCTCTTTTTCCCAGGGCTTGGAGGGCTGGTTGAAGAGTTTCCCTTCACGGGGCTCATAATCTATTTGATCTTACTTAAGACGACTGAAATCCATTGACAAACAAGCCCATGGAAAAACCAATGTGTTCTTGCATATGTGCAAATCATCAAGATTGAGGCCAGTAAATCATAAGAGGAGAAAATCTCTCTCCTTCCCAACACGGATAGTACTCAGTTTAAAGGGGGGATCAGCCAAATTCTAGTAAAAATAAATAAATTTAAATTTTAAAAAAGACGTTTCAGGGAAGAAAAAAAATCTGCCTAATCTTTTTGCCTTATTTTTCATATGAACAAATAGAGAAGCTGAAATAAGCCCAGCTGGAAGGGCTGGGCTTTTGTTTATCTCTCCCTAGAAACAATGCTCCATCATGGGTCTCTCATCAGACCCTGGGATTCTCCAAGTGCTGAACGGAGCGAGGGATAGAACTATGGAGGTGAGCCAGTCAGCTCTTTCCTATAGAAATCACACTTTGTGTTCTTTGTATTTAAAAGCTTAGACAGCTGCTTTGATTCAATGAAACTAACTTTCTAAGATTTCCCTGACCTCTACTTAAACCAGTTTTGAGACAGATTTCTTGTGTCATCGCCTGAAGAACTCCAAGGAGGAAGATGAATTAATTACAAGAGGGATAAAACATTAAGAAGTCAATAATCCATATGAAACACTCCTGGGTGAAAATTACTCCTATGGTAACCTCAGGGATCTGAAGGATTGTTCACTGTGTAAGGAGTAAAGAGTGTTCTTGGGTTATTGTGCTATGTTTTTCACCTGGGCCAGCTCACCTAACTGCTACACGTCTTAGTTGCTCTATCTGTAAATTAGCTGTGCTCATTTGACACAAGACAATTTGTGGAAGGCTTTTGCTGATCCAGGAAAAAAATTTTATGAATACAAGACACTAACTAAAGCATTTCTTTTGCTCTCCCTTTGGGGGTAGGGTCTGCATTCATGATTTCACCAGTATTGAGAACTTCCTTGGTGGAGACTTCTGCTAAAGACACATATTGGCAACACATCTGTTGGGTAACACTCATGTTTCCCAAGGCGGAAAGGCAATTTGCATAAGACTTATTTCTTGGTGGAGATTGATTACTGAATGTTCCAGGCCTTTATGAAAAGCAGAATTGGCAGAATTTAAGAGAAGAGAGATCTTGGTCATCTATCTGACTTCCAACTTGGGGAAAGAAGATATAGGGTTTCAGACTGGAGATTATCTTCTGAGTCATGGTCTCGTTCTGTCTGTTTGTGTCTTTCTGTCTGTCTCTCTGTGTGTCTCTGTGTCTATCTGACTCTCTGTCTTGCTCTGTCTCTGTCTCTCTAGCTCTTTCTCTCTGTCTCTCTCTGTATGTTTCTATCTCTGTCTCTGTCTGTCTCTGTGTCTGTCTGTCTGTCTCTCGCTCTCTCTCTGTGTCTCTCTGTCTCTGTCTCTCTCTGTCTCTGTCTGTCTCTCTCTGTGTCTCTCTCTCTGTCTCTCTCTCTCTTTCTCTCTCTCTCTCTCTCTCTCTCTCTCTCTCTCTCTCTCTCTCTCTCTCTCTCTCTCTCTCTTTCACCCCCTCAACTGATAAGTGTGTAGTGAAAGCCCTGACCAACTTCCTTCCCTGGAATAGATTTGAAATCTTCTTCAATTTGTGGTTTTAGAGAGGTATATATGCTCCTGAGAGTTAAACATCTTGCCTGGGGTCACCCAGTCAGTATGTGTCAGGGGTATGACTTGAACACAGGTCTTCTTGGCTCCAAAACTGTCTCTCTGTCCATTACACTACATTGCTTCTAGAAAACATGAAAATGATTGCTATTATTCAGAAGATAATATTTTTGTTGTTGTTTGTCTTTTTAATTAAAATATATTTTTTTCTCTTGCCTTCCTCCCCTCAAATAACAAAATGAAAGAGAGAAAACAGAAACTTTCATGACATATGTACATAATCAACCACAATAAATCCCCACATTGACCATGTCCAAAAATGTACGTTTCCTTTTGCATTTTAAGTCCATCACTTCTCTAGCATGAGATAAGTAACATGCCTCATCTGTAGTTCTTTGGAATTGGGACTTAACATTGTGTTGATCAGCCCAAAAGTCTTTCAAAGTTTTTTTCTCTTTGTTGTTTTTGTCACTGTATAAATTATTTTCCTGCTTCTGCTCACTTCACTCTGTAGCACTTACTTCTTATTTTCCTCTGGAACAATCCATTTCATAATTTCTTATGAGACATTAATATTTCATTTTACTTATATACCATAAAATTAATCATAGGTTGGTGTACCTTTAGTTTATATATATATGTATATATATATATATACATATATATGTGTGTTTGTATGTATTTGCTACTGCAAAGAGAGCTGCTATAAATAATATGTTGTTTATTGATGGGTCTTTGTCCTCTTTCTTCAGTCTGTTTGAGGTATAAATCTAATAATAGTACTACTGGATCAAGTTGCAAGACTCTGAGGTCATGATTCCCAACTGCTTTCCAGAATGAGTGGACCTATTCACAGCTCACCATTAGCATATTAGTGTGCTTGTTTTCTCTCAGTCTCTCTGATAATTAATCATTTTCTATTTTTATCATCTTTGTTAGTCAGAGAGTTATGAGGTAGAATCTCAAAGTAGGCTTAAATTTATATTTCTCTAATTATTAGTGATTTGGAGCATTTTTAAAATATGGTAGTTGATAGCTTGTATCTCTTCTTTTGTAAACTGACTGTTTAATCATCTTTTGATGATTTATTTACTGGGGAATGGCTCTTATTCTAATAAATTTGAATCTATTTCTTATATCTTACATAAGAAACCATTATTAGAGATTCTTGCTACAAATATTTTTCCTCTATTATTCAGGGTTAATTCTAATATGAAACATCAAACTAAATTGATCAGCAAAAGGTCTCCTTATAGCCCTAACAACACTTTTATCCCATCAACAGGAAACAAGAGGAAGAGTCAGGATAATAGCACATCTTCATTCATTGTGCTCCTATATTCATATACTATTTTAAACTTCCCTTAATACAAAAGAGATGAGTATGTAAGATATCTCATTGTAGCTGGATGAACTCTGGGCATTCCCATCTATAGTTTGCTTCCTAAGGCATTCCAAAGAAATTTATGTGAAATCACAGGTCTTGTCCATTTTTAACTTCCATCAAATATAGCAAAGATTAGGGCAATGATTATCACCTAATTACTTCAGGGTGAAGTATGGATATTCTATGTCTTAACTCATTTCATAGAATTTTAAATTGTAAGGGAGGGCTTCTAATTTCAGACCCTAGTGTGAAATACCCTTGCCAGCCACATTCAGAGCACAGCTTCCTAACAGCCCAGTCGAGTAGCCCAAATACAGTTAAATAGGCAGGGTTCCATTTTACTAATTACTACATGGCAGCCAGAGATAAAGGACTGCCAGATAGGGCTTCAAGGGATGTGCTGGTGTTAGACTACAGAATCCTTCTCTGAAATTAGTGAGCATGAAAGGAATGTGCTGTGAACTCCTTGCCACTGTTTATCAGTGAGAGCTGGGTAGATAGTGAGCTTGACAGTGAAATTCTAACCCTGAAAACTGATGAAATGCCAGTTTCCTGCATCCCTGGGACCTTCCAGTGTATCTCTTCTTGCTTCATAAGGGAGTGACTGGTATTTGAGTGCTGATAACAGCAATCTTGGGGGTGGGACTGAGCCAAGAGAAAGCATTCCAGAAAAAAAATAAGAGTAAGAAGAAAGAGCTTTCAGTGAAGAGGGACAGATAGTGCTTCTTCTCAGGCCATCCCTGTAAATCCAAGATTCAAACAGACTCTGGAATCCAGTCTTCTGGAGGCAAATGCAGAGTGCATAAGTATTCTATTTAAATTAGAAGTCATGAATTTGATTTTATGTTTGTAAGTGTATTAAAATTGTCTAGGAACACCTCACATTCCAGGGACTGGGCAACTAGGAGTAATAGGTCTGGAAGACCAGATCCTAGTTGAAAACACTTGTTTCTTGCAAAATCACTTAATTAAAATTATATTTTAAAATTAACGATCCAATGGTATAAAACTCTTTCAAACTCTAGAAAGGGTATTGCTTGAATATCATCTCATTTTTCCTAAGATCACCGATACAGTTCTAGAAGGGATGGCAAACCATTTAGTTCAAATTCCTTGTTTTACACATGAGGAAACTGATTCCAATTAAGGTCAAGTGACTTGTCCAAGGTCACACAGGTAGGATTTAAAGTTAGAGGGGACATTAGAGGTCATTTAGTTCAAACCCTTAATTTTAAAGAAGAAACTAAGGTTATATAGATTCTAAGTCACAAAGGGAAAATTCAAGTTCATATTTGTCTGCCTTCAAATTCAGTGATATTTCTGCTCTACCCCATTGCCTTAGAGTAGTTTATTTCTCTCTTTAGGACAGCAAAGGGACCTGTGGTTTTACTGGTATGGAGAATTCTCCAATGAAGAAACTTCCTCTACTAAAGCAAGCTGCTACCTTCTCTGTAATAAGAGCCTTAGAGCGTTGCCTAAAGCGCTGAGATATTAAATGACTTATCTGGGATTACACCTACATGAGTCAGAAGTGGAGCTTGAACCAGTCTTTTTTGGCTCTGAGGCTGGTTCTCTAGCTGCTATGCCATACTGCTTTCTTAAAGATCATTAACTGCTTTCCCTCCCATTCATGTTATGCAAAATTGTTTGGTCAACTTCAGTGGTAAAAAAGTACAGATGTTGTTGTAAGGCTAAATGGCCTAACAAACAAAACAAACAAGAACACCCTCAAATTATTATTGTCCCCCAAATCTAACCTTATGTAATGATTTAAGATAGGCAAAAAAAGCAAAAAAGAAAGTTGTAAGGGACTGTGTTAGGTCAGTAGCAGAACTTGCAAAAATAGACACAAGCAGGGGCTTTAGGATTGCAATAGCAAAGGATTGTGGGTCAGAAGGACACATGGCCAAGTGGAATTCAAACTAGCCAACTGGGAGAACATTGCAGGCTTTGGGAAAATGTCTAGATGTCAGAGAAATTGTAATTTAACATACTCATAAACACCTTAGTGACAGGAAAGCTGCTTCAACAATGTTTACACCATTGAGGGGGAATGGGGGAAGGGAGTGGTGGGTGAGCATTTATCATCTTACTGAGTAATAATGAAGTTTATCCTCTGACAGATACCATAGTGTTTTCAGACAAAATGCACAACTTGGAACACTCCCTAGCTGCTGGGAGTTCCCTGCCTCCCTGCTTTCAAATGACTCTCCCTGCTGCTAGTTTCCAGGGACTTGGATATTTGCTAGCAAATTTCTTTTTCTGAAAGGCATTTTTCAGGATTTCTCACTTTTCTTTTTCATTTCATGTATCTTGTTGAAAGTGCCTGAAGAAAGGTATAATGATATAAAAGCAGCGGTAGTGGAAAGAATACTGGATTGGTAGCAGGGGATGCTTATCACCAGTGTGACTCCTTAGACAAAGCATGTTACTTCTCTTAGAGATCAAATGGGAAGACTGGACTGCAGAAATTCTATAATGTTTATTGCTCTTCCCCAGCTCTGAATCTTTACTTGGGAGCTCTAACATCAACTAGTTATTTGACCTTGTGGTGGAGTTGTTTCAGTCATGTTTCACTCTTTGTAACCCCATTTGGGGTTTCTTGACAAAGATACTAAGATACTGGGGTTGTCTGCCATTTCCTTCTCCAGCTCATTTTACAGATGAGGCAACTAAATCACACAGGGTTAAATGACTTGCCCAGGATCATACAACTAGTAAGTGTCTGAGGCCATATTTGAACTCATCAAAATGAGTCTTCCTGACTCCAGGCCAAGCACTCTATCCACTGTGCCACCTAGCTGTTCCAAAAGAAGTAGAAGTAGGTTCCTAGCCTGGAGATGGGAAGATGTTAGGAGGCTACCGTAATAGTCCAGGCTGTTCAGACTCTTCATGACCTCAGATAAGATTTTCTTGGTGAAGTCGCTAGAGTGGTTTGCCATTTCCTTCTCTACTAGTTTAAGGCAAATAGAGGTTAAACAACTTACCCAGGTAGTGACTGTCTGAGACTGGATTTGAACTTGGACCTTTCTGACTCCACACCCAGCACTCAATCCACCGAGCCACTAGTTGCTTTGTTTGACCTTAAACAAGGAATTTTTGTCCCACAGAACCCCAGTTGCCTCACCTGTAAAATGAAGGGTTTAGGTTAGAAGATCCATAAAGTTTCTTCCAAGCTTTAGCATACCAATATTTCTTACCCATTTCACTTGTAGATAGCTTTTCAAAATTACACTTTGAATATGTTACACACACACACACACATATACATATATATATATATGTTCAGTATTCCACTTTTCTTAAATGTTTTAGAAAAAGGTTTACTCTTGGAAGCACGTATCAGCTAAAATGTTTACTATCCTTCTAATGGGTTTTTAGTATTGACTGGAAACCTAATGAGACCTCTTGTTTAAGTTTTTATTCATTTAACAAAGTTTTAAAAGTACCTAAATTAACGCAAAGCTTCATAATGAAGTATGTCAGTGCTGCAAAAAAAGTTCTAGAGTAGTGAGTAAAATGCAGCAAAAACAAACCGTTGTCAAAATATAAACAATGCTGCCTTTGAACTCTGACATTTTCCTCAATACCTGGGGTCTTCAAACCCTAGAACATCCCTTTGGCATACTACCCCCCTTCTCCTATTGGTTAGATCCCTCTGGGTCCTCTATTTTGGCGATGGGACCAGGTAGGCCATACTTCATTCCTTTCCACACCATACACACTAGGCAACCAGCACCCCAACTCTCAGATGCCGTTTTTGTGCTATTTTCCCTCACTAGAAAATAAGTTCCTTGAGGCTATGTCCCTTTTTGTCTGTATTTGTAAGTCCAGCACTTAGCAAATGCCTGCCACATAATAAAAGTTTAATACATGCTAGTTGCTTGCCTACAGGCCTATGATGTGCTAGGTTTTTAGGATACAAAGACAAAAAGTGAACTGGTTGCTGCTCTCAAGGAGATTATATTCAACTGATATATGAATATATATCCTTTCTTCCCATTCCCGACATACACTGGATAAATTTCTTAGGTTGCTTTTCTCTAATATTCCCTGCATGTATATCCTCATTACTCATAAGGGCTTGGCAAAATGATCCTTCTTTGCTGCAAAATTCATGTAAGGCCCAAATGTAGGTTTATCTGCCAATGAGTACTTAACACCTTCTTTAGATAACCATATTGGCCCTTTAGGAACATCACTAGGAAGAATCATTGATATGTGTTGTTGGTAAGTACTTGTCACTTTAAGAGATACTGGTACCCAAGCCAACACTGGAGTAGGATCTGTAATAGTCCAGACCTTCAGAAGAGTGTGTCTCTTGGCCTAGAAAAAGGAAAGCACATCCTGACCACCTTGGCCAGAGCTTGCAATGTGCTTTATTATGACAAGCAATATCCCTGTTAATTTATTAATTTTCCTCATTTTATGCTTCCACCCTATTTGTAATGTTTTCTCCTAAGCCCCCTGGAAAGTGTAAAAGAGGAATTTTACTGTCATCACTTGCCTACTTTGCCATAGAAAATAAGGATTTATGCTGGGAAGAAGAAAAAAAAGGGCAGATTTTCATTTACTACTGACATCATATACACAGGGGAGAAGAGACTGAATAAAGATTTGCGTGGGTTGCTAAGCATTTTCCTTTTACTTAGATGACTATTATCTTGTGTATGGGCTGGATGACCTAAGAGATTGCAGACATTAACTTCTTGGCAAGATGTTATCAAATAGGTAAGGGGTCAAATGGGCTATATTTAAAGGATAATCAGTTCAGCTCTTCATTTTGCATGAGACTATTTCACCAACTGAGCAGGGACTAAAAGGGAAGAATTTGTCTCTTCACCCCACTCTTGGATTCTTTGTCTATGCTACTGGCAATACCACTACCATTGTTTGAACCAGTGCTTGTACTATAGAGAAGAGAAAGTGAGCCTGGAATACACTTTATGGATGACTGCTTAATTACCATGTTTGTAGCATGAGGTGAGGTTATAGTAGAGAGAGTCCTGGTCTTGGACCAGGGAAACCTGAGTTCAAGGCCTTCCTCTGACACCTACCGGCTGTGTAAATGGACAAGTTATCTAAACTCTCAGGGATTTTAGGCAGCTCTTGAAGACTCTAAGTTAAAGAGAATGTACTGACTTGTTAGCAGAAGTGTTTTCTTCAAACCAGAGATCTCTATGGCATTGAAATCACAGATCCAATGCCTATGGAACCAATGAATGGATGCAGTGTGTACTAGATACTATGCTAGAGATAGACAGACAAAATTGAAGCTGCTGTTCTTTTCAAAGAGCATGAAATATCTCAAAGAAGACAACATATAGAGTACATACAGAATATATATTTGGCACAGAATATATATACATATATATATGTATATAGTGATTGTGTTCATCCTTCATTGTTGAAGAAGACCATGCCATCAGAGAAATGATGACATGACTTGCACTTGACTTTGTTTTGAGTGAGGGAGCTCTCTGTACATACATACACACGTACATACGTACACACACACACAAATTTTGGGAACGACTTTCTTGTGTGGTTCCCCAACCTTTTAAAATCTGTAAGACAAAGGATAAGAAAGGAGGTCATTTTGGAGGGCTGCCCCAACCCTACCTCCACCAGACTGGATAGAGAACCCTTTTTCTTTTCTCCTAATTCATATCCCACCATCCATGGTACTGTATTAAGATAGAGAGCTGAATCATATTATCCTCCTTCCCCCAAAAACAAGAGAAAAAGAAAGAATTCAGTTCAGTCAATTCACTAGCTTTTTTAACGTGCATCAGTAACCAGTTACTTGACCAGATTAAACTAGTTGTTTTCCAATTAGTTAGTAAAAAATGACAGCAATCCAGAATGAACTGATTTCACACATGCTTATGAGTATGATTTCTCTCCTGCTTTTTGTCAGAATTCCTTTTTGCAGGGCCTTCATTTCTTTCAAACCCCCTCATATTTCATTTCTTGACTTTTTTTCATTGAAGATGGCTTTAAAGAATGAGCTCAAGATCTCAGCATATTTAGGAGGCATGATTAATCCGGTGCCCTGACTCATTTATTAGCAGGCCTGCCTTCTCTCTCATCATCTTTTCTGCTCTGATAGATTTGCCCTGCTAATACTCTTTAACCCTTTGGGGCTTACATTCTCTCCCTGGGCTTTTTTTCGCTTCCCTTATCTCTATCCTTTTAGCCTTAACTGATGCAATTTGTTTTTGTTGGGTTTCCTCCTCTTCTCTTAAGAGCTTAAAAGGTTATAGGGAATTGAACACTTGACGGTGATTACTTCTCTTCTTGCATTACTCTGTCAGCTAAAGTATAATCTGACACACTTGGATGAAAGTTCATGGGTTAGATCAGCCTTTACCCACATGGCTGGATCTTTATTCTTTTTCCCAGAGTAATAGAGGGCACCCACCAAGTTTAATTTCCCCAGATTTTCTTTGAGAGTAGAATGTTTAGAGCCTATGAATTTCTTCTTTGGAAACTGAATCAGCCACAGTCATTGCTGCTTTGCTCACAATTTATTCTGACCTTAAATCTGACAGCTGCTCCCAGTAGCTGGAAGTGTCTTAATTTTTTTTTTTTTTTTTTTTGCCTTCACAATATTACTGTGCTGTCCCAGAAAAACTCTGGCTTTTTAAAACTGGGATTTCTGACCAAGGAGGTCACTTAACATCCTCAGAACTTTAGATCTATGAGCCTATATTTTGACATGTTACCTCTGTTCTAGCTAAAGATTCCCCTTTCTCCTTCCTGGCATCCCTGTTCTGCTCCTACTCTGGACTTTCCCCCATATCTGAATTTTCCCTGGCTAGAAAATTACAAACCTTGCAACTTTGATGATCTCTCTGCTATGTCAAAAGAAAGAAACTAGCTAGATGAACTTCAACAAGGTTTCTGTCTACAAACAAAACAGAATAAAAAAAAAAAAAGTCCCTGATGATTTCTCATACTTTTGAGACATTATTGTTAGGGATAGCCCAGGTGTCTGACATTAAGGAAATGGACAAGTGACCAAAAGCCTGGTGTTAATTGGATGCCAGACAGGAGGGTGCTGTTTATCTTGATCATTGATCCTCTGCAAGTTTTGCACATCATTCAACCAAAAACTGGGGTCCTGGGTATCTTGTCCTCTCTGGAGATCCAGCTGTAGCTCTGGTGTGATTTTCATTCTGATTGCTCCTTGACCTCTCTTCCCTTTCCCTCTTCCTATGTCCTCCCTACCTTGACAATGTCTGAAATTAAGTACCCTCACCTGTATTAAATATAAAATGCACTCATAATTTAAGGGCTGTTGCTTTTGTATTATTGATTTGTTACTTTTATGCAGAAATCTCTAAACAACCCTAAATGCACCTCCAAAAGATAGAGAATTCGATATTAGAAAAAGTCCAATTGAACTTTCTCTAATTCCCACATAAGATGTGCTCTTACACTAAAATATTAAAATAGGAAGCCCCAAAGAACTCTGGCAAAAAAAAATGGTTCTTTCTTATTGTATCATGAGGCACTTTCTCCTATTGCTTTACCAGTTAACAACTAATACTGTGGAATGGAGCTGTGATCTCATCAATGTGGGGTCTTTCTGCTCCAGTGCAATTAACAGCCCAACCATGCTTTCTTTTCTTTCATCACTCTTGTCAATGACTTTCCATAAATCCTCCTTAGAACACACACTGAACATGCAGATCTGTCTTTCCTTCCTTTCTTTTTTCCTCTCTTCTTTCTTTTTCCTTTCTCTTCTTTTCCTTCCTACCTCATTTTCTTTTTCTTTTGCTCTTTCTTTCTCTTCCTACCTTCTTCTATCTCTCTTTTCTTTCTTTCCTTCTCTTTTTTCTTCTCTTTGTTTCCTTTTTTCTTTCTTCCCTTGCTTCCTCTCTTTCCTTCTTTTTCCATCTCTTTCTTCCTTCTTTTTTCTCTCTTTATTATCACTCTTTCTTTCATTATGAGTTTCCCATATGGAAGAAATCGCTGATCAATAATATGTATTGTGTAGTGTGTTTTTCCCCCAGGTTTGGATAACTCCTGATCCTTCCCCTCCCCTCCAATTTACTAGGTAGGTAAGGTCACAAGAAGCTGTATTGTGAATTCAAAGAAAGGAGATATGACTTAAACTCAGCAAACGCCTATTTTTTATTGATATCAAAATAGATGTATTAAAATACATATGGCAGTAATAGTATAGCTACCCTTGGGTTTCCACTGGTCAATAAATATGCTTCCATACCTGTCCATGTGGTACCTAATCAGTGCTGTCTGGGACTGTGCACTGACAAGAATAGTCCACTGACTACCCTGGGTTTGCATGCCTCTGCACTTAGAAATGCACAAACTTCTCAGCTGTATTTTATCAATGCACCTATATAAGGTAAGGAAGATACCCACACCAATCAATAATACTAATTTTAATAAGCAAGAAAAGAATAAACATACAGATTAGTACAACTCAACATTCATATTGATACTCATCCTAATACCCTAACCTCCCAATTCCTCAATTTATTCATTTCCCAAGACCTACACCCCATCTCAGCCACACAAAAGATACCCTTGATCTTGACATCCCCCACAAGTATTCCAGTCCATTTTCATAAACTCTTAAATTTCTTTATCTGATCATAATTTATTGTCATTCCATATCTCTCTCTACCTCACTTCAAACTCAGCTGTTCATGACCCCCAATCCTTCCATTCCTCAGTTTCTTCTCTTGACATCATCCCCTGCACTAGTTACACCATCTTGTATTCCTTATCTCAACGTCTTGGTAAACCAATTCACCTCTAAATTGTCTTCTTTTCTCAAGTCCCTAGTTTCTTCAGTATGTCAAAGATCTTAAACTACAAACTCCAGTTTTGGATGACTCCCCATCATACATTGCTTTCATTGCTGCATTACTGAATGATGCTGAAGAAAATCAGTTGACTAAGTACACTACAAATTCATATTACATAATCTAAACTTGGCCCCCATTGCAACAAGACAATCTATTTTATACCTCCCTAATCAATTCACTATCCCACTCATCATGGCAAACCGTTTTTTGACCCCTCAAACTTTCCATAGCTTTCCTTCCTCCACTCTCAGCTGAGAACCTTGCTTCATATTTCACTGAAAAAATTGAGACTTTTAGCCAAGAACTTTCTCTTCTTCCCTCCTCCTCATTTCATATCATTCAGATGCCTTCCACTACTATCTCCTGTTCCACTCCTTTTTCACATGAAGAGGTAGCCCTTTTCCTTGCTAAGACAAACCCCTTCTACATGCACAAATGATCTCATTCCAACCTGTCTTCTCTAGAAGATTCTCCTTTCTATCATGAATACTCTCTCATTAATCTTCAATCTCTCCCTGTCTAATGGCTGTTTTCCTCCTGCTTACAAATGTTCCTATGTCTCCATTCTAAAAACCAAAAACTAACCAAAAAACCCTTGATCGATCTTTTTGTCCCTACTAACTACCATTCTACATCTCGCCAGGTAGCCAAACTCTTCAAGAAGGCTGCGTACAATAGATGTCTCCACTTCCTTTCCTCTTACTTTCAATAAATTATATGACCACCTTTTGCAGCTATCATTTTCTTTCAAGATGGTAGACTGATTCATAAATATGTTGATATATGTTATCATTATATCAAGCTTAATGAAAATTAAGTCAATTTATTCCAAAGTTATCATGTAACAAAAGCAAATATTAAATGTTGGGTAATCAGGTTGGAATAAAAGTCTTACTTTTGTGAATCAGCTATAACCTGCAGCCCAGAATGACAAGCTCTGGGCTTACAAATATCGGGTTCCAGCTTGGGAACTTCTCACAAATCATATTCTTTGGCTTGTCTCCTCTCATCTCATCGTAGGAAACCTACCTAGGTTTTCCATGGGAACATCTGAATTTGGCATTTGACTCCCACCTAATATATTTGCTGAGAATCAGAATATAGGTCACATCTAGATCTCTACCAAAAAGACAAAAATTCCTCTCCTCCTATGCAACTACATATGCTAACAGTATCTATCAAATACAGGACAACCTTTATTTCATTCCTCAGATAATTCTGAGTATAAGGAACACACACAGCCACATGCATAAGCAGTCATGACTGCTCTCTTTCTCTCCCATGAGTCCCACCTTCCCCAGATACCTATCCACTCTTCCAGACTTATAGTGCCACCATGTGGTTAAGGCTCCCCCAGAAGGGAAATGCACATTGGGTAGAGAATGAGGTCATGATCTCTACCCAATCATGGAGTGAGAGAAGAATACTATGAGTGCTTATTTGGCCATTACCCACTTATGTCCATAGGCTATAAACAATAGTACCTTAAGTGTGACTTGTACACATAGGAACATGTTATTTGTATATATTGTCATAGTATTAGTTGTTTTTAGAAAAGAAAGATATTCTAGTTTTGTTGGTTGGTCATCATGGTTGAATGACCAGAATAGCAATTTGGGTTCTATTTCCAGTATTTCTATTTCTTTTCTGAAATATGTATACCTTCTAAAGGAAAACTACACTATACCTGAAATTCAATTCAACCAATGTCCATTATCTTGATAAAGATTGATTTCTGATAATTACAAAACTGAAGATTTGCAGCATGATTACAAATAAATGTGTGTGTATATTTGTGTGAATCTCAAGGTGAAGTTGAAGGGAAGGAGGGAAATAAGGCTAAGAAAAATACCTTTTACAACTTCAGTAGTGAAAGATCCCCAGTACTTTTAATAATCTCCCCATTTTCCAGAGCATAAGACCTTCTTGCCTTTTTCTTTTTTAAAAAACTGAGTTAAGAGAAAGGTGGCATGACATGATGGAATTAATATTGCATCTGAAGTCAAAGAAACCACTTGAAAATCCTACTTCTTCCTTAGGACAATCATCTAACCCTTCTGGGACTTAGCTTCCTCATATATAAAATGAGACTGTTGTAGGTTAAAAGGTCTCCCATGTTCCTTCCAGCTCTAAATGTGTGATTTTAGGACCTCATCACATCCATTTTCCAGATAATCCTCAAAAGACTTTTTTTTTAAAAGGAGCACATTTTAGGTCCATGACTTTGGGACTTAATCATATGCTGAATCTTAAATTTTCTAATTTGTTATAAAAGGATTGTGTGATCTTGAGCACATCACACAGCTTCCTTTTATGTTCATGTAAATCCCTAAAATTCTAAGCTATAGAGAAGATACCGATCTGCATTGGTAGAGATAATTCCTTGCTAGAAGCTCACCATTCTGATGAAATCAAAGTTTTAGTTTTCCCACCTCACAGAATCAAAAGTGGGTGACAGCAACCTCCCAGATCTAGCTGTCCACCCCACTGCTCACTCTTAGGCTCCCTAACATCAGCCCTGTAACTGAACCTTCCTCAAAGTGTTATCTTCTCTAATTGGCCTGTGAGGTCCTTGAGTCCAGAGTCTGTCACACTGTTCTATTTGTATCCTTGGAACAAAGTACGTACTTATTTAATATCACTTTTTTCATTCTTCTAAATTCATTAACATGTTTTGCGAGTACACACAAAATGTTGGCTTCTGTGGAAGCTTATGATTTGCAGGTTGTTTGGTTTGTTTTTCCTGCCAATATCTGTAGGTAGAATATGCTTCCTTAAGGAAATCTCAGATTATCTCATTCTAATAGCCCCTTAGTTCTCATTGTGCTGTGAATTTTCATGACATTATTTTTTACCTGTCAGTATATTTTTATGTGGGGCAGCTAGGTGGCACAGTGGTTAGAGTGCCCTGTCAAGAAGACTTATTTTCCTGAATTCAAATCTTGTTTCAGATACTTACTAGCTGCATGGCAAGTCACTTAACCCTGTTTACCTCAGTTTCCTCATCTATAAAATGAACTGAAGAAGGAAATGGAAAACCACTCTAGTATCTTTGCCAAGAAAACCCAAAATAGAGTCACAAAGAGTCAGACATCACGAACATGACTGAACAACAAAATTTATGTGATTGCTATGTTTCATATGTATTACCTCCCAACTAGATCAGAAGTATTTTTGAGATAAAGTCCCAGGCTTCCCTAGCTTTAGTATTCCCCTGCAAAATAAAATCGACCTTGGTGGTAAGGGAGACCTTAGAAGTACAACCCCTTTCCAGACATAGGAATGTTTTCTTTGTCAGTCAATAAGTAGTTATTAAATATTCATTATATGTTAGGCACTGTGCCAAGTGCTGGGGATAGAAATACAAGCAAAAAGAAAGATATACCCTGCTCTCAGGGAGCTTACATTACAATGGGGAAATACAACTTGTAGAAAGAGAGCTAAAAGGTGGAGGAAGAGAGGTTACCTAGTAGGAGGCAAAATCTGTGGAACAAAAGATGCTTTTGGTCAGGACCCTCCTCAGAATGGAAATTCCAAAAGGGATTTCCATCTATGGAAGTAGGGGTTGTACAGAGAGAAAAAGCAGCTGAAGGATGGAGGCAAGGCGGAGAGCAACATTCCCAACAGTTGGCCATACAGTCTCTGGATGAACATTTCCCATAGCACAGAGAGAGCTTGGAGGCTAGGGGCTGCCACGTGGATCAACATAAAGAGCATCGACTTTTGTGAAACTGTGGAGCCATTCAAGTGTCAAGCTGAGTAAGTAAGGAAGCGATATATATTTTTTTGGAGTCAGGAGTTTCATTTTGCTCAAACTACGTTGGTGTTGCTACTTGTTTTGGACCAGACTCATGATTTCATTGGTCTAGAGAACTATTGGTGAGGAATTCCCTCTATCAATAGAAAATAGTACCCTCTGTGCAATAGCATCTTTCAGAGTCACCTGGGACTCTATAAGTCACTAAATGACTTGCCCAGGGTCACATAAATAGTGTGTATCAAAGACGGGATATGAATCCAGGCTGGTTATCTATCCACTGTATCATGCTACCATTCATTCTTGTTTTTCGTTTTGTTTTGTTTTTGAAGGGGGGGCTAGACTTATAATTTCATTGATATAGTGAATTCCTTGTGAAGAAACCTCCTTTCCCACTGCAAACTGTTCTTTCCTCTGTAACTTATAGTCTTAGAGAATGACCAAGCATGATGCCATAGACTTGTCATCTCTGCTTCTGGAGGGGCTGACGGATCACTTCAATGTGGGAATTCTGAACTGCGGTAAGACTAAAAAACCAATCAGGTGTCCGCACTAAGTCTGGCACCAGGAATTAGAGACTACTATGCTGCCTGAGAAGGAATGAACTGGTACTGGTTGGAAATGATACAGGTCAAAGTTTCTGTCTGACTGCAGTGGGGTTGATCCTATCAGTGGTCACTGCATTTCCAATCTAGGCTAAATAGAAAGAGTCAGCCTTTTTAAAAAATTGTTTCTTGGGGGGATGGTGAGGAGTTAAAAGACTTGCCCATGGTCATACAACCTCTATGTGTATAAGGCAGGATCCTCCTGTGTTCCAAAGCCAGCTCTGTCCACTGCTAAATGCTGCCTGGCTCTCAAATTTTGCTTGGTGTAGTCAGTCTCTCTGCCACACTGACCCTGCCTGTAGATGGCATTTGAAAGCAGAGAGAGAGAGAGAGAGAGACAAGATCTCTATGTAACCATTGCCTCCACCAGCCCTTACAGTAAGTTTCCTTGTTTCTTGTGTCATTCAGTTTGACTAAACACGGTTGCCATCCTAGCGTGCCCTTCCCTAATTCAGCAGTGGCTGGGCTTCCCTAGAATAGGGACAGGTTTTATAATTCTGGGGACTCAGTACTTTGATGCAATTCTTTGGAGAAGCCTTATAAAAACAAATTAAAGTTTGTTCATGATGATTTAGTCTGAAAAAAATTAAATAGTTCATAGTTGGCATTTTCTCTCTTTCCCTTGGGCCAATTTGAAATAATAGTTCTGCATTGGGTTCCCTCCTCTTCTCTTATTCCCCTTAGGGTTTTGGCAATAGTCCCTTATACTTTAGAAGAGTGTCAACAAAACTGTGGATTTTACAATCCATCAGTCCCTAGCTGGGTACTTCAGAAGCCTCGTGAAGGAGGAAGACGAAGTACAGTGCAGAAAACACTGGATTTCCAGAGGACTTAGGCTCTTTTTTCTTTTCGGCTACTTACCACCTTTTTGACCTCAGGTAAGACACAACCTCTGTGGATCTCATTGTCTTCAAATAGAAAATGAGGGCAATGGATTCAAGGACATTTAAAGTCTCTTTTCACCTCAAAAACCTCTATTCCCAAAGTACGAGAGCTTTTAAAAGGCAGTATCAGAGGGCTTAATTCGCTCTTCGCTGTGAACATGGATGAAAACTTAATTATGTCATTTATCTTTTCATTTCTCTTAATCAATCATTAAACATTTATTAAGTACCTACTATGCTAGTCACTGTTTCTCTAGGTGATGAAAATTCAAAAGTAAACATGAAACAATCTCTGCTTCAAGAAGCTTACAGTCTATTGAGGAAGTCAAATGTACAAATTTAAATGTCAGGAGCAAGTCGCTAAGCATTCTCTCTGTCTCTGTCTCTCTCTCTCACTCACTCTCTCTCTTTCTCCCCTCCCTCTCTTCTCTCCCCTCTCTCTCCTCTCTTTTCTCTCTTCCTGTCTCTCTATTCTCTCTGTCTCTGCCTCTGTCTCTCTCTCTGTCTCTATCTGTCTTTCTCTTAATTATCCCCTCCTTCCAACAGAAAAGGAAAATGACAGATTTTTTCCAGATCATACCTTTCTCTTTTCAGTGGATGGCCCAAAGACTTGACCTTTTTGGTCCTGACCTATGGAAGGTCCTGACTCTCTGGAAGAAGAGAGATTTGCCAGCGGCACCCAAAATACAAGGTGCAAGTTATAACTAGAACAGTTACATACTTGTAGTATAAGGCTGTAGCCATGATAATGGGAGGAGAGGAAGGGAACAAATACATATTAAGTGTCTACTATGTTCCAGTCAGTGAGCTAAGGGTTTTACAAATACTGTTTCATTTGATCACAATAGTTTACTTTAGCCTGGAGGAAGCTGATCTTCTGTCATGTGAGTTGTCTTTTTCTCTCTGCAATTTTAGGAGTCGATGAAAATTCAAAAGCTCATAGTCATAAAGCTCTTTTGTCACCTCCAGCTCATGGAGCCCACTGTGAGGCTGTCTCAGTATCCTGGATGGAAATGTCAATCTTTCATTGGGTTAAATTCTGTGTGTTTTCAGCTGGTCACTTTCCCCCTCCCCAGCATAGAATTAGCCTACAGATCCACATCATATGTTATGACTGATCATCAATTTTATGTCAAGAGAAAAGACTTTCAAAGGTTTGAATTAAATAAGAAATTATGACCTGGGTGACTGGAAGGATGGTGGCACTCTGGACACAAACAGATGAGTGTTGAAGAGGGGCAGGTTTGGGGAGGAAAAGACAATGAGTTCTGTCTAGCATATGCTGAATTAGAAATAATTATGGAGCATCCATTTTGAAATGTACAATAGTCAGGGACTAGAACTCAGGAGAAATAATGGAGCTGGATATATAAATGTGGGAGTCATTTACATAGAGAGGATAATTAAAGCTATGAGAGATGAGTGGGGAGAGAAAGAGGGAGGGAGAGAGAGAGAGAGAGAGAGAGAGAGAGAGAGAGAGAGACAGAGACAGAGAGAAAAGAAGAAGAAAGGGAGGAGGAGAGGGAAAGGAGCAAGGGGGAGAAAGATGATAATGAAGATGATGATAATGATGAGATATTTCTAAAAATATTGTTTATTAGTTATGGAGGTGTCAATGGGATATTTGTAGTTAAGCTTGAATTTTTCTCCTCCCTCTCCGAAGTTTATGTTTAGCGATAGGCTCTGAAATTCGCTAATTAGAGAGTTAAGAGCAACAACTGCCCTTCTGAGTCACTGCCTCCAAAGCCTGTAAAACTCAAGTCTTTCTGAAGAAAAATATTTTTTGGAAATGTTCACAACTTAGTCACTCTATTAAAATACAATTGACACAACTCTCTTCATTTCAGGCCTCTCCAGAAACAACAGTTAAATACATGAGTCAAACTGAAGGCTTATTTTCCTCAGTTTATTCAGCAGAATAAGGTGGTTATCCAAACTACCATGAAACTGTGTCCATTCAGGGATTGGTTTCCCAGATCTAGAGACTGATTCAGAAGTGTTCTGGTCAAACGGACCCTGGATTCATCAGACCACACACACAAAAAAAGTCATCCACACGGATATAGCTTAAAAAGCACTTATCTGAGGGAATTGGGAGGAGCACAGAGCGGGTTGCCAGGGATACAGTTGTTGCTTACCTTAAGAAACAGAGTCATTATCACCCAGTCCTTTCAGTTTTCTCTGTGTCATAGACCTGAGGTAATTCGCAGCTTGGCACAATGTACACATACTCCCCGGGGACAAATGCTGCATATAATTAGGAGGAGGAAGAGGAGAATAGTATTTTTATAGCACTTTAAGGTTTGTGAAGTACCTTGCAAATGTTATATCAGTCAATTTTCATAACCACCTTACGAGGTAGGTTCTGATATCTCCATTTTCTAAATGAGGAAACTGAGAGAGACAAAGGTTAAAGTGACTTGCCCAGGGTCACACAGTTAGTAGATGTCTGAAGCAGAATTCGAATCCAGGCCTTTCTGACTCCTTGATAAACAGACTCAGAGAAGGCCACTAGAATACTAGACCCTTGCGGTCATATGGCTCTTCCATGAATTGGACAATAATGTGGAGAACAAGAAAGCCGAGACATTCACAGCTGCACTTGGAGCTTAGCCTTAGCACCACCGGTCCAAAGGGAATGTCTCTTTCTATGTTTCTATGTTGTCTATGGGCAGCCTCAGCATGAGACAGAAGCTAGTGGCCTTTATAAAGGGCCATTGGCAGCAGCTGCTGTGCTCCTTACTCCGCATGTCAACTGCCTTGTTTCCCTTATAGAAAACTAAAAGCAAATAAACAACACCCCCATCCCCCCCTCCAAATGCCAATGGTATCAAATGAAAAAAATTTCCATCAATTTCATTATTAAGTTTTTGGAGGAAAATTTCAAATATTTAGTAACATGAATTAAACATAAGGAAATATTTAAAGACAGTACATAGGCCAACTGCCCAGCTACACTCCTTTGGGGTTCATCATAACTTCAGATCAGGTACCTTCTTTTCTGCCACCCCACCCCATTTCAACTGGTTTGGGTTATCTTCTTCCATTAGAAAGTGAGCTCCTTATTATATAGGCTTTCTTGAAATGGAAGTTTATTGCTCCGTATTTTGAATTCTCTCTTATGTGGATTGTGCACATAACAATGCTTTTTTTCCTTTTCTTATTTTGTATTTATTTAGCATTTAAGCTTACGTTTCTTTTTCTTTTCTTATTGTGTATTTAGGTTTACAATTAATTATTTTTTTAAAAAAAAGTAAACTCCTTGAGGATAAAGACTGTCTTTATTATTTTTGGAACCCCAACCCATTAGCATAGTGCCTGGCATAAAATACATATTTAATATATATATTTTAACTGACTGAGTTAGGTACCTCATAGAGATTACAGATGGCAAAAATCAATCAAGCATTTTGTAACCATAATAAGGGAGGCAGAGTTGTGAGAACTAATGCCCATAGCCTTCACAAGGACATCAGTCTCTCTCATTCTTATACTTCCTATAGGTAATTTAGCAGCCTGTGTTCCCTATACCAGGCCTTGTGCTATGGCCGTAAATCTGAGTATATTGACAGGAAATGACATAGAGAGCCAGGGGAGACTGCTTAAATCAGTACAGCTCTAGTCAGCCTGGTTATATCAGTGACTTTCTCTGTCTTTGAGTACTCATATTACAAGTGCTCTGGGAAAATCTATTCTTTGGGATGTGCTACAAGAAGTCCAAGGACTTACTATACATTCAGGATATACCTTGACACTACCTTTAAGACCTCCTAAGACCTCCTTAAGATTCTCTCAGGTATGATTAAGTCAAAGGTTGAGACCCTGACTATTTAATGTATTCCAGTATCCTTTCTGAGGCGAGATGGTTTCCATCAATTCAATGTCAAGTTCTTTGTCATTCCTATTACCAAGTATTTCCTTTCTAACTAATTTTAAAGACAACTCTCTCTAAATTCATACTGTTAGTTTCCTATTTAAATCTACCTGAAGATATAAAGTGACTGTATGTTTAATGATTCTCTATTCTTTTACTTTTTTTTCAAAAACATGTTCTTACTTTTATGTCTTCTGAGGAATATTACTCCTGTGATGTACTATTATGTATCTTTTTGGAGGTTCTTCTCATTCCTCCCACTGATTCTACCGAGGTTTTGTCTTGGGAGCTCTTAGAATCACAGAAACATAAATAACTGTGCTGGAAGGTACATTCAGGCATGTGACTGTCTAAATTTTCCAGAACATCTGGTTGACTATTCTTTTCTTAAAGCTTTCCAGGGGTGGAGACTCCACAACCTCCCTCTGCAGCCCATCCTATCATTTTACTATCCCAATGGTCAAGACGCTTTCTTACAATCGATCCAAAGGTTTCCTTTTTATTCTCATGACTTCAGCTATCATATAAGTATTTAATCAACTCCAAGATGCACACAATTCCAAGAATCATCCCTCTCTTTCTGTTCTTGATCACATTCTGTTTCCTACATTACTCATGATCATTAGGACATTTCTCCTTGTTGACATTGCGAGATAAAAATAGGGAAGATAGAATTCACTATCTTTCAGAGTTTTCCCATACCTAAAACCTTCGTCATCATTACTACATTGGTAAAGTAGCTAACTTCTGAATTTTCCTATCTGACCTCTCAGTACTGAGGAAGGAAAAATGAGAGAGGAGAGGGACAGAAAGGAGAGAGACAGACAGAGACAGACACAGAGACAGAAACAGAGAGAGAGGAAGAAGTTTCTAGTTTTTTCCCCCTTATTAGATTGTAAGCCTATTATATACATGTATTTGTATAACCAATAAGGGAATATATTTTGCTTAACTATTCATATTGGTTACAGGAAATTTATTTGTAATGGGTAAGTCAGAGGGAGAGAAAATAAATAGATTTCTATTACTTTTTTTAAATGGGGGGGCTTACTATAGATGGGAAATGTTGTATGAATTTTCAGACCTGGTCACTGCATTATTAATTTTACTTAACTGTTTTATTTTGTTAAAAGAAACTTCTCACGAAGTAGGAATAATCTATCTAATCTCATTTTTGTGAGTTCAAATCCGGTCTCAGATACTTATTAGCTGTGTGACCCTTGACAAGTCAATTAACTCTGTTTGCCTCAGTTTCCTCATCTGTAAAATGAGCTGGAAAGGGAAGTGGTAAAACCCCTCTGGTGCCTTTGCCAAGAATCGGATCATGAGGGGTCAGACACAATTCAATAACAATACTTGTGTACCTGGTTTTTTTTTTCTCCCTCAGAAGAATATACAATTGTTTCATTTTTATCTTTGTTTCTGCAGTGCCCTGTGTGAGTGCTTCATATAGAGTGGGCATTTAAATATTTGTAATGCAAAACAAAACAAAATAAAACAAAAAAAAAAGCCTATACTCTGGGATCACAAGTTCTGGTCAGACCTACCAAACAGGACAGTCTTTGAGAACCAGATTACCCAGTTTTAGAAAGGGTCATTAGCATCTTGACCAAAGGATGAAGAGTTTTTCTACACAGCTCTTCTCAGCTTGCCATAGTCATGGCACCCAGTACAGCAAAATTAAAACCCTTTTGTGAGCAACTATTGTTCCTTAAGATTTCATAATGTAAATCTATGCAACTATCAACGTACCAACTATGACAGTGGCTCTGTCCTATAACCCTTATGAATGTTAGGCTGTTCTCTGGTGGCAAGTCCAAGAAGGTAAATGTCAGTCAATTAAAAATTTCATTAATAAACATTTATCAAGTACCTCCTATGTGCCAGGTACTATGCAAAGCACTATGGTTTCCTACTACTGCACTGGCATTCTTTCAGCTCCATGGCTCAGCCTGAATTTTTTTTTAATTTATTTTCTCTGGCACATCGTGGAAACACCTTTAAGGGTTTTAAGTCTTTTGTACAATTTTGTTAAACAACTCAAGGAGGGGGAAGCCCTCAAGAATTATTCTTATTTGGGGGGAGGTGCCTACCATTCCCACTTCAATGCATCTTTGATCTCATTACCAAGTCCAAACTCAGGACTCCCTTTTTTTAATAATGACTTTTTGTAGGTTTTGTTTTGCTTTATTTTTACATTGCCTGGAACAGAGGTGTCCAGTTTGTTGCCTGAGGCAAGCTACATAACTCCCAAGTTTACAAAATAAATAAAAGTGCTATTCAACATAGTTAATGAGCATTTTTCTAAGTCAGTATGCTGCCCAAAGGGATTTATTTTTATTTATTTGAGAATAATGATTTAGATTTCTCCCAGTGTCTTTCCCTTCCTCTTCTGGAGAGCTCTTTCGTATCAACACTTTTTAAAGAAGAAGAGGGGAAAATGAACAAAAGTAGTCAACACACTGACAGAAAGAAAACCTGATGTTATATTCGGTATTCCACAGCCAGGACTCACTTGCCAGACATTTGGAAAGGAGTGGGGTAAGGAGCGGGAGGAAGTTAACCTCTCCTGTATCTTCTTTGGAACCATGCATATTTTTTATACCTTATCAATCTTCATTTTTCATTGTTTTGTGGTGTTTGCCATGTACGGTGCCTTGTTATAGTCATTCATCATATAATTTCCTTGGATCTGCCTACTTCTCTCTGCTTCAGTTCATGTAAATCTTCCCACAGTTCTCTGGATTCATCATGTTTGCTATTTCTTACAGGACAGTAATATTCTATTACCTTCATGTATCACAATTTGTTTAGTCCTTCCCTAACTGATTAGCATCCACTTTGTTTCAAGTTCTTTGCTACCATGAAAAGTTCTGCAATAAATATTTTGGTCTATATGGTGCCTTTCTTTTTGTCAATAACTTCCTTGGGGTATATACATAAAAACTGAATCTCTAGGTTATAGGGTATAGACATTTTAGTCATTTTGTTGCCTCTCCCAGATGATGACAGTACAAAACACATTTCATATCACTTCTGGTCATCACTAAAAGAAACATAATGGCATACTGTACTTCAGAGTCAGATCTCAAGGTGAGCAGAGGGCTGAGATTGGGGAACATAAAGCTAAGCTTCATCCTCAAAGCTTTCCTTTAGCCAGCATCTTGCATTTCCAGGTTTGCTAATTTTGAGGTTCTCTAACCCATTCAGCAGCTACTTCTAATGCAACACAACCTCTCAGCTGGCATTTGACACAGGGGAAAAGAAGTATGAGTCAGTACAACTTAAAATAGCAGTTTTTCTTGCAAGAACTGCTGCATAGTGAAGTGCACAAAATCAAGATAGCAATTCATACAATGACAACAATATTAAAAAGGAAAACAACTTTAAAAGATTTAGGAAATTTGATTAAAGTAAAGACCAACCTTTATTTCACAGGACTCATAATGAACTATGCTTGCCCACCTTCAGACAGAACAATAGTGGACTCAGGGTAAAGACTGATACGAATTTTGTTTGGATATGGCTAATGTGGTTTTATTTGATGATACATATTCTTCACCGGGCTTTTGTTTTTCCTCTCTTTCTTAATACTGAGGGTGGGAGGAATGGGCAGAAGGTAAAGTAGGTGAATTTTCATTGATCAAGAAAGAGAAATCTTAATAAAAAAACACATTTCTAAGTCAGTCATTATTTCTCTACGCACCCCACTCCCACCCCCCAGGGAGAAGTAAAAGAAAGAGAGTATCATTTCTGCCTCTAATTCATGGCACTGCTCTTTCCAGACCTTCTTTAATATTCACTGATATGTTGACAGATATAGCCCAGATTGCCAAAGCAGTTCTCATGGTGGAGGGGGAAGGAGGGATGGGAATTTTTTTCTTTCTTTCTTTTTTGTCCAATGAAAGCTCCTTTTTAGATTTTCATAGAATCATAAAATTTTCCCTGTTATTCAAACGACTTTAACTCTATCCTGTTCTTTTTTTTAACAGTCCTCATTGGAATGTCTCTATCCTGTGTTTCTTTATAAGAAAATGTGTTTGTTAAGGTTGTCTTTTCTCTCAATTAATCAGCCAACATAACCTGGCTACCTCCTAGATTCAAGGTGCTGTGTTAAATATTGGTGAACCCACTAATTGAACCCACTCTTTCACATTCTTACACTTCCATTATGCAGAAATACCAGCCTACCTGGCTGTTCCTAATACAGGACTTTCCAATTCTCAACTCCATGCTTTTTCATTGGCTTTCTTTCTCTTCATCACTACCTCACAGAATCCCTTACTGCCTTCTAGGCTCAGCTCAGACGTTACCATCCACAAGAAGTTTTTGGGCTTTTTCCCATCCCTCCTGCCAGCATGCTATTCCACACTGCTTCCTGTGGTCTTGTTTCATCAACTAGACTGTATGGTCCATAAAGGAAGAAACTGGATTGTGCATCTTGGTATTAACCTTCAGAACTTAGCATAGAACAAGGCACGCAGTGGACATTCCAGTGCCCACCAGTGCCTTCCCATTATAAGCTACCTTCATATACTCTTTGTGTATCTTGTATGTGCCCATTTATGTAATCTTGTCTCCCCCTTTAAAATATAAGCCTCTGAGCACAGGCACTCTTGGTGTTTCTTAGTACCTAGCACAATGTCTGGTGTACTGTATGTGCTTTAAAATGCTTTTTGATTGATTAATAAATAGAACATAAACAGTGAGTTGATCTTTTTGCAATGAGGCTGGATTCTTCTTGAGTCACATCCATTCTCTCCTCCAGTGTTCCTTGTGTTATTACTAAAAGCACCTACCTGGTCAGGTTTATCGCCTGAACAGGTCATAAACAGGTCATTGCTGCAAGGCTTCATTATTTGTACCAATTGAGTTTCATGGTTTAAGAATAATGCTTATAATAAGTATGAGGTCATGAGTTCAATCTTTAGATTAAAAAAAAGCAGCAAATACAATTACTTATCTACATTGATAGAGGGAGCTTCTTTCCCAAACCAATAAAATCTTAGGTCTGCTAAAAAGCCACCACCAACAACAAAAACACAACTGTATTCATTCAATAAGCATTTATGGAAGGTCCACTACATGTAGCACTCTGTGCTAAATACCAAGATGAACAATCCACAGCCTCTACCCTTATAGACCGTACAGCCTAGGTGATGAAACAAGACTACAGGAGACAGTGTGGCATAGGGTGCCATGGTGGACAAAAGGCTGACTTTGGGGTCAAAAGATCTGAATTCAAATCTTAGCTTACCTTGAGCAACTAACTTCTTTCTTTGAGCCTCAGTTTCCTTATTTGTAAAATGAGGAAAACTCAAAAGCCTCTAGGTCTAAATTTATGATCCTAAGAGTATAGCACATAGGGAAATATATATATATATATGTATATATATTATATATATAAACAAGAGAAGTCTGAGTGATGTGCTACAGGAAGTCAGAAACAAAGGATATCACTTTTGGCTAATGAAATACAAAGAAAGCTTCATGGCAGAGGTAGTATTTAAGCTGTCCCTTGAAGGTTGATGAGGATTCTAGCCTAACCATAGAAAGGCATTGTAAACTGGACATCATAAGACCATAGATTTCTGATACACTGCTGGACCTTAGAAACCATCAAATCCAGCTTCCTCGTTCAGATCAGGAGACAAGCACAAAAAGCTTAGAGTAACTTGTCCAAGGTCATGCAGGTAGTGTTTGAGGAGAGATTTGTGCCCAGTTTTTTCTGACTCTTAAGTTAAGAGATCTGTTCTTTACACCATGCTGCCTTTCAGAGGATGGAATGAGCAAAGTCCTCGAGGTGAGAAAGCATGTGACATAATGAATAATTCACTAAATGTCTATGAAAAAAATGAACTCAAAGAAATGCAAAGGAAAATAAGCAAATCCCATGACGCCTATTTCACTTAACATTTTTTTTCTCCTTGCCCAAATACACACACATATGTATGTATATGCATATGTGCACATATACATATCAATATATATCATCTGTCTTATTCAAAGTGTATCTCCGAACCTGTATATCTATATGTACATATATGCAAAGATATTACTGACATTTTATATACAACTGTATCAATGGAAGGATACATATTCTTTATGCACAGACACAAACAAATGGAAGATAGCACAATTTGAATTAACACGCACTGCAGTCTCCTCTGCTTATGGTCTTAGGACAACGAGAAAAGTTCACAAAATAGAGCAAACTGATATAAGCAACTTTTCTAAAGTTTGGCCAAGTTTCCCTGGCAGTTCTTTAGCTGAAGGGATATTCATACAGAGGATTTTACCATGAAGTCATTTTCTTCCTCCAAGGACCCCAGAGTAAAAGGCAATATACGGGAATTAGGAAGGCTCTCACTATATTGTCAGATTAGCCCTGGGTTCTGAGTTCTACACTTCATGAATTCCAGTAAAGCTCTACCCACACCAAGATGATTCTCTATTTTGTGAACTTTTCTCCTGTCCTAAAACCATAAGCAGAGGAGACTGCAGTGTGTGTTAATTCAGATTGTGCTATCTGCCATCTGTTTGTGTCCGTGCATAAAGACTTCAGCATCCCATTCATGCTCTAGGGGATATCCTGCCTCCCCAGGACAAGAGGACAGAGTGCAGGGATTAATTAGAATTTCCACATGATGCTTTGAGCTCTTTGGGAAAGCCACTATTTAATCCAAAATAACCTCACCTCCTTCCACCCAGTTATTGGCTTTTGAATTATATCCCTTGAGCAAAAGGTGGAGTCCACAATTGTCTTTTAATCACAGTCTTTCTGTCTCTCTTAATCATACTGTAGCCAAAATGTGCTTGTAACAATAAGGCTGTTGTTTCCCTGATGGAAGATTCCTGTTTTCTTTTGCTGTAAGTATTTTCACTTATCTAATTGTGTGACATAAAGTCATTAGACTGAGCATGCCCATCAAATAGACAGAAGGCTAAATTGAGACCAGAGGGGAGATTTATCATTTCCATTTCTTTAGTAATTTACTACTTTCTAGTAGACTAGGCTTTTCTGCCTACTGATGAACCAATCAACAAGCATTTATTAAGTGCCATCTGTATTCTAGTTAGTACTTTAGGTACAAATACAGTAGACACACTAATATACATTCACTAATATTGGCTGGTGGACAGACCCTGGACCTATGACACCTGTCCTGTAGTTTGTCATACACACAAAAAGTAAAATGAGAAGTGGAGGGATAATTGAGGGAATTATCTGCATATCAGACTTCATTAGGTTCCCTCTGCTAACATGATGGGGAGGATTCATTTCAGTGAACTGCACTGAGAGGCAATGGGTTATAGCTGAAAGTGTCCTAGACTTGGAATCAGGAATTCTGAGTTCAAATTCTGCCTCTGACATCCAGTAGCTATCCATGGGCAAGTTAACTGACCTCTTTGAAGACAGCCTCTCTAGCTGTAAAATGGGGTTGACAATGTACATATATTGCCTCTTTTTGTAGTACTATATAAATATAAACTATTACTAATATATTATTGTTTATATAAAATGGTAAGGACATTCTGATATAGTCTGATATTCTATTGAACCTTTCCTTGATTGTCCCCTTTAAGTTGTAATAACAGTTCACTTTAGATAGGACTTAAGCATTTGCAAAGAAATATATATATATATATATAAAACATATATATATGTTTGTGCGTATATGTGTGTATGCATACATATATACATACATACACACATAAATATATATAACATATTATATATATATAAAATCAAATTTATATATATATATATATATATAAAATCTGATCTTTACAACATCTCCATGAGGTAGGTACTGATATTATCAGGGATTTTAAGTGATTTATTTGTCCAGGACACAAAACTATTAAGTCTTTGAGATGGGATTAAAACCCATGTCTTCCTGAATCCAAAGTCAAGACTCTATCCACTATAAATGCAGCCTCTCTAGGCAATGAATGAACTGTTTTGTGTTATAGTGTTGTATGTAGTATCTTACTACAACTCCTTGAGAAAAGAGACTATGCCTCAGTCATCTTTGTGAATTAGCAATGTCCAAATGAAGCAGGGCTCCTTGGTATATAGCAAGGTTGAAGAAATGAGAGATAAAACAAATCACCAAGATAGAAGCACAGAATTCCAGTTTTTACAGTTTTGTTAGCTAGGCAAAGAACAAAGCCACCCAGAAGCATAAGCACATACTTTTTTACCTATGCATCTTTAACAACAATGTGCATCAATCGTCAATCGATAAAATCCTTAAGCACCTATTAGCATGTGTCAGGTGCTATGCTAAGCATCAATCCTTATTCCACCCTTGGTTGGTTACTAGAAGGTAGTTTAGTACCTGGTTCATGGTAGGCACTCATTATTTATTGAATCAAATTGAATAAATATATTGAATTTATTCAATATTCTAGAGAAACAGAGAAAAATAGCCCCCATAGTGCTAAGTTTTCAGGTCTTAGTCCTTTCTCTGCATGTAGATTCTGGAAGATTATTGAATACAATGTAGAATCTCAAAGTTTCTATTTGCTTTACAAACCTGTGACTTTCAACCTTCATCCAAACTACGTATCATTTACTTGTAGCCAAAGTTAAATGTGAGTCTACTAGCTTCCCAGGTTCCAAAGGTGTTTCTGTATAAGCTTATTCATTGGTTTATCCCCTCAACAATTATGGAGCTTCCACTGTATTCAACACACAGTATTATTTGTTGGAGGAAGTACAAAGCTAGCAATTATGTAGCACTTGAAGGTTTATAAAGTTTTTTTTAACGTATGTTATATCATTTGACATGTAAGGTAAGACAGGGTCCCTACCTTACCCCTAGCTTACAAGAAGGGGATAAAGCATATACACAGAGAGGGGTTCTAGAAAAGTGCTGCTGCCACAGATGGAAGGTACTTAATGGTAAGAAGTGAAAACTATAGTCTTTGCATACATATCAGCTGAGGAGGGGAAACTGAAAGTTTTCCCTCAGGCATTATCTGCCACAGGATATGGAGACCATATTCACATATCAAAAACTTTGCAGACTCCTAAGAAGGCAAATAGCAATTTATATTCATGTTTCTAATATTCTCTTTTTAAATTGCTAGTTTTTTCAGGGGAAAAAAAGAAACATTTTTTCTATCCATATTCCCTTCCTTTCTATTGTCATTACTTAAGTTCAGGTCTTTATTATTACTCACCTGGATTGTTAAAAATAGCCTCCTAATTTCTAGAAAAAACATCTTGTCTCCTCACTGATATTAGTCTCCTCTTCATTATCTAGAAAGAATGGCAAACGTAGTGGCCAAATAACGTACAGATGTAAAGGAATTAGCTGCACAAAGGAATATAGACCATCGTTGATTCACCCAAATTCATTTGCATACCAAGGAAATAAAAGTGAAATCAAGAACCATCTCTTTACCTTACCCTCAATATATCTCTGGGTGTTTTGCTGTTGTTGTTGCCATTGCTGTTCTTTTGTGTTGTTTTGTTTCAAGAACAATTCTTGAAATAGATTTGGGGAAGACAGGCTCAAACTCAAAGACTAAATAAGAATTATAAAGAATTTTCTTACTCCAAGTAAACTGTCATCTGGAACCATGGATGTCAAATCAGTACCAGATAAAATTCAAAGAATAGACTTAATCCTAGCCTGGAACATTCTGTTGAATTTTGTTAGCTTCCCATCTATGTGTGGTAAAAGACCGATCTCAATTTTCTTTTGTGAGGAAGAGGCTTCTTAGACATTACATCTTTTTAGATGAAATTAGAAATCCATAGGTGGCCTCAAAAAGCTGAAGCCCAGCAGATGTTAGCAAAAGTAGCATGACAACCACAAAACCTGCCAAAATGTCCAGCAGACACAATCAAAGATCACATGATGTATAGCTGTGTGTATGTGTGTGTTCGTCCTTTGCTGGTGAAGAAGACCATGCCATCAGAGAGATGATGACATAACTTGCACTTGACTTTGTTTTGAGTGAGGGAGGACTGTGCAGGTCACCAGCCTCATTTCTCCTCCAGGGCTACCTGAATCCAGTGACCAGATATTCATCAGGATGACTGGAGATGACCCAGGATGAGGCAGTTGGGGGTGAAGTGACTTGCCCAAGCTCACACAGCTAATGAGTGTCAAGTGTCTGAGGTAAGATTTGAACTCAGGTCCTGACTCCTGCACTGGTTCTCTATCCACTGCACCACCTAATTGCCCCAGTGTATAGCTGAGAAGAGGGATGTATCACTTAAGAAAGCAGAGAATAGTGTAATGCCATTAGAAAAGGACATTAGGAATTCAGAAATGTGAATTTTCCTAGCTGTGTGTCTTCTCTGGCTACCTGAGTTCCTGGCATGGGGCCCTCTATGCATAGTCTCTGGCCAATTGTGTTTATTAAAAGTCAGTCCTCCATGGGTGTTCCATAGTCATCCATGTTTTCCATATATGTTCCTTTCTCCACTGGAGGCATACCAGCCTGTGGAAGAGTATAGCATGGGGGCTTTTAACCATGCAAATGTATTGCTATGCCATTTGATTAAATATCTTTTATTTTGAACAGCTACATACTCTGGCTGACTGATAGAAATAAACACATAGGGAAGGGGCAGGGCTTGGGAACTCTTAAGCTATTGGTCTGAGTGTATGCTGACTCACTATGGTATCTTTCAAACCTGGAATATTGTTTGAACCTGGGTCTTTTGAATGTGGTGTGACTTTTCTGTAGATTCACACATGAGATTGTGCCTGAGGTGCTGCTAATATGAAACGAAAATGTTAGACTAGATGGTCTCTATGATCTTTCCCATCTCTGATAGTCTGATTCTATAATTTATTGCCATTTCTTAACATGCATATTTGAGAATAATGGGAGAACATAGCTGCTACTTTGGACTCTGCCATAGCAGGAAAGACATGTTTTAGCACTGAAAGTCTCTGAATCCCACTGGAGAGATGGAGATGTTTAACAAATGTCTTGGAATGAAACACATTGAAATTCAAAGCACTTTGTAATAAATTTTGTGACAAAATGATATTTATTGAAAATGAAAAGTTGTTATTTATAATGTCTACATGACACCAAAATATAACTGATCTCCTAAGTAAATAAAGAAATAATAATATTTAAAAGTATACTCTCTTCCTTCCAGATCTAATTTTGACTGTTTCTCTGTCTCTCTGTCTGTCTCTCTCTCTCTCTCTCTCTCTCTCTCTCTCTCTCTCTCTCTCACACACACACACACACACACACACACACACACACATACACACACACATGAAGGTGTGGAATTTTTCCATCTTCAGTATATTATCTGGGGGGGAGATATCAGAATAATGAAGGTTTTTTTAGGATGTTAATAAAGTGATTTGAATGACATCATTAGTGGAACAGTTCACAAATGATACATATTAATAGAATTGTGCACTGTTCAAAGACAGTGAATTGCATGACGGCAGGCCAAGTGAATGTTAACTGTGCAAATTTCGCCAGTCTAAAGGCAGTTCAGTTTTTCCAGGCATCTCAAAACATTTTGCTAAGGGAAAAACACAGGAGTATAGCTTGTTTGGGCCAGATCTTTTTCATTTTCAGTCTTCTTTCTTCCAAGTCATGTAACACATTCTTTGATGGAAAATACCAGGTTTGCAAAGGCGGGAGAAAATGCTGCACATCCTTTTCTAAAAAAACAAAAAAATCTTTTCAGGGCAAAAGATCCTGGTTATGCCACTCAAAAAACAAAAGGATAAGAGTCTTCTAGGGAGGCTCATGATGGGGAGGTTAGTGCCTGACTTCCTTTATTCAAGTGCCACAGAGGAAGATCAATCTGCATTGTCTCCTAGGGAAACTATTGGTGTGTGATGAAAACATAACTCTCTAGTGTTTTTCTTGATAGGCCCTTGATTTCCAGCCAGGAACTTTTGATTCTTTTCTGTTCCTTCATTTTATCAGGGCCTCTATCTAACCCAGAAAATGTCACCCACCAAAACAGACATGCAGAAGTCCCACTGGGCTGTCCATCAGTCCAGCAGAGAGGGCTGACAAGACATATTACCCTTAAATCTAAAACACATGGCTGGAAAATGCCTCGTTTCCTGGCAATAATTAAGAATGCTACTTGGAAGATTGGCAGCCACCTAAAACAACCATTAGTCAACCCTAAATTTATGATGTCCCCAGCTTATGGAAATGAAACCCATATTACAGATCTATGTTGGAAGCTGTACCCCAAATGATACACAGGTAGAACCAATTATGACGAAGATGAAAAGAACACTGATTCTGCTAATTCAATTTTCTGAGCCCAAACAAGCACCCACAAAATGAAATACATCAAAGGAAAGGGGTATGCATTTTAAATGTCCTTTCTATTAACTCTTACAGCCACCTGAGACCAACTCTCTCATCACTATTGATGGTCAAATTAATTCAGGGTCTGCATAGTTGTAGAAGGAGATAGGAAAATAGCAATAATTTCCTACAGAAGTATTGATGTTGTGACAAGCCTTGTGGAAGTCAGTGTGGTCACATGGAAAGAACACTGGCCTTAGACCCAGAAACCCTTATTTGGGCTTCCACCTAAACTCTACCCCATCCTTACCACCAGATATATGCTGTGTGACTTGAGATGGGTCACCTACACTCTCTGCTCCCATTTTCTAATCTGAAGAGTGGAAATTAATATTACTACCAAGAATCAGATCTTAGAGAAGACTAATTTATTTTAATGTGTAAAAAATTTGGATAAAATATATCTGGAGTCAGAAGGACCTGAGTTCAGTTCCAACCTCAGACACTTGACACTGCCTAGCTGTGTGACCCTAGGCAAGTCACTTAACCCCAACTGCCTTGCAAAAAAGGTAAATATGTAAGAAATATTTCATAACTACAAAGCCAACAGTAAATGTAAGGTATTACTGTTCTCATATCAACCATATACTTATGGAAACATACATCTAGAACCAGAAGGGAACTCAGAGGTCAGCTAGTCTAATCCCCTCATTTTGTAGGTGAGAAAACTGGGAGATTAAATGAATTGCCTAAGGTCACACAGGTAGTAAATATCAGAGGCAGGATCTGAACCCAAGTAAGGGATGTGCTGAAGAGCTGATTGTTAAATTTTCAGCATGAGTATTTACAAGTCAGAAATCATCAGACACTACAAATCAGAGTTTAATGTCTCATTTTGTTGATTCCTAGTCATGACAGAGTGATGGAGAAAATTTTAACAATGGAGATTAAGCATAAAAGTCTGTCTTGCTTTTTTAAGAAGTCAGTTGTTAAATATTTACCAGCGTTGCACTGACCCAAGTCCTCTGAATCCAGAACCATTCTTCTTCTCAATGTACTATACACTATTTACCTTCTATTACAACTACATGTCAGGTTATGGCATGAACGTGTGAAACAGGAATCTGGCTTAATGAAAACAAATCGCCACAGGGTCCATCTGCATGCCACAAAACACAACCTATATTGCACCAAAATAACAACTGTTATTTTGGAAAGGGAGTTAGTACATTATAGTACATGAAAAAAACATACTTTTAAATGCATAATTTCTCCCCATCCTTTAAATGACAAAAGGAGTTTTGACTCTATTACTGAATATAATCCTTAATTTGACAAAGAGAAGAAGACTCCGTGCTTTGCCTTAGGGCACTTCATACCTGTAGTGATCATTGCCCAGCAATTTGCCTTGAGTCCTCCTCTGGCTTATACCATCACTAGTCAGGGTCCATGCTAACCCCATCCCACTCCTTTACTTTAACAATGCACCTCTCCCTGACCCAACTTCTTCCTGAACAGTCAAGGACTAATAATAGGACATCCCTTCTCTTGACATGACCAGAACCACAGGTAGACTGTCTTCTTTCTCACATTTCTCTTTCCTCTTTGACGGTTTTCAATAGTCAAAAATAGGAAGGGAAAAGAAAGGGAAGGGAAGGGAAGGGAAGAGAAGGGAAGGGAAGGGAAGGGGAAAAGGAAGGGGAAGGGGAAGGGAAAAGACAAAATAGTTAAATAGTTAAAAAGAAAAAATAGTTAAAACCCCAAGAGGAAATCATTGTGACCATGGCCCTGACTGTGAAATGGGTGTAAAATGGGAAAAACTGGACTGCCTGTCATGCAATGGTTTCCTCTGAATTATGCAAAATTGAGAAACCAATTTCTGTTCCCAGTTCCACAGTACAGCTCCTACAGGAACTATTTCTAAATTTTACCTCCTCATCTGGCTTCCTTGCCCTATATAGAAAAATGCTTGTCTGTGTCTGTCTTAGGACTCAAATTCCAAATGAAGCCCAAGGGAGGTGAAAAGTCAAAAGCTTCTCCTGAGAAAATCTTTTCAAATTGGAGACAGCCTAGAGCCATTTTCAGGACCAAATAGCGTGTCTGCTTCTCTCTTTCTCTGGCTTCCTAGATTTCTAAGCAACCCCCCTACTCGTCATCATTTTCACTGTGGCTTCTCTGGGTCAAAGATTCTCTTGTCATCCATGTGGTAGGTCCTGTGCTGGTAAAGGAGAAAGACCAGAGATATATTTGCTTCAGGTGGGGTCTTACCTAGATCTGCTTGGAAATCACTCTAGTTCAGCACTGCTGAGAAGAGTGGTGGGCACAGAGTAGACATCCAATAATTCAATTCAATGGTAATAATAATTGATATTTTTGGGGTGGGAAGAATTTTGCATGCATTATTTCATTTAACAAAGTAAAAGTGCTTCACATATCACCCCTACTTTACAGATGAGGAAACTGGATTTAAGAGAGGTTCTGTAATTTGACCATGGCTGTCCAGCCAATAAATTCCTTGAACTTAAACCTAGATCGGCTTGATTCCAACCTTCCCTCCCCAGTTCTCTGCACAGGGTTGCCCTTCCCACCTGACATGTATAAAATAAGAGTCATAAAATTTAAAAAATTTTAAAATACATAAAAAATAAGTCATGTATGCACGGTGTCTCAAAAGTCTTAGTGCAATTTTGAGCTTCAAGTTTAAAACTGCACTAAACCTAGGACACCTTGTAATTACTATTTTTAGTTGTTTTTAGTGCACCACTAGGTTTTCCCTCCCCTTTCAAAAAGATTTCATTTTTAGGGCATCAGCTAATATTTTAGAGAAACCTTTAATTAGATCAATATTGTATCTTGCCATTAATTGGTAAATACTTGATATCTCAACTTAGTTGAGATAGCTATAGTGCAGGGCTTCTTTAACTTTTTCCACTCCCACATTTCCTCAGTGTTCCTTGGCATTATGTGGCCTGAAGTCAATGCAAAACGCACATGCTTTATGTTCAGAACCAAGGCTGCAATGAAATTGTATGATGTAAGGGGGGCAAGAAACACCTTGGATTCATTACACATTTGATATTGAATTAATTTTTGACTGTTGCAAGTTCAGAAACCTTTCACTGTTGCCAAATTTTTCTCAATCCCATATAGAGTCATAACCCACAGTTTAAGAAGCATTGTTTAAATAACAGTGGAACTTGGAAGCAGGAAGATCAGACTTCAAATTTTGTATCAGATGCTTACTAGCTATAGGATTCTGGAAAAGACATTTAATCTCCCTCAGCATCAGCTGTCTCATCTGTAAAAGGAGAGAGCTGGACTTTATGGCCTCAAAGTTCCCTTTTGTATCTAAGTCTTATGAATTGGATTAACATAATCCCCTGATGGAACAGCTAGGTGGCACGATGGATAGAGCTCCAGGCTTGGAATCAGGAAAGCTTATCTTCTTGAGTTCAAATCTGGCCTCAGACATTTACTAGCTTCATGGTCCTAGGCAAGTCATTTAACCCTGTTTGCCTCAGTATCCTCATCTGTAAAATGAACTGAAAATGGCAAACCACTCCAATAACTTTGTCAAGAAGACCCCAAATAGGGTCATAAAGAGTCAGACACAATTGAACAATAATCTCCTACTATTTGCTAGTGGCTATAGAGAAGTCTTCCAGTTTTCACTATCTTAGGGAAAAAATATTTTTGTGAGCTTTAGTGGATTTTACAGTGATTCTGAGGGACCTGAATATAAAGCATAAAAATAGAGTCTTGGTGAATAAGTTGAGTAGACCAAGCAATACCTGACAACTGCACTATGCTTTGCAGTTAAAAAACATTTTATATATGTTATCCTGTTTGGAATTCATAAGAATCAATCAATCAAGTATCTATTAAATGCCTACTATGAACCAGGAACTGGGAAAGCAAATACAAAAAATGAGACAATTCTTAATCTCAGGGGTTTTAAACTCTATTGGGGGAGACAACAGGACATACATAAATACATACAGAATAAATTTACAAGATAATTAGGGATGAACGATTCCATGGCACTAGTACTTGGAGACTGTAGAAAGTGGTACTCAAGTTGTAGCTTTAAGAAATAGAAGGAGTCTATGAATCAGACATGAGGAAAGAGTATGTTCCAGGCATGGGGCATGGTCAATGAAAAAGTACAGATATGGGAAATGAGATCAGGGAAAGATGAGTTATGAATAAGGATTCCAGAAACATAAGAATGTTTAGAGGTGGTAGTAAAAGGCTATTTCTCCATCCCCATTTTATAGATGAGGATACTGACATTCACAGTTATTCGCTTGAGGCCCTTTGGTTAATAAGGAATATGACTAGGACTTGAAAAAAGCATCCTCACTCATGGGCAGCTAGGTGGTGCAGTGGATAGAGTGTTGACCTTGGAGTCAAGAGGACCTGAGTTCCAATTCGGCTTCAAACTGGGCAAGTCACTTAACCCTGTTTGCCTTAATTTCCTCACATGTAAAATAAGCTGGAAAAAGAAATGACAAACCAATTCAGTATCTTTGCCAAGAAAACCTCAAATGGGGTGACAATCAGGTATAACTGAATAACGATTTTCACTACAAAATCCATTACATCTCTTACATTAAGCTGTTCTTGCTCTACCATAATGAGAGAAGTCTGAATTTTGCTGTTCTAAATTGTGCCACTTCATTTTTTCTTTCATTCATTCAATAACAACAGCTAATATTTATCTAACAATTATTATATGCCAGGCACAAGCATTTATTAACTTTCTACTGTGCTGGGGATGCTGGGGATACAGAGATAAAATGAAAAAGCAACATTAGCCTTAAAAAATAGCCTTGCTTTCTATTGGAAAAAGCACATGTGCCTACATAAGTAAGGTTTAAAATATAAGTACAGAAAAATATGAAGCAATTTTTTCCCATCCAAGATTACAAATTCCCTGAAATCTATCCACAGACCCATGGAAAGTCCATGGAACCCTGGAGTAGGGTCAGAGAGACTAATCAGGAACCTCTGCAATAGTCCAGACAGAAAGAGATGAGGGCCTTAATTTCGGTTGTGGCCATCTATGTGGAGAAAGAACAGAATGGATATGAAAGATATTGTGTAGATAGAATCAGCAACAGTTTGAACTTCATCCATGTGGCAGATGAAGGAGAAAGGAGTGAAGACCTGGGTGACTAGAAAGAGAGTGATACCAAAGCAGAGAAATCAGGAAAAAATGGGCTTGGGGAGATTTTACCTTGCCTTTCTTCTCCTTGCTGTCACATTTCTCAGAGCCATTAAAAATAATTATATGAATAGTCAGTTATATAGACTGTAGGCTATCTTTGAAAAGGAGTTTTTGAACAACTGTAGAAATCATTAATGTTTGTACTAGCACAGCAGCACCTATGAACACTATGATTTTTAAGTTATGTTATTGTGCCAAAAATAAAATGGAGATTTGATAGTTTTTCAGGTTTAGGAAGATGACCAGTTCATAAGATTCACTTTGCTCCCTACTCTATCTTTCTCTTAAATTAATTTAACACATGTAGATTAAGTAGGTCCCTGTCCATGACTCTGAAGATACAGTGAAATACTTCTCCTTGGCCGAGGCTCTTCAGGGTCTTTCAGTGAAGGGACCTGAACATGGAACTGCCAAAGATCAAATCATTATCAGCCTAATGGTGTAGGTGGGGAGGCAGGTAGATGGGGAGCCAGCCCCAAACTAGGAATCTAAGAACCTGGGTTCAAATCCCAATTCTATTCCTCACATATAGTCTGATCTTGGGTAAGACATTTCTCTGTTCTGAGCCTTAGTTTTCTCATCTACAAAGTGAGAGAGCTACATTAGATTAGGGGTCCTTATCCTGGCTTGTCTCATGGACCATTTGACAGGATGGCGAAATCTAAAAATAACACTATGTAGGCAACCTTTTGCCTGCATTAGTAATGGAAGAAAATGCTAAATTTCAGAGAGAGGTTAATGGGAAAAAGACGAATTTTTTTTTCCTATCGGAGTTCATAGACTGAAATCAATCCATGGATTCCTTGGGGGTTCATGAACCCCAGGTTAAGATGCACTGGACTATATGACCTTTAAAAGGACCCTCCTAGCTCTGACATTCAATGATTCAGAGCACATGCAAACACTGGACAAGTATGTACAATATTTACATAGCTAAGCCCCTAGTAATGGACTGCAGAGAATGGCTAAGCCCATTGTAATGGAATACAGGGAAAGCATGGATAAAGGAAACCCCCAGGTGCCTGAACCTTACTTTAGAACTCTGTTCTTGTCTCCCATCCAGAGAAGTTTTTTTTTTCCCCATAGTTTCTGACAAATGACTAGATCCTTTTTAATTTTGCCCAACTTAAGGCCATGGTATAAGGGTACATGGTTGAATATTCATACGGTGATACAGTAGGCATTGTGGTAAGTAAGAATTCTCTGATTTTCAGTGAGGGATAAACTATGGTGAAAGGCTTTGCCTTATTTTTCACATGCGTAGTGTTTCTCTCTACTGTGAGTTTGCTGATGTCCTGTAAGGTTTGTAGACATAGTGAATGAATCCCTTGCCTTGTTCCTTCCTCCACAGGGCTTCTTTCCATCCCTGAATGTATCCCCAAACCACAGCAACTTTTCTTCATAGTTTAAAACGTCAAAAAGGTTGTCTCACCAGCAATAGGGGAAATAACTGATTTCCAGAGAACAATTCTCCCTTTTAAATGCACATGATCTTGCTCCCTTATAAACTTGGACTTATTGTGAACTTAGGTCTTAAGAAAGTATTTCCCAGCACCTTGCTTACTAAATAGAGGATATTAATAGCCATCTGTTTTCCATCCCTTCAATGGTTGCTCCACAGCCAATCCACAAATCAAGTGGCCCTTTCCAAATGGTCTACAAGAAGTTAAAGCCTTTTTGTTAAGTTACATACACTCCATTCTTCTAGATGGAGAATGATTGCTGATCTTCAACCTTTTTATATTCAGTCCAGAAAAATTGGAACTGACATTGAATGCCCAGGAGCTGAGTATTTTGTGTAGATGTAATAGGTGGATCTATAGCATGTGATCATAACCAACTGGGGATCATCCTTCTCAATCTAAAGAAAATAACTTTTTCACTGGATTATCTGATTTAGGAAATCCCACAACTCTTATTCCTTCATTCTTTTGACCTGTTGAGAAATAGTGTAATATAGCAGAAAGAACACTGATCTTGAAGTCAGAAGACTGGAATCAGTCTCAATGCCACAGCTTAGTAGATACATTACTTTGGGCAAGTCACTTAGTTTCACTGGGCCCAAGTTTCCTCATTCATATATCAGGGACTACAATATCTCCTCTACCAGTTTGAAGGATGAGAAGACTCTTCAGAAAAGCTGTACAAATGCAAGTGGCTTACAAATTAAGCCTTTCAACTTATTTTCCAGTGTTGTCTTTGCCTATTAGAATCTATGTTCCTTGAGGGCAGGGGTGTCTTTCTACCTCTATTTGCATTCCCAGAATTTAGCACAGTGTTTGGCACATAGTAAGTGCTTACTAAACGTTAGCTGATTCATTTATTAGTATTTTTATCATCATTGTTTGGGTTAAGACATTCCCTAACTACAGTGAAAATATCCATTGAAAATCTTCATGCCTAGATAAATATTTAAGGCTAATCAGTCATTATACTTTAGTATGGTAGATTTATCAGATTTTTTTTTCTGGATAGAGGTTAGGGTAAGGAAATTCCAAGGAAAATAAAGATGAAAATGTACTTTAAACATGAGTTTAGGTAGAAGGCCAATGGAAGAGGTAGAGAGACTGGAGAAATGTAAAGGCAAATTTCCCATACTTCACCATTTTACCCCAGATATAATCTTTGAGTCTTGGCTTCATTTGTTTGAAAGTATTTGGGGAAGATGAAATTTTTGAGGGTAGAGAAGTGCTATGCACACGTCTACTCCGATCCCAGGCAATGATTGCTTTATGAATTCCTATCACTGTACCATAGATACCCTTGGAGAATGTTGGTGTGGCAAAATGACAGGTGTTCAGTAAAGGAAAGAGGTATCCTTCTCAAGTCACAGGACATCAGATTCATAGACACAAAGGAATGATGTGATGCAACATGGTGTGATGTGATATGATTTTTCCTAGCAGTCACTGTTGCTGGAGAAAAGAAATTTTCATTCAATTAATTTACAGTAAAATTTTAGCTTTTAAGAACACTCTGAGCCATTTGTCCACATTGTCATTCAATAACATTTACTGAGCACCTACTATGAATAAGGCACTCTGCTTTGGATACAAAGACAAAACAAAACACAGCCTTGGCTTTACATTCTGAACAAGCTTTCCAGAGAGCTACTGGCTTATTCTTCAATCACCAAGACTCATTAAAAAAACCAGTAGTAGTAGAAATCGTAGTAGTGGTATTTTTATTACATATGCATTTTCCATGTGTTATCTTACCCTACTCCCTCTCATTCTTTCCATATAACAAATAATTTTTTTAAAAAGACAAAAACAAAAAGCAAAACCCAGTTCAGCAATAATAACCAACACATCAACTAAACCTGACATTTGTGTGGTAATTATAACATATCTACAAATCTGACCATCTGCAAAAAAGAGAGGGAGATACTTTTTCATGTTTCTTTTTGGGGGTGCCAAGATAAGTCATTATATTTTTTTCTGCATTTTACTTCAACTGTTTTGTATGTAACGCCCATTAAAGTGGCTGAGGCAGGATTTGACTGACTCAAAGCCCAGGATTCTATCCACTGTGCCTTTAAAGTATTATTATTAAATATTGCTATAGGGATTATTTTTTTTGTAGATGAGACCATTTTTTGTGAGGTTAAGACTTTAGTCCGTGGTCCTGAAGTTACAAAGTATCAGAGATACCCTTTGAACGCAGATCTCTCCTAACCCCTATTCCAGTATTCTTTCCTTTAAACCATACTGCCTCTAAATGATTTTTTGTCCCCATAAATTGCAGATCTTTTCTCTCTTTTGACTCTGCCTGTAACTCTCTTCTCTGCTGCCAGCATTATCTGCAGCTCCTGACTGCCAGTTCTGCTACTGCTGAATTCAATGACTCATAGAATTGATCCATTACTATGTAAATTCCTGCTCATTTGGAGTTATTATTTATTTGTTTAAGTTTCAGAGGAAGAATGGAACTATAGACAGACAAAACTAAGTATTTTAGTCAAGCTTTCCTCCTGACCAAAGGAGAAATGTTGCTCAGTTGTCAAAATATGGTTATTTTTTAGATTTTCATAGTGGATTGAGAAGTCTAAAATTATACATAAAGGTAGGACAAATTTGGAAATAGTTGAAACATTTCTAGGAACAAGTAACACATTTATGGGATATAGTTCTAACAAATTGAGAAGGTAATTTCCTTAGTAATCCATAAGATTCTTAATGAAATCTAATCAGAGATAGAGAAAGCTAAAGCATATCTGGCTCTACTGAGGCAGTAGTTTTATCTCCTGGGGCCATTGATCTCTTAGACTGTCAGACTGCCATATTTTTAGAGTGTGGGGGGGAAATACAACTGACAATGCTTCTAAATCCCTAGTTCTATCACTCTCCTTTCAATGGGATATTTGCCCAAGATACTAACAATTCTTAGAGGCAATGTGATTCAGTAAAATGAATATTGCAGAATATGAGGAAATGGATTCAAACCTCATCTCTGTCATTTATTACTTGTGTGACCTTGGATGACTCTCTTACCTTTCAGTTTTAATTTTCTCATCTATAAAATGAAGGGGTTGCATCAGTTGGCCTCTGAGGTTTCTTCAAGCTCTAAATGTATGGTCCTTCCTCCTCTAGTTAACATCTGATTGGTGGACTTAAGCCTAGGTCTTGATGAAAGGCTTAGACTAATAATTAGATCAAATGTATGAAGGCAATTAAGTCCCAGATTTGCTTATCTGAGATATGGTACTTTCAATTAATAGGGGGAAAAAATTCAAGGTAGTACAAACTTCAAATTCCTCCACATCATTCACTAGTGTTGAAATGGGACTGTTGTGTCAAACTTGGAAGTAGCAATAAAAGACCAGTAGAATATAGTAAAAGAGCTTGTTGTTAGGGAAAGGGCCAAGAAGTGGTCATTTAACTTTCTTGAAAGTTGAGTAGAAGATAGATAGATCACTACTTTTGTATCTTTTGGATTTCTCCATTAATTCTTATCAATTTATTCCCTAGGGCTAGGGTCAAGTTCCTAAACTGAATTCCCACCCCAACCCTATTGCAGAACTATTCCCATTGACTTGACTGGATCAATTCCTATTCCACTGATGGGGTAACTTATGGGGGAGTAAAAGGTAAGTGGTACAATGGATAGAGTGCTGGGCATAGAGTTAGAAAGATCTGATTTCAAATACAGCCTAGAATTCTTACTAGAAGCATGAATCTGGGTAAGTCATTCAACTTCAACCTTGGAAAAATGGAGATAATAATAACACCTCTCCCCCAGGGCTGTTGAGAGGATCAAAGGAGATAATATTTATAAAGCATCTTGTAAAATTTAAAGTGCTATGTAATTGCTAATTATTATGATTTACCCCACCAGAGGGAAAAGTCTAGAATTATAGCTCCAGAAGGGATCTAAGAGGCCATCTTTTCTGACTCCCTCATGGTATAAAGGAGGAAACCAAGGCTCAGACACTTGCCCAACACCACACAGGAAGTAAACACAAGACGCGAGATTCAAACCCACATCCTTTGACTTCAGAGCCAGTCCTTTTTCTACTATACCATTATACCCTTCAAGTCTTCTCATTCCTATTTGGGAAGCACCAATGTAAGATAACTGGGTAATAAGTGAAAGGAGTGTGATTTGGAGGTATGCTTTCCAGAAATTATCAGAGGGAAGTTCATCATTACCATCTAAGAACTCCTTTTGGTCATTCAGCCTTGAGACTTGAGTGCCTTTCCCTCATATGTGGTGTCAGGGAACTAGCTGTCTTCCATCTAAGAACTCCTTCTATCTTACATAGAGGGAGACAGCTCCAGGGTAACATAAGCATCCCCTCAGCCCACCCCACCCTCACACAAAAGGAGCCCCACTCAGGCAAAGAGAAGGCAAACACCTTTCCATTAGAATGTTAAGGAAGAGGATCTTTGCATCTCTCCCCAGGCCTGGCATTTCCATGATTTTGGAATGAAGCCTAAGCCTTCGCTCATGAGTATGCAGACATATTTATTGTCTCTGGATAGTGGTGAAAGGTTCGTGAGATTTTTTTCTTATTTTTTTTCTTTTTGTAAAATCAGGGGCTTGCCCTAGCGCCTTCAGCCAACATTTCTGAATTCTGGCCAAAAATGTCAGGGAAGTTGACAGCCTGGCTTATCCCAGAAGGGCATTAGTCACTCTATAAAACTTTAAAACTATCTCTCTGCTGTACAAAAACACCTCTCATATCTGAAAAGGATGGCAACCTCCCTCACTTGACTTGAAAACAATTGACAGCCATGAACAAAACAGATAGAGACTTAGGTCTGAACTTGGCTTTAGGTCCTTACTAGATGTCTGAACCTGGGCCAGTCACTCAACCTTTGTTTGCCTCAATTTCCTCATTTATAAGGATAATAATAGCACCTACCTCTCAAGGTTATTTGGGCAGCCAGATGGTGTGGTGGATAGAATGCTGCACCTAGAGTTAGGAAAACTTGAGTCCAGAGCCAGTCTCAGATACCCTGGGCAAGTCACTTAACTCTGTTTGCCTCAGTTCCTCATCTGTAAAATGAGCTGGAGTAGAAAATGGCAAACCACTCTAGTATCTTTGCTAAGAAAACCCCAAACAAGGTCATGAAGGGTCAGACACAACTGAACAAACCAAGGTTATTGTGAAGATTAAGTGAGATAATATTTGTAAAGAATTTTGCAAACCTTTATGTGCTGTGTAACTACTAGTCATTGTTAACGATCTCCTTCCATGAGATTAATAATGCTTCTAAGTCTGCGTGCTCATCTAGCTCATGAGTCAAGGATACTTTAATTGAGTTCACTGGCTTTCAACAGCAACAGCAGAGTTGTCTCAGGTCACTGACTGCCTTTGGTTAAACACAGCTGATCAATATTACCAAACAAATGAGGAAGAAGGACAGGAAAAATGGAGCTCATGGCACTGGGAGGGTGGGGGAGGGAGAAGTAACTAAAGCCTCACATTTCTGTGATTCTAGGAAATGTTTTATGCCAATGCATGTTTTATGTCAATCAAACACATAAAGCAGTTACTGAGACTGCACACGGCCATAAAGATGCACTTTTAAACCCTTAAAAATAAGGTACCATAATTACATCTTATAGAACTCTCTGTCCCAGGAGCCCCTTTGCTTTTTTTAAGATACCCATGGTAGATGAGGTAAAAGAAGGGGGGCTTGAAAGACTTTGAGCTCTGAGAGCAGAAAAATGCAAAAGCTGTCCAGATTTGCATGCAGGATCTCTCTCCCTGATTTATTAGCTTTAATAACTGTGGGATCTCTCTCAGCTCTTGGCTTAGAGAACTAAAATCATTACACTATAAGAATTTTTCCCCTTCACAGTAATCTCTGGTGGTGTCAGTCATCTGGGAAAGTGAAACAGCTTCCTTTCCATGTTTTTTTTTTTTTATTCCTGACTTGAATAACATTCTAAAAGTTTCTATTTGAAACTCAACTTTTGTCCATTTATTCCAAAGGGGAATTTTTAGCAATAATAGTCTTCTGTGACAAAGACTTGGTTTTGTATTTGAAACTCAGAAGGTGACTTAATAGTTCTGAGTGTCTCATTTCTATAAGATTCAAAAGGGAGTGAGTGGTCAAATAATACACCAGCCTTAGAGAGTCCTTGGGAGCTGGAAGCCTGGTGGTATAATTGAACTGACTGGAATAGACAATGTAGTCTGTATGTTCTTGAGTAGGGCTAGGAAAGGATTTCCTCCTTGGGAAGCAGGGTAACATTAACTTCTTCCACCTTTGTGTCTGTCCTTGACAGAGAGAGAAAGAGAAAAAGAAAGAAAAAGAGGAAGGAAGAGTGGAAAGAAGGAAGGAAGGAAGAAAGGAGGGAAAAAAAGAAGAAAGAAAGAAAGAAAGAAAGAAAGAAAGAAAGAAAGAAAGAAAGAAAGAAAGAAAGAAAGAAAGAAAGAAAGAAAGAAAGAAAGAAAGAAAGAAAGAAAGAAAAAAGAAAAAAGAGGGAAGGAAAGAAGAAGAAAAGGAAGGAATTAGGAAAGGAGGGAAAAAGAGAAGAAAGAAAGGAAGGAAGAAATAAAGAAAGAAAGAAAAAGAAAGAAGGAAGGAAGGGCTGTGCTGGCCTACTGGCCAGTTCCAGTTGGTGCCCCAGTGGAGAAGCTCCTACTTTCTACTATCTGTTCCTATGACTACTTGTTTACCCAAAGCAGATCAGAATAAGATAATAGATCTTGAGCTAGACAAAAACTTAAGAAATTATCTCCATGGGTTTTTAACCTGAGATCCATGAACTTTTTAAAAAATACTTGGTAAATGTATTTCAGCAGAATTGAATCCCTGATTCAGACCAAACCTCTAATCTTATAGACAAGAAACTGAGACTCAGAGAGGTCAGGTGAGTTGTCCAAGGTCATACAAATGGTAAGCATCAGAGGTAGAATTTGAACCCATGTCCTCTGATTTCAGAACCAGTGGGCCAGATGTTGGCAGAGACATGATGGGAAGCTCAGAAATGTATGCTCTATTGACCCCAAGGTCACTGTTATTCAAGTAACTCCCATTTGTCATGTCATGAATAATATAATGGGTGTAGAATTCTTAATGCATTGAAGGACCACATTGAACAGACTTAATCATATACTCACCTTATTAGACAAGGTTTCTTTGCTGGAAACAGCTGGATTGAATCATAGGATCACAGATTTAGAGCTTGAAGGAAACTCTCAAGCAAAATGTCTTGCCTTTTTGGGGACATGGAGTTCTTTGACAGTCTAGTGAAGCCCATAGACTCCTTTTCAGAATGTTTTCAAATGCATACATTTGAAATGTAAAAATACTTATGAAACACTTATTGAAATGTAAAAATAAAATACTTAAGATTACTAAAGAAACCAATTATATTGAAAGTTACCTATGTGTGGGTATATATATTGTATTATGTTATATTATGCTATCTTATGTTACACTATGTTACGTTATATTACATATAAATAAACAAATTCATGACTCCTAGGTTAATAACCCCTGACTTAGAGGTATTCATTCCAGTTCATAATCTCCTAGTGTTAAGGGGATCCTTGGAAGCCAACTAATACAATTCTCACAGCACCATGCATGAATCCCATCTATTTGCTTGACACATGAACATGCCATCTCTATCCAAAAACCTCCAGTGATAGAGTCCCAGAACAGAAGCTCCAATCCTGCTCCAGACACTTCCTAGTATAGAAAGCATAGAAAGGGACATTTGACATCATCAGGTACAACTCCCTTATCTTACAGATAAGTTATCTGAGGACTATAGAGGTGAATTGACTTGGTCAAAGTCCCCTAAGTATTAAATAGTAGTAAATCTGGTGCTTAGATTCAGGTCCTTTTCTCAGTGTGACACTGAGCAAGCTACTTAATCTCTGCCTACCTCAGTTTCCTCATCTGTAAATAGGAATAATAATAGTACCTACCTTCCAAGGTTGTTATGATGATCCAATGAATTAATATTAATAAAGTGCTTTTCAAACTGTAAAGTGCTACATAAATGTTTCTGCTATTATAAAAACCCCTCTTCTCTGTTCATTGTTGAATATGAAGATATTTCTTTTTGCTTGGATGTACTTGCTTTTATGCCCCAGTTGCCTATGGTCAGTGTGGTCTTTTAGATCTATAGGATCATAGATTTCAAGCTAAAATAGGCCTTAAAGGCCACCTAATTTTAGGGATGAGGAATCAGAGACCCAAAAAGGTTAAGTGATTCTACTTGGGTCCCACTAGCAAGTAGCAGGTTTTGAGCCCATTTATATCCAGGATTTGAACCCATTTCCCTTGACTCTAAATGGAGTATTCTTTCCACTGAATTTGTCTCAGCTGAATGACCACTTCATCCCCACCCCCACAACCTCTGGTATAATTTCCATAGTAACAGCTCTCTCTATATTATAGAAGAGATTATATGATTCAACTGAGATCAAATAATCCTGGATTTAGGCGAACAATTTAGGGGTATAGAAAGGGACTTTTGACAACATCTGGTACAACTCCCTTATCTTACAGATAAGGTATCTGAGGACCATAGAGGGGAATTGACTTGGTCAAAATCACCCAACTATTTAAATGGTAAGTCTGGTGCTTAGACTCAGGTCCTTTTCTAATTGAACTATATCATTTCCTGTCATCCTCTAAAACATGCCCAGTCTGGAATATGATCCACATTTTAATGGGCTCTGCAACAAGAGCTCACCTCTTGGTCTAAACCTGGAATCATAGAATGTCATATAGACAGATCTTAGCAACTGTGAGTCATTCCATGGAAAGTTATCATTGTGAAAAATGAAATTGCAATAACACACAGAATGACTAAAGTCTAATATATGAGCAACCACAAAATTATCATTATAAAAATATGACTACATATTTTTTCACTGAAGTTCTAACCCCCAAATCTCATTATCAACCAAATAGTTAGTATCCATCATATGCCCAGAACTGTGCAAAGCACTAGAGACCCAAAGACAACAATCAAATGATCTATGATCTCAAGGAATTTTTACTCTCATTGGGGAGACAGTGTGTATATATAGAAATTTGTTTGTTGGTTATAGTTCTTCATAATCAAAGAGGATCAAAATGATATCACTCTGTTGGGTTCGATGCATGATGTGTCCAAGTATAGCTGATCAAATTAGTACAAGTTTAGAAAGTTCTACCACAGGTCTGGCACAAACATATATAAGTATATATGGCATAAATACAAAATGAATACAAGGTAATCTGGGATGGGAAATAGCAGAAGTTGGGGAATGTGGAGAGATTAGGAAAGACTTCACATAGGTGGCACTTGAATTTTGAAGGAAACCTGGGATTTTAAGGAGAGGTGAAGAAGAGCATTCCAGGCATTGGTCAAAATGTCTTGTTCAGGAGATAATAAATGGGAAAGTTTGGCTGAACCTTGAGAGTACAAGGAGGGCACTAAAGTATAAGAAGGCTTTAAAGGGAAGGGTTTCACCAGATTATGAAGGGATTGAAAAGCCAAATAGAACATTTTATATTTGATTGTGGAGGTAATAAGGAGCCAGTGAAGTTTGCTGAACAAGTGAAATGGTTAGATCTGTCTACTGTCTATTTTAGGAGTTAAGTGGAGGATGGATTCAGAGAATAGGGAGAGACTTGTGGTAGGGTGAACAATTAGGTTGTTATCTCAATAGTTTAAGTATGAAGTGGTAAGAGCCTGGGTGGTAGCTGAGTAAAACAGTAAGATGTGAGAGATGTTGGGGAGATTATGACATGGATTTGACTCTGCATTCTCAACAATCCATGCTAATATGCTGCGAATTTAGGTAAGTTTCTGCATTTTCAGGAGGACCTAATTTACAGGATTATTATGAAGCTCAAATGCTTTATAAACTTGAGTATGCCACAAAACTGTGTTCAGTCACTTTTCAGTTGTGTCCAACTCTTTGTGACCCCATATGGAGTTTTCTTGGCAAAGTACTGGAGTGGTTTGCTATTTCCTTTTCCAGCTCATTTTACAAATGAGGAAAGTGGGGCAAATTAGGTTAAGTGACTTGCCCAGGTTCACATAACTAGTAAGTGTCTGAGGCCATATTTGAACTCAGGAAGTGGAATCTTCCTGACTCCAGGCCTGGAACCCTATCCATTGTGCTACCTACCTGTCTGCCACAGAAATAACAATTATTATTATTCTTGTTCAAGGATGAGCCTCTCATCCACTTAGCTGATTTCAGGGAGGTTCATAACTAGAAACTTTTGGCTATAACAACTCATGGAAACATCTGTCAAGGTTATAGGATCATGGATAGAACCCTGGAAGTGACCTCAGAAGACAACTACTTCATTTTGCAGAAGAGGAAACTGAGGTCAAAGGAATTAAAATGATGTGTCCAGAGTCACACAGGTAATAAGCATCAGAAACAGAATCTGAACACAGGTCAACTCCAGAGGGGATGATCTTTTCACTTTATCATAAAATCTGTGTCAATGAAAGGAATTCTTACACCCATACATTCATAGATTAATATAGTATTGAATTAATAACTGATAGCTTTAGTTTGCTGTAATACTAACCTGCAATGCATTGAGACTCCTCACTTCTACATCAGTTCAAGTTACACCTTCTCCATGAAGCCTTTTCCTGATGGCCCCCAGGTGCTGGTGTCCCTTCCCAATCAAAATTAAATAGTATTTATTTGGGGTAAAATATTGTATCTATTTATCTATGTACCCAAGGTCTTTATAACAAAGTAAGCTCCTTGAGGGCAGGGTTGTACTTTTCTTTTTATCTAGGAGCTCTTGGCACATAATAGGTGTTTAATAAATGTTTGTTGACAATTCTGCTGGACTCTTTACATATATCATCTTAGTTCTTCCTAAGAACAATTACCGAAGATATTTTCATCCTCATTTTATAGATGAAGAAACTGAGAAATTAGCACAGTTAGGTGAATTGTACAGTTGGAGATCAGATTGAACAGACGTCTTCTTGCCTTTAGGGACCATAAGTTCCCCACTGGACCAGAGATCTCCAAATTTTGATCATGCAGCCCCAATATGTGTATATTTACTTATTGCTGAGCACTTTCCTCTAATATTTATATATTTATAATTTATATATTCAATATATTTATATTGACATACAAATTATGTGCACATTTAGCTGTATAAATAATAAGTACCAATATTATACTAACGAGGCATTCTGGTAGAGTGAATGGAGTTCTAGCTTCCAAGACTGGAAGATCCAAGTTTAAATACCACCTATTGCTGACTGTGTGACCTTGGGCAAGTCATTTAATCTCTCAGCATTCTAGGTGGCTCTCTAAGACTATCAGTGGAAGAGAGGGTGTTTCACTTGCATTTAAAGACAGTTTTCTTCCCTTGAAGTTTCCCACCCAATTAAATTATAAATCCAGTACCTATCCCTCTCATGTGGCATAGTAAACAGAGGCAAGAATACCTGAATTCAATTCCAGCCTCATTCACTTTCTAGCTATGTGATCCTGGGCAAGTCACTTAACTTCTGTCTGCCTCAGTTACCTTAACTGTTTAAAAGGGCACGAAAATAACACCAACTTTGGGGGGTTTTTGAGGGTCAAGTGAAATAATATTGTGAGTACTTAGCACAGTGCCTGGCACGTAGTAGGTACTATATAAATGCTTCTTTCCCTTCTCCATAGTGAATAGAGAGTCTCTGTTTCTAAAATTATAAATTGCAGAGAAAGTGATGACCTGTTTGGATAAAGGACTTCCCCTGGGAGATCCCTAGAATAATGAAATAACAGGTCTATCTAGTTCCTATGCCTACTATCAGACTAACAATTATGTGCATTATAAAACAATACAAACAAAAAAAAACCTTAAAAGATGAAATTAAGATGGAATAGTATTTTATTTCAGAGTCCTCAGCAGTAATAGAGAGGTTTGGTAGAAGATTCATGGATAATGATAATGTAACAAAATCTATGATGACTACAACCTATCTATGTTTGCTCATCTTGTCTGATTTATCCAAGTGGCATCTAAAATGAGAAAGTAAGGCCTGGGTCCCAGCTCACAGGTCACTGCCTAACCTCTGAGGGATGGGTTGAGGGGGTGTGAAACTCTTCCAACAGCAGTATGGTTGTCGTTAAGTCATTTTTCAGTCACGTCCAACTCTCCACAACCCCATCTAGGGTCTTCTTGGTAAAGATACTGGAGTGGTTTGTCACTTCCTTTTCCAGCTCATTTGATAGATGAGGAAACTGAGGGAAACAGGGTTAAGTGACTTGTCCAGGATCACACAGCTATTAGGTGTCTCAGGACATATTTGAACTCAGGAAAATGGATCTTCTTGACTCCAGTCCCAGGACTCTTTTAGGCCATCTACCTGCCAACAGTGCTGTTTGCAATTAATGCTATGAGTAACTCAGTGGCAATTAGAATTGCCCCAAGGATCTGACACCCTTTTCAGAAGAGAATAGGGGTTTGAAAGCTAGACTGGCAGAGGAAGGGAGTAGGATAGGCCAGTGCTGGGGACAAAGGTAGGTGTGATTGTGTTGGAGATAAATCCAATGGCTGGTTATTGAGTTTTCCTTCCCACCAATGATCATGCACCCTTTGGAAGGAGGCTATGCTACCACATTGGAGAACATTATATTAGACCAGGGGTCAGCAGACAGTGGACAGAAGGCCAAATTAAGAGAGCTGCCTATTTTTATATGTCTGCTGAGCTAAGAATACTTTTCACATCATAGCTTGTGGACTTCTTCACTAGATTACATGAACCAAATAGTTCTGAAAAAAAAAAAGCTTCTAATTAGCATGTTCATGTCAGATCCATTTGCCATATTTTTATCCTTATTAAACAGCTATTTATTTAAGCAACATTTCAAAATCTATTTCTATGAATGGACCACTCTAAGCAAATATATCCTAGTAACTATCCATCAACAGTAATGAAATTAATAGATTGTACCCATGCTGACATGCCTATTCTCAAACTAATCATTTGCATATTTAACTATCCCAGTTCCTCAGCTCAAAAGAATCTTACGCATATGAAATAACTAGTCCTGGGAACAAAAAGAATGAATGAAAGCACAATTTATTTTTTTCTTTAACCAGTCTTCACAAATACTTTTTTCTCTCAAAAATTAATTTTATTTTTAGCAATTAACAAAAATCCATTTTCATTCCTTTTCATTTTTGAAGGGGAAATGAAAAGGAAAAAGAATAAAGTCCCCCATTGACTATGTTCAAAAAAAATTGTGTCATTCTATACTCTAAGTTAATCACTTTTCTGTCAGGTGGGGTGGATAACATGCTTTAACAGTGGTCCTCTGGAATCATGTTGGTTAATCAGAGTTCTTAAGTCTTTCAATGTTTGTCATTGCAATGTTGTTATTGGACAACCAGAATCCCCTGATTCTACTTACCTCACTTTGTCATCAGTTGATACAAACCTTCCCAGGATTCTCTGAAACCATCCCTTGTATCATTTTCTATGGCAAAATAATATTCCACCATATTCACATAGTGTAATGTGTTCATCCATTCCTCAACTGATGGGCATTACCTCAATTTCAAGTTCTTCATCACCACAAAAAGAGCCATGAGTATTTTTGCATGTTTTCTTTCCCACTTTCTATTTTTGGATAAAGATCTAGCACTAATATTACTGGGTCAGAAAGTATTCACAGTTTGTGACTTGACAAATGCCTTTTCAGTGTGTCAAGAAGAAAATAATACTAGTATGGTTTGGGCTTAGAGAGGGAGAGTTGACTGGACCTGGGACTTTATTTGCATAGAGAGCTTCCAGTGAAGAAAATTTTTACCAACATAGATTATGTTCTCTGCAATTTATAATCTTAAGGAGTTGTCTTAGGCACTGAGAGTAATCTCTTAAGTGATTTGTCCAGGTCACATAGCACTAATTTTATTGAAGATAGGAACTTGAATTCAAGTATTCCTAATTCCAGTGCTAACACTATCCAATACTCTCAATATTAGATACATGAGCATTTAAGTTGAAAAGTACCAACGTGGACAAAATTGATTAATATTTATAATACACAGATATAAGCATATAGATCATATATAATAATAATTCATATATATAGTTTTCCACTTCCCTATTGATAGTCATGTGACAGCAAATGCTATCACTCTAACTTTAAAGATGAGGAGGTTACTTCTGTCAGCCCTCTCAGAGGGAGGGATAGAGCTTATTGGTTCGGTCTCTCGCTTCAGCGGCCGCTGCCGCCGTCACCATGATTCAGTTTTTGCTAGAATTTACACTCGGCAATGTGGTCGGGATGTATCTGGCTCAGAACTATGACATTCCGAACTTGGCCAAAAAGCTTGAAGAGATTAAAAAAGATGTAGATGCCAAGAAGAAACCTCCTAACTCTTAATGCCAACATCTAGTAATGCCGTTTGGATGCTTTCTTGTTCGAAACAAAAGTTCCTATTCTCTCTTCTGGGACTGAATGACTTTCTTCACCCTGAGATACACTGAGATGCCTTTGAGCTAAAATACACCCGTAACACCAAAACTACCCTTTATTATTGCTCCTGGACTCCTCGGAACCCTCTACCTGCGTGGGAGATTCTGTTGCTTGAATCGTGGTGTTTGACTAGGAAATGCTAGTTTTGATTAGTGATCTCTCTCCTTACCTTTTAAATTGTGGATTTCTAGTAATGTTTTAAGTTGCTTTTTATATGGCTGAACAGATGGCAGTAATACTAATTTTCTAATTATGTCTACCACACTGGATGCTTTATAAGCATTTAATGTCAAACAGTGTTGTTCCAAATCAATTAAAGCCATTATATAGCAATTGAAAAAAAATAAAGATGAGGAGGTTGAAGTTCAGGGGCTGGAAGTGACGCAGCCACAATCCTAAGGCTAGTAATTGACAGAGCTGAAATGCAAGTTTCTGGCTCTAAACCTGGGACCCTTCAGTACTTCATTTTGAAATTAACATAAAATGTCATATATGACAATTGGACTATGTCTGCATAATCACATAAGAGAATAGGGAAACCCCGTTGAAAAAGTTGGAGGTGTCATTCTCACTGCCAGATTTTCCAGGTAGAAAGGTCTTCTGGGCAACAGTTAGAATGTATCTCCTTTCACTTTCTACAATGTAGACAAAGCCTTAGGGCTATCAACAAAGAATTACTATACAAATCAAGGTTCTCAAAGACAGGGATGCCTGAGAAAGAAATGTTACATCTTAGGGAGTATTGCTTTGCTTTTTAACTGATCATTTATCAGATAAAAAGGAATTTCTTCATTGTAACATACAAAGCTACTGGAATTTAATTTAAAAAAAAAAACAGAGAAAAGAGCAAATTGACCTTAGAATTGGAGGACTTGGCCCAAAGCTTCCTTCTGATGCTGTGGGTCCTTGAGCAAGTCACTTAACTTCCTTGACTGGGCTTCAGTTTCCTCATCTCTAAAATAAGAGGGTTAGACTAGTTGACCTCTGAGATCTCATCAAGCTCTAAAGCTATCTTCCTGTGAATTTCTACCAGATTCTTTATGATTCTTGGTGGAACTATGACTGGTTGGGGGTAGGAGAATGAAGGATAGGTACAAGGCACAGGACTTGATTAATAAGTAATTTCTGGTCAGCTGAGAGGAAGATGACAAGGAAAGTAAGACAGTGACAAGGCACATTATCACCCTCATATTTATATAACACTTCATAGTTTTCAAGTGCTTTCCATACATTACCTCATTTGAACCTGACAACAAACTTGTTGGATGTCATTGTACCCATTTTACAGATGAGGAAATGGTAACTAAGGGAATTTAAGCAACTTTTGAAAGGATTTGACCCCATATCTTCTTAATATTAGTCCTACTGCATTATAACACTATACAATGCTGTATCAGGATTAGAAATGAGGATTGGGATCTCAGCAATGGGGATCAGAAGGGGAAAATATTTGAAAATATATTGTATTCATTTTATCAGTAGAATATATATGAGAAGTAAGGAACTGAGGGATGGTGTGGCTCAAAGTTTATTTATCTGAAGGTTAGGTTTTGTAGTTTTAGTGACCCCAGGAATTAGAAAATTGGGATATATGAAAAATGACTCTAGTTACAGAGGTAAGGGATTTATTTACCTGATAGGTGAGATGGACATTCAGAAACCTTTCTGATCTCATCACATTGGTAATCTTCATGTTCATCAACTTAATTCTGTGGCAACTTATGTAGATTAATTGTAAGCATTTATTAAGCACTGACTATTGACCAGACAAAATTCTAGATGTTGGAGATACAAATAGCAAAAGCAAAATAGCCCCTACCCTCAAGAAGCTTATATTCTACTGGGATCACTAAGGTGTTTAGATGGAATGAACCAATTCATCCCAAGGATAGGAATTATGGATTCTAATCCAAGCTTTTCCTGTGCTCCCTTTGGAATAATTCTACCTACCATTTTTTCTCCATCTGTAGAATAGAAATGGAATTGTGGTCCCTGGGAGAATTATGTCAGATCCTTATTCATTTGGTAGTGTGATGGGCATTAAATTGTGTCCATGAGCACACTTAGGAAGCGCTACATGGCATTGTTGATGGACTTGTAAAGTGATCCAACCATTCTGGGGAGCAAATTGGAACTATGTCCAAAGGGCAACCAAATTTTGACCCAGCAATATCAATTCTAGGTTCATATCCCAAAGAGATCATAAAAAAGGGGAAAAGGCCCACATGTACAAAAATATTTATAGCTGCTATTTTAGTGGTGGTAAAGAATTAGAAGTCAAGAGGTTGCCCATCAATTGGGAAATGCCTGAACAAGTTGTGGCATATGAATGTAATAGAATACTATTTTTCCGTAAGAAATGATGAACATGTTGATTTCAGAAAACCTGGAAGGACTTACATGAACTGATGCTGAGCAAAGTGAGCAGAAGCAGAAAAACACAGTAACAGCAACATTGTACATTGACCAACTTTGATAGACTACCTCTTCTCAATGCAATGATCTAAGACAATTCCAAAAGACATGATGGAAAATACTGTCCACACCCAGAAAAAGAACTGAAGCCTGAATGCAGATCAAACAAACTATTTTCTCTTTTTTTTTCCTTTCTCATGGTTTTTCCCTTTTATTCTGATTCTTCTTTCACAACGTGACTAAAGTGGAAATATTATTGTATATGTATAACCTATAACAGATTGCGTGCTGTCTTGGGGAGGAGTGAGGGGAGGGAGGGAGGAAAATTTAGAATTCAAAATCTTATAAAAGTGAAAGTTGAAAACTAAAAATAAATAATTTTTTAAAGTACTACTTGATGGGGATGGGTATTTTTCAAGGCATTTTACACATCATAATAAACTTTAATACATAAGGATAATTGCTATTGATTTAATTATTTCTAGTATTTCCAGTAGTGATGACAACAATGATGATGTGTACTTCCCTGAAGATATTGGTCATTTGAAAACTAGGGGAAAAAAACTCACATCCATTGGATGTGGCACCAAAAAGTTCCTTTCCACACGAAAAGACTAGTTCCCAGGTTGTTGGCTTCCCCATCTCCATTCCAGGGTTGGGGGAAGGGTTAAGGAGGGGGTAGATGGGGTGACATTCTCTGCACTGTGCAATAAGCTAAATTCCTCATGAACACCTTCCATCATCTGCTCACTGATCCATGTCCTGTCTCTTGACTAAACTGCATTTTAAAGTCCCCCCTAGCATGACTTTGCCGGTCTTCATGCTAGCCGCCATGCAGTGACCTCCATCCCAAGTGACTATCAGTCATGTTTGCCCTAAAAAATACAATGTACCTACAGTGTTAAAGTAAATAAGCCACATGTCATATTAGCAAATATGATAAGTTCATGACCAGTAGACCAGAAATAGCCTGTGTCCTGTTGTCCTGGGATCCATATTTGAATGTTTCTTTCCTCAAAGGTGGGAACCGAGGCAGGGGCAGCCTGTGTGGCCTGTTCCCACCAGTCCTGAGCGACCAATAATTAATTTATGCTGAATGTAATTACTCCCTTGTTAACAGTAGTTTTTCTGCACTTTCTCTCAGTTGGCTCTGGAGACATACATGTTGAGTGTGATGTATGACTCCTGGCACAGAAGGAAACCTGAGTCCTGTGAAAAGACAGAGATAAAGTGAGCTTGCTCTGTTACCCGCTAATGAATTTATGGGCTCAACACTCTTATCTGAAGTGCAGCAGAGGAACATTCTTAAGGAGTATTAGTGTGGCCTGGAAATAAGAACAAAAGAGAGTAAGGAAAAGCTAGTTTTCTCAAGTTCATTGAATTCCCAGTACTTTAGTCTATTTACTTCAAAACCACTATAGAGAAGGCAATGTGATTGTTAAAAAGAGGAAAGGTTGAAAGAGTGATTGGAAGAGGGGGAGGAAGAGGGGACAGAATTTACAGGGAATTTAAGTTTTGTCTCAAACTTTGTTTGAATAGACCCATTTTATACATTTTCCATGCAGACTTTTAGCCAAGAGCCTCGAGGAATTAAAATGTGAATTCTACATTGTTTTCTTCATACCAAGTTACAACATTTGTTAGCCTTTCAGACTCATTTGTGTTCACTTTTTGCTGAACACTGTGTGCCATTATATCATATTCTTCTCTCAGGGGATAAAAGAGTAGGACCATAGATCTAAAGTTGAAAGGGACATTGGAGCTGTCCAATCTAGTCACCTCTTTTTATGAATGAGGAAGCCAGAGCTGAGATAAGTAAAATGTCTTACTTAAGCCACTAAGGGAATAATTATGGCAGGTGGGATTTGAAAACAGGTCCTCTGATTTCCAAGTCAGTGTGCTTTCTGCAGTACCTTGGAGGAATATCTATTTTAAGAGGATAAAGTCAGAGGTAGGGTGTTACTATAGGAATAACTAGACTTTATTCAAAGTTTGCAGTATCGGCAACATTGTTGGGCATATACTATAACCACTGATTATTCCTGTTTTACAGATGAGGAAACTGAGGTTGAAAAAAATTAAGTGATTTGTCAAGCATCTCATAGTTAGTAGGGATCAACAAATGGGTTTTGAATTTACATCTCTCATGAGTCTAAGTCTAGTATTTCAGTTGCTATATCACTGCTTCCCTGGGTCCAAATCTCACCTCTGATTTTTATTAGTTATATGACTCTAGATAAGTCACAGTATCTCTGAGAATCAGTTGCCTTTTCTGTAAAAGTCTTGATTACCTGTTGCTATGGTAACCCTACTTCCTGGAGCTATTATAAGGATCAAAAGATATACAAGGCATCCAAAAATTGTTTTTAAAGTTTAATAGAATATGACTATGCATTTTTGGTCTGCCTGAACTAGATAAATATATATATATATGTATAATGTATACATATTTATATTTCTATATACATTTACATATACAAAGCTATATATGCATGCACATACACAGATATATCTGCTAAGAGGCCAATGATGATGAAGGTAATGATAAGAAAGGGACAAAATATTTTACTGGCATATTTATATAAGGGTATATTTAACATTTTGTCACAGCATAAGCTTATGAATATAATTACGGGTAGCAGGATTTGAACTAGTCCCTATTCTAAAAATGTTTTTGGAGAATGGTCCCATAAAAGTAGCACGTTTCCAGGTCCTTCTTGTGATTAGGAGTGGTTTCATTTTCTGTATTTGTATTCCCAGTACTTAGTACAGTGCTTGGCACATAATAGATGCTTCATACATACTTGTTCATTGGTTGAATGACTGGGGTATCACCACGATAAAGGAGCTTTGCCAGCACAGCCTAAACTGAAGCCCCATTCAGCAGATCTTCTCCCATGTGCACTTAGGACTGATCTTGCAGAGGTTATAAGAAAGGTAAATGGGCTGGGTTCCTTTGTCTTAGGTCACAGGGTGGGGAACCTGTGACCTTGAGGCCACATGTGGCCCTCTAGGTCCTCAAATGTGGCCGTTTGATTCATTTGGCCCATTGAGGACCGTGGTCGCAGTCACAGATTTCCCACCCCTCTTAAGGAGATGACGTCGGAGTCTTACTGTCCACGTATATTCTGGGGTCAGCTCATTCAAACCACTTGGGAATGTGCCATGAATATTTCCTTGCTCAACCTAACTACTACAAATTCCTTTTGATCTACCTTGAAATGGATATCCAAGAGCCTTAGCTGGTGTAAAAAGACATTTAGATGACAAATTTCCTAGGAGTAAAGAAAGAGCCTGTGGAAATCTGGGTTTGAAACAGAATTTACAAAGTATCTGGAGAAGATGGCAATTCTGTCTTCCGTATTTATAGAGACAAGAGAAAGGGAAATATTCTCTACACCAAAACTGACTTGGAACAGACTGGAAAAACAGGTTAGATGGAGAGACACCCAACGTTGTTCACCTTGTAAAATGCAGAAAAAAGAAATTTCATTTAGGCAATGCCAAGAATACCTGTGCACATTCATCTCTTTGCCATTCTCCTTGTGATTTCACATCTGGGATGCTTCATATATTAGATGCCATTAGGTACCTAACCATTTTGGACATTTAACATCAATTTGGCTTGTTTGTTTGTTTGTTTTACAGCCTTTGTAGCCAGTGAATTCCTATGAAATGACAATTTGTTTCACTTTAGGAAGAGAAATCTTTTCAAAGGACATGAGGTAATTATCCCGATAATTCAAGTCTGAGAGAATGCTGTACATTTTCACTTGATATCCATTGCTAAAGTGAAGATGATTAGGGCAGGTTGCTCTCTAAATAAATGCCGGGACTTGTATAAAGAGGGCTGTGTATGGGCTCAAAGGACTTCTGTTATAATTCTGGCTTTGTCATTTACTACTCCCTTGACCTTGGGTAAGTCACTGGAAATTATTAAGCCTCATTGGTAAAATGAGGGGGTTGGGCTACGTAAACTTTCAGGTTCCTTCCAACTCTAAATCTTTGATCCTGCTAATTCTACTTTAAAGCTACAGATCTCAGTTAGCTGCAACACACTCGTGCCTGCCCCTAACACAACACAAAGACTTTTCAACCTTCCCACTTCCCTACACCTAAGCCCTGCCCCTTTTCTCAATTAAAAAAATTCTATGGCTAGGCACATTGTTACGAACACAGACATTTTCTTTGTTGATCTTCCATACCCTAGTCTTTGCTGTTCCTCTAGCTAATTAACCCCTGAACCTAAGACTATTTCCTGATTGGTTGTCCATACCCCCGACAGGGATGAATTAGGCAAGGGGTGAAAGAAATGGAAAGCAGAGAAATGTGATCATAGATCAGATAGCATTCAATAGCTTCACAGTCCCGGATGAATCAGGAGGCTAGGTAGAAGTAATCCATGACTATAATGACTTATCAGAGGATGCTAGGAATGAACATGGAAAACTTAGTGGTCTAGCTCTTGACCTGGACCTTGGCCTTTGATAATTTTGGTTCTGATTTGAACATTGTCATTTTTTTCCCAGACAGGGATTGTCAGTACCTGCTGAACTGGCCAATGGTACATCCTGTAAAATCAGTAGAGAGAGGTCTTCCCCTAGGGTCACCCTAGGAGTCATGGCCTCATCATCTAGGGATGTATTCCAGAGTGAAGAAGGTTGCCTGATCTTACCCTTGCTAGTGTAACTGAATTAATTAATATGGTTCAAGATCATACCAATATTGAAGCAAAGCATGGGCAGGCAATGGATACTATTCCCATTTTTTAAAAAAATGTAAATTGAATAGAGGCAAACTGCATCAGACAAACAGTCATTTCAGGTATTCAGTTATTGTTTGGCCAATAAAGAACTATTAAGCACCTACTGTGTGCCAAATACTGTGCAGTGGCATTATTGATTCTATACCTTTTCTCTCTCGATTTAACTTTCAGGCCTTAAATCTTTATTCAATCACTTTGCTTTCCTACTTCTATCTCATTTTGTCCTTCTGAAACACATTAGACCTGACCTAACCTGATTTTTTATTTACATTCACCAATTTGAATTCTGCCTCTTTTTCCTCTCATTTTATTTTATCCTCAATTACTTGTACAAAACTTATAATATTCGTTTTTAAAATTTTGAGTTCCAAATTCTCTCCTTCCTTCCCTTCCTTTTCTCCTCCTTGAGAAGGCAAGCACTTATGTGTCTGTGTATGTACATATATATATATATGTATGTATGTATGTATGTATGTAGGAATACAAAACAGATTTCCAAATTAGCCATGTTGCAAAAGGGATACAGACAAAAACACTTTTTTAGAAAATAAAGTGAAAAATAGTATGCTTCAATTTGCATTCAGACTCCATCAGTTCTTTCTCTGGGGATGGCTAGCATTTTTGATCATAGGTCCTTCAGAATTGTCTTGTGTCATTGTATTGCTGAGAACCACCAAGTCATTCACAGTTGATCATTGTACAATCTTGCTATTACTAGGTACAATGTTCCAGATCTGTTGACTTCATTTTATATATATGAACTGACATCAGTTCATATAAATCTTCCCAAGTTTTCTCTGAAACTATCCTGCTTGTCATTTCTTATAGTATAATAATATTCCATCACAATCATATACTACAATTTGTGGGCATCCCCTCAACGTCCAATTCTTTGCCACCACAAAAAAGAGCTACAATAAATATTTTGGTACATAGAGGCCCTTTTGCTTTTCTTTGATCTTTCTGGGATACAAATGTAGTAGTGGTATTGCTGTGTGTGAAGTTTTATCCTCCATTGGGCATAGTTCCAAATTGTCCTTCAGAATGATTGGATCGATTCACAACTCCATCAACAGCTCACTATTGTTCCAATTTCTCAACATTCCCTCCCTGAGATTTTCTTTTTGTCATATAAGCCAATCTGATAGGTATGAGGTGATACCTCAGAGCTGTTTTAATTTGCATTTCTCTAATCATTAGTGAATTAAATCCTTGTTTTCTCCAGAAAACTACCTGTTCATTTCCTTTGACCGTTTGTCAATTGAAGGACTCATATTCTTACAAATTTGACTCTGCAAATCTTGTTTTGTTTGTAGCTGTTTTGACATCATTATCTTCTTCTGAGTTTGTGTCTTGATCTTCCCTGTCTCCTTAGTAACTTCATAATCACATTCTTTTTTGTTGTTTTTCTCAACCTACTTCTTTATTTTTAACTTCATGTTAAAGTTGGGCTCTGCTTCTGGGGTAAAGGAACCACTGTCTTAAGCTTTAGGGTTTTCATTCTGCTTAAGTTTTCAGTGTTTCCCCTTGCTTCCAAAGAGGTATGATATGAGGAGAGGTGTGGTCACTGATCTCTTGGCCTGTACTCTGGTCTTTACCCAGGAAGAGACCTTGCTCCCCTGTAGCCACAAGTTCCAATACTCCTCTTAACCCTTCTCCAATAGTCACAATAGGCTCCTTTTTGCCTTGAAATTGAGACCAGGGTCCCTACTTACTTGTGGGTGACCATAAACACTCTTTTTTACCCTGGAACTTTGACCAGTGCACATGTGGCCACAAGTGTCAGTGCTCCTCTTTGCCCCAGGACTGTGACTTGGAACTGTATATGGGCAAAGCAATAGAGTCCTGTACCCAGTGCCAGTAAAAGGTCCCCTTTAATCTCTTTCTTACAGTTGCCCAACCCCCTTACTGTCTGTGAGCTGAGAATTCTGATAGCTGCTACTGATGTTGCCACACCATACTCTGGACCTGACCACCATCCAAAATGACAGATTTTTCCTGCTAATCCCTGAAATTGTTCTGGGCTAGAAAATTGTTTCACCCAGTTGATTCTGTTGATCCAGAATTCAATTTGAAGTGTTATTTTAAAGTTCTTCAGAGGGGAATTTAGGAGAATTCAGGTGAATTCTTTCCTCTAATCTGCCATTTTGACTACATTTCCCTCCATGCCTCTCATTCTCAAGGAAGGATTATGTCCCACCCCTAGCTGCCCAAATCATTGACGCAGCTCCCACTACTCTCCTACCCCTTCCCATAAGGCTGCAGATCTCAGTTGGTTGTAATACCCTCATTCCTGATCTCACCACACACAAAGACTGTTCTTTTTACTTATATACACCTCTGTCTGCCCCCTCACTCAATGAAAAAGGAAATAATATGGTTAGGCACATCACCATGAACACAGGCACCTATTTATTGACCTTCCATATCCTACCACAATATGCAGCAGTGGGATCTAGTCTGATTTGTTCAATTATAGTCAATTCAATACCCCTGACTGGCAACAAAGTGGGTTGGAGATAACAGTGTGGTAAGAAGTAGTAATATGAGAAGAAAATAAGAACTTAGAGTCATAGAGGTGGGGAGGGTAGGGGGGATTTGGAAATCTGTAGCATCTTTCCTTTGGGAATGATGGCTCTGAGGTGTGCTCACCCACAAGCCACAGACATGTTACAATGTGCTAGAATTCTGAAATAGAGAGTCCTACATTTGGAATCAGACAGATCTAGATTCAAATTCCATCTCCAGCATTTGCCAGCTGGGTGATTCCAGTAAGGTACTTAACTTCTCTGAGTCAATTTCCTCACCTGGAAAATGGAGATGATACCCATAGCATCTAGTTCACAGAGTTGTTGAGAGATTCAAATGACATAATGTTTGTAAGGAGCTTTGGCTATATAAATTTTAGTTTCAGGCAATAAGGAGCCAAGTGGAGATCATCAACTCCAAAAGTACAAAGAAGCAAGGGTTAGAGTTTGAATATTCGGGAAGGGACCTTAGAAGTCATCTTGTCCAACTCCCTCTTTTACAGATGAAGCACTTGGGTCTGACTTGGTGGAGGTCACACAGCTAGAGGATTTTAGAGGTGACATTTAAACCCAGGTCTTCCTGTCTCTAAATCCGGCACTTCATCCACTTAGGCTAGGCTGACTTTATTCACTCTCACAGAAGACTATTGGGGCTACGTTTGTCCATTGTTTTAAGACTCACTCTCACAAAAGATCTGTTGTGGCTACTTTTGTTGATCGCTTAAGGAGGCCGGGTTTACACCTAGCTGAGCCACCTGGTGCTAATTACAACACCTGAGGAGATTATCCCTGGCTAAGAGGGAACAAGTAGGGCACAAACAGACTGGTTTAAACGCTGCATGACCAGGGACCCCTATGGCAAATTGACAATTAGTGCGGGAAAGCTTTCTCAATGGGAGACTCAATGGGGCAACAGTCCACTTGAGATCCAGGAGGTAGAGAAAGTATAATAACTGTTTTGAACGAAGGATCTGTGCTATTTGTCTTGGTGCCTGAGGCTCTAACCAATTGTTTCTGCAGTAAAATGCAAGCTGATGTTCCAGTTTAAGGATAAGGGAAAGAAGCTTAAAATCATTAAATTGGCTTTCTGGAGGGATTGAAGGGATCCAAGACAGGATGGAAGAAATAATCCAAGAAGGAAGTCGGGTAGAAAAATACGCTTAGGAGATGGGAGGAAATCAAAAACAACGTCCAGAGATTGGTAAGCAGAAGAATGTGACATAGAAGAGAACAAGAATGCTAGATCAGATCAGCGAGACGGGGGAACCTCTGTCTTTCCCTAGGATCATTGTTGCTTGGAAGTAGAATCAAGTCACACATTTAATTAGCCTCATCTGCATTTCCTCCTTAGTTGAAGCCTCCTTAAATAAGTTGACCAACTTAGGTTGGATTCCTAGTTTCTCCCTGCTGCTCTTAGCTGCCATAGTCTTGGAGAGTTTCACTAAGGTCCTCTACTTTCCCATAAATACATATCAAAGACTCCTCCTTCTGCAGCCAAGTACCAGGATAGATTTCAGATAAGAGATACAAACCAACACAAAGGGTCAAAAGTCACCTCAGGGTTTCAGTCTTGTATGAGCTTAGACAGGCTTACCTGTGAGGTCTGCCCAGACATGGCATCCCATCCCCCTTCTCTCAAGGACAGGATTGGATTCCCTCTTCACCTTTTCCTCTTTCAAGCCCTAGCTTTCATCAAGGCTCTGCTGGAGTGCAATGTCCTATATGAGACATTTCCTGATTCCTCTCAATTGCTACCACCTGCCCTACCAATTACCCTATATTTATTTTTTATACAAAAATATTAAAAATATCTTAAATATTTCATATATATTTCTACATGTAGACAGTTAAGTGACACAGTGGATAGAGTTCTGGACTTGCAGCCAAAAAGACCTAAGTTTGAATCCTGCATTAGATGCTGATGGCTGTGTGACCCTGGATAAATCACTTAGCCTCTCTCAGCCTCAGTTGTCTCATCTTTAAAATGGGGATAATAGCACCTATCTCTCAGGGTTGATGTGAGAAGCAATTAGGTAAAAGCACTTTACAAACCTTCGAGTGTTTTTTATATAAATACTTCCTCCTCCTTCCCCTTCCCCTTTTCATCCTCCTCTCCTCCTTTCTCCTCTTCCTCCTCCTCCTCCTCCTCCTTCTTCTTCTTCTTCCTCCCCCTTCTCCTTCTCCCCTTCCTCCTCTTCTTATCATCATCACTATTATTATGTTGCACATTGTTTCCCCCTAGAAATTGTAATAAGGAGCATTACTGTAGGATATAAACTCTTGGAGGGCAGGAGCTATTTCACCTTGGTCTCTATATCACTAAATCCTACCACAGTACCTGGAAGACATGCAGGAGATAATCAGTAAATATTGGCTGATTGCTTGATTGGGTCTCTCAGCTGCCCAGACTTGCCTTTGTAAGATGAAAAGAAAAGATGCTACCTCAAAAGCTAGACCAGAAAACGACCCATGAATACATGGTTGCCTTAGGATTTGAATCCCTTCTATGGAAAAAGGAATCAGCCAGGACAGGGTCTGCCCCAATATACACTGTTGTCATTGCCTCACATGGCTTCTATGGGATCTCTCTTTCTCCATGACAACTTCCATGTTAAAGACCTTTGCTATGTGTCCTTCTGTAGCAGGAATAGCTTCATCCTTAAAATCTGTTGTTTATTACTTTTGTGACAACCACCTAGTCTGTTCACACTTAAAGGATAAGCATTGCTTTTGCTACCTGCCAGCTCTATTTCTTATAATCATCTTGGATATCTGTAGAAGGGAGTGAAAGATATGGGGGCTTTTTCATTAGAGTACAGTGTCCTTGATGTGTTACAATAGTACAAATTTCTCCAGGGTCAGAGTGAATCTAAAGGAATGAAAGTGATGAGGGCATTCTTCTTTCTCAGGCTATTGTCCTTGGTATATTAAAACAGGTCACATAGCAACTCTTAAGGGGAAGCTAGGTGGTACAGTGGATAGAGCCCTGGGCATGGAGTCAAGAAGTTTCATCTTCCTGGGTTCAAATCCTGCTTCAGATACTTACTAGCTGTATGACCCTGGATGAGTCACTTGACCCTGTTTGCCTCAAATATAAAATAAGTTGGGGAAGGAAATGACAAACCACTCCAGTATCTTTAACAAAAAATCACAAATGGGATCATAGTCATATACAACTAAAATGACTGAACAAATATTACAACAGGACAAACCTCTCTTCATTTAGGATGAATCTAGACCTTCTGAAGATGAACAAAAGTCTTTTCTTTCAAATAGTTAGGGCTTACAATATGAACAGAGGGGAAGAAACTAGCTATAAAATCCAAGAGAAAGAAATAATTAGCATTTCCATTATAGTAACTCCCTAATGAAGGGTAAGAAGGCAGCCATCTTTAGACTTTACATGGCTTATGAGGCAGGTCTTAGCGACACAGGCATTTTAATATTTCCTTATTGAGGGCCATGACTTTGCAAGAGAAAAATGGTGTAGGAAGCTCTGGCTATGATAGTGTTAAAGAACAGGGTTTGCTTTTTCTGGACCATGGCTTATAATACCAGAATTATGGGAACCTGGCAAAGGCTGGAGCACATATTATGAAGACCAGGAAGAATGTGTTTGGCAGGCAACACACCAATCTGACCAAGAGAGCTTTATACCAAAATTTTAAGGGGGCTAGGGAGAAATATGTTTAGATAAAACTACAGAATGGAATATTATGAAATATGGAATTTATGACTTAAATGTGGCAAAGAAAGGTATATACTTTGTTCAAAAAATAAACCTAATAAAAGGGATGGGAGATGAGTAGTAACATATGGGGAAGGTATCTATATGAAGGTATCTATCACCTAAGTCCTTTGAGACTTATTTTCCTCATTGTAAATGGGGTGTATGGGATGTTCAGAGAAGGCTAGCACCTCTGGTTTTAGGGTTCTTCATCTACCTTTGGTGGGCATCTGCCACCCAACTCTCATCTGTGGCTCCAAGAAGCTGTGGCATGTGCAGAGGCCACACCCCAGTAAAATCACCTCAGAAGACAGGCTAAACCAGACTGAGGGTAACCTACTAGGCTCATACCTGCTGAGGAGTTAGGGGTATGTCTAGCCCAACAGCATATGAAGTGTTCACCCAGAGGAATGAGCAGATAAGTGTAGTTTGTTCCAACGGCCATGAAGGTGGCAGAAGCAGGTTCTATGGAGCACTTGGAGCTTGGTCAGACATTGAAGATGCCAAGGTCATCCACGTCATCCCAGGTCATTGCCAGTCATCCTCACTTTTGTCTTATCACTGGATTTTGATGACTCTGGAAGAGAGAATGAGGTTGACAACTTTGTGCAGCTCTGCCTCACTTAAATCCAATTCACACACAAGTCAAGACATCCTCTGTGATCCCATTGGTTGTCTTTGAAAATGGAAGATGAATCCTAAGGATGAAAAACAAACAACAAGGTCCCTATAATCCCTGATCTAATATCAAGCTAAACGCCTCTATAGAAATGTGTAAATCTAAGACTAACAGGACAGTGTAGGATTTGTTTGTTTACTTTTTTGGCAAGGTAAACATAAAATAGAAATTATATTATCATGAGAGTATAGTACAGACTGCCCAGATGCACAGAGGTTATGGGTGAAGCTTTCCTAATTTAGATTTTTTAAAAAGCAGCCCAGAAGAAAACCATAATTCAAAGTGGGAGGAGAGGAGGGAGACTTCAACTACTTGAACATTGGATGGAATTTTCGTTCTGGTCAAAGAAAAACAATTCTTGACCTGCTAAGCCTCACAATTTCAATTCTTGGAAAATGGAGGAAATAATACAAGAGTGTTATTCTGACTTTTTTTTTAACTGACAAGGAATGAGAACTTTGCAGAAAAGTGACAATGTCATCTTAGTGATCATACTGCCCAAGAAAAAGCATCTAGTTATGTGGCACAGTGGATAGTGTGCCCAGGTTTGGAGTCAGAAAGACCTGAGTTCAAATCATGTCTTACATACTTCCTAGCTGTGTGACCCTGGGCAAGTCACTTAACCTCTGTCTGCCATAGTAGTAATAATAATAACAAATGAAAACGTTTATTATTAAATAACTGTGTAAGAAATGTTTGTTGACTCCTTGACTTGGACGTAGAATGAGTCAAGTCTCCTGAATGGTGCCAAGGAAAATATGAACAGAGCTTTTTAAAGGTCTGATGAGAGAAAGATGAAGAATGAGAAAGGGATAAGTTGGCTGCTTAGAGAAACAGTATAATGTTCACAGATGTTGGAGAAAATGCTGAACAACTCAGTCATTTGGCTTCCATCTTCTCTATCAAAGGAATCCTAGGTTAAAAGTTGGATTATAGGACTTTTATAATCCCTTGCAACTCTTAGATTCTTGGCTGAGAAGAAATGAAGTAAGAAAGAAAGAAAAAAGAAAACTAGAAAAATGGAAGGAAGGAAGGAAGGAAGGAAGGAAGGAAGGAAGGAAGGAAGGAAGGAAGGAAGGAAGGAAGGAAGGAAGGAAGGAAGGAAGGAAGGAAAAGAACACAAAATGGTTGTCAACAACTAAGTGTTGTTAAATTTTGGGAAACTGAAGCAATTAGGAAGAAGTTAGAAAGAAGCAGATGCCTCCATTTCTAAAAGAAGGATTCCAGAAGTTACAATCATATTAACACTCACCTATATTCTCTAACAAATTGTGAGCACTCATAAAAAGAAGTAGGGATTGCTAGGAGCCAGCTTGGGTTTATTAATAGGAAAAAATCACACTGAACTATTTGCATTTTTCTTTGGAGAAGATACTAGATTGGAAGATCGGGGAAAGCTGTAGACACAGCTGGTTTCAATAATCTATTGGATGAAATTGTTTTTGATAGCATGATGGATAAGACAGAGAAATGTGGACTTAATGAGAATAGGTAAGTTTATTGCTAAGTTGTTGAATACCCATACTCAAAAAACATTGATTAATGACTAGATGTCAACCTATAGGGAGTTTTCTTCTGGTGTGCTGAAGGACTATGTCATTGGTCTTGTATGGTTCAATATTTTTAGCAAAGACTTACATCAATCATGCTTACAGAATTGGGGAATGAGAGAAAAATGGTGGGAAAAAAGGGATAGATTGGATTATAGAATTAAGATTCCTAGAGATCTCCATAAATTGGACCAATGGGCTGAAACTAAGAAAATAACATTTAGTTAGGATAAATTTAATGTCCTTCATGTAATTAAAAAAATAATTGTATGAAAACAAGATAGTGGAGACCTGGCTTATCCAATATTTATGTGAAAAAATCCTAGGGGTTTATAGGCTTATAAATTCAATTTGAGTTTACAGTGTGCTATAACTGCCAAAAACAATGCAATCTAAGACTGTATTAATAGAATTATACTATCTAAAATGATGGACATAATATTTCCACTATAGTCTTCAACGATCAGATTGTGATCATTTTTGAGTACTACATTTTAAAAGAGACTTTGACAGATAAGAATATATACCAAGGTTTTGAAATATATGGAAACAGTGTGATATGGCAAGTTTGAGAAAACTATTTTAATTTCAGAAAAAAAAGAAAACACAGGCAGCAAATATTTGGCAGCAGCTTTTTGGAAGAGAAATTAATAATAATAGCTAGCATTTTTATAGCCCTACTATGTGCCAACTACTGCTAATTCCTTTACAATTGTTGTCTGCTTTTTATCTTCACTATAAGTCTGGGAGGTAGGAGATATTATTATCCCATTTTACATTTGAGGAAACTGGGGCAAGCAGAAGTTAACTGACTTGTCCAAGGTCATATAGCTAGCAAGGATCTGAGGCTCCATTTAAACACCGGTATTCCTGAGTCCAGATTTGTTGCTCTATCCACTTTATCAATCGTCTGCCCCAGTTTAGATTTATTCAAGATTAGTACCAATGGATGAAATTTTCAGGGAGACATTACAATTCATGATATTTTTAAAAAGTCTTGTTTTTTAGAAAAACTTTTTACAACAGTTAGAAATCTCCCAAAATGGAACAGACCATCCTTTTGTACTCTGACCTTCCTAATCACTGGAAGTGATAGAGAGATTCCTTTAGTTCATAACATATTGGAGTAAAGGGACTTTATATGTTAATATGTTAACATGTATTCAAATGTTAAGATAGCATGATAACAAAATAACCTTTCATTTTAGTCCATTGTAAAAAAAAAGAAATCAGTTCATTGTAATTTTTTTTAATGGTCAGATAGTGTCACAAAGAAAAATAAAAAATAGAGCCAACTTGGTTAGTGATCAACTTTTTAACTTCTCACCCAGTTATGGTAGCATTAATTCCATAGACATTTAAACTTGATAGAAGATCACCAATGTCCCATTAATGATCACTACAGGTAGATGTTGAGGAAAATACAAAAATAAAAATAGGTAGATAAAAAATTTACACATCATATTTCCTCCCCTGAAGGAGTTTATTTATGGTCCTTCTTGTGAAATTACTAAGGAACAAGGAAATGGGGAAATGGAAAGAGTGAGATGAGCAAATGTCCTGGATAATTCTTAGACTAAATACACTGTCTCCAAAGAATCAAAATTGTTCTGCAGAAAAGTAGTAATTAAGTTTAGGAAATTGTTGTTTGCTGTTCATCCTTTGCTCTAGAAAAGGACCAATGACATCAAGGGGATGATGTATTGACTTGAAAGTGGGTTGGGTTTAAGTGAGGCAGAGATGTGCATAGTTGTCAGCCTCACTCTTTCCTCAAGAGTCATTGGAATCCAGCAGCAAGCCATACATGAAGATGGCTGGCAATGGCCCTGGAAGCACTGGGAGACCCTGACCTTTTTAAGCTAAGGTTTTTCCCAGCTCTCAGTTTATCTAAGGCAACATCCATTCAACGATTAAAGGCTAAGTAAAAAGCTAGGAAAGATGGCCTGATTTGACTTCCCAAAAGAATGTCTAGGAAGTTATTAAAGTGAAGAAATAAAATCAAATACTCATCTTGAGGAAAAAAATGAAACTGGATGAGACGTTTCAGTAATCACCATAAATTTCAATATTTTATACTTTGCTAGAAACTCTGAATTTTAAGAAAAACCATTAAGTGACAGAAATGGATCACACAACAATACAGTGGCCCCAGTTCTTAAGATCCAACTATGTTCCGTAATAGCCTACGAAATATGACAATTCCTATAATAATATTGCAGTCAATCCTCCCCAGCTGAAGTGATCGTTTCATGTTTCTTTCCATTTGCTTGTGTTATCTGTTATTGGGCTTTACAAATTAAAACCATGTAATGATTTTCAAGCACCTGATTGGACAAATATTTTCTCTTACTAACCATTAATATAAATGAATTTTTTCTTTAAAATATACTTATTGGTTATTTATTTAAATTACTCATAAACCTTATAAGTAGAGCCTGTGAAAGATAATTGCATTTGGAATATATTTTGCTTCATAAAATTGTTGAACTGGAAGGGACCTTGAAGATCATCTATTCCAAATTCCTTGTTTTATAGATGAGGAAACAGTCTCAGAGTGGTTAAGTGACTCAAATGAAGACATATGGGGAGCAAACAGCAGAACCAGGATTTAAACCAAAGCCTAGTCCTAAACTTGACTCCTAGACTAATGCTCATTCCATTGTGCTGCTCAAACTTGATAGAAACACAGAGGAACAAAAACCAAAGGATAAAATGGTTTCTCATAAGTCAATCTTGTGAGTGTTTACAGAAATAGAATCTAAAGTTCTCCCCTAAACCTTTAAGGTTAATTCATTTTGAGCAGACCCAATATGTCTTTGGCCCCATCAATTTTCTGATCTGTATAATGGGAATAAAAAGATAAGAAAATAGATTTAGAATGAAAAGGGATTTTCATTAGTAAATGTATACAATCCAACCTGTAGAAATGTCCCAGTTAAAGTCTTGCCTTCAACCGGAGACCTTTCCTGATTCTTCTTAATTGTAGTGCTTTCTCTTTCTGGACTAATAGGTGCTTAATGATGTTATTTTTTACCTTTAATTAAATTACCTTTAATACCTTTAATAAATTAAAATAATTGTTTATTAATGGACTGAAATGCTTTGTTAACTGTCACTATATAAATCCAGTAGAAAGCTAAGTGGCACAGTGAATGGAGCACAGAGCTTGGAATCAAGAAGACACATTTTTAGAAGTTCAAATCTAGCCTTAGACATTTATTAGTTGGGCAAATAATTTAGCCTTTTTTCCCCCAGTTTTCTCATCTATAAAATGAGCTGGAGGAGGAAATAGAAAACCACTCCATTAGTATATTTGCCAAGGGAACTCCAAATGGGGTCACAAGGATTAGGACAGTACTAAAATATCTGAACAACAAATTGTAAATTTAATAGCTTTTTACTATCTAGAATTTTGTATATTAATTATTACTAGTAATTGATAAATTGTTGATGCCCCACATATCCAAAAGGTTGCTCAATCTTTTCTTTTCTGCCTTCCAAGTAGGCATTGTTTCACTTCTTATGTTTATATCCCCAGTGCCTAAATGACTGCTAAAATATAGCCATTTAATAAATGCTTGTCGACTAAATGATGGATAACATCTCGTCATCATCCTACCTCCCAACTCACATAGTTCCCAGGCCTTTGTCCCCTCTCACCTGGATTATTACTGTGCCCTTCTAATTCATCTCCCTGCCTTGAGTTCTTCCCTTCTCTCTTCTATCCTCCTCTCACCTGCCAAGGTGATTTTCCTAAAACATAGGTCTGCCATTACCACCTCCCGACTCTTTAAACTCCAGTCACTCTCTATTATATCAGGCTCAAATACTCCTATGTTTGATATTCCTCTTCCTAACCTGACCTCTTCCTTACACTTTAGTCCTTTGCATTCATACTCCTCTACAACCCACTTGCTAGTGCTTGCCTACAATACTACATCTCCCATATTTGGACCTTTACACTAGGTATTCCCACCTTCACCTCTTATGTCCATGGCATCCTTCAGTTCTCAACTTGAATTCCTTCTACAAGAGATCTTTCCTGATCACCTTAGCCCCCTCCAGAGTTTTTTCCCTTGGTATTTTGTTGTTCAGTCATTTTTCAATGATATCCAACTCTTCTGACCCCATTTGGGGTTTTCTTGGCAGAGATACTGGAATGGTTTGCTATTTCCTTCTTCAGCTCATTTTACAGAAGAGGAAACTGAGACAAACAGGGTTAACTGACTTGCCCAGGGTCATATGGCTAGTAAGTATCTAAGGCCAGATTTGAACTTAGGGAGATGAATCTTCCTGATTCCAAACCTAGTGCTCTATCGTTACCTGATGTCTATGCTATCTTGTATGTACATAGTTATTTGTTGTCTCCCATTAGAAGGCGAACTTTTTTTTTTTAATTTATTTATTTAACTTTTTACATTCATTTTCACAAAATTTTGGGTTCCAAATTTTTTTCCCCTTCTATCCCCACCTCCCACCCCAATACCCCAAGCAATCTAATTTTCCCTATCTCCAATCTGCCCTCTCTTCTGTCATCCCTCCCTTCTCTTGTCTCCATTTTCTCTTTTCTCCTGTAGGGTCAGAGGACTTTCTATTCCTCATTAATTGTATGTCTTCTTTTCTAGTAGCAACACAAAACTAAACAGTTGTTCCTAAAACTTTTAGTTCCAAATTCTCCCCATCCCTCCCTCCCCACCCATTCCCTTTGGGAAGGCAGGCAATTCAATATGGGCCATATCTGTGTAGTTTTGCAAATGACTTCCATAATAGTCGTGTTGTGTAAGACTAACTGAATTACCCTCCATCCTACCCTGCCCCTCATTGTTTCTCTTCTGTCTTTTGATCCTGTCCCTCCCCGAGTGTTGACTTCAAATTGCTCCCTCCTCCCTTTGCCCTCCCTTCCATCATCCCCCCGCTTGCTTATCTCGTTCTCCCCCACTTTCCTGTATTGTGAGATGGGTTTTCATACCAAAATGAGTGTGCATTTTATTCCTTCCTTTAGTCAAATGTGATGAGGGTAAACTTCTTGGCTTTTTTTTTTCCTCAGCTCTCCTCTTTTTCCCTCCACTAAAAAGTCTCCTACTTGCCTCTTAAATGACATATAATTATCCCATTCCATTTCACCCTCTTTCCTCCCCCTACATTTCTCTCTCAGCATTTACCTTAATTTCTTTTAAGATATGGTCCCATCCTATTCAATTCAATCTGTGCTCTCTGTCTCTGTATGTGTGTGCATGTGTGTATGTGTGTGTGTGATCCCACCAACTACCCAGATACTGAAAAGTTTTAAGAGTTACAAATATTGTCTTTCCATGTGGGAATGTAAACAGTTCACTTCTGGTAAGTCCCTGAAGACTTCTCTTTGCTGTTTACTTTTTCATGCTTCTTCTTATTCCTGTGTTTGAAAGTCAAATTTTCTTTTCAGCTCTGGTCTTTTCATCAAGAATGATTGAAAGTCCTCTGTTTCATTGAAAGATCATATTTTCCCCTGAAGTATTATACTCAGTTTAGCTGGGTAGGTGATTCTTGGTTTGAGTCCTAGTTCCTTTGACTTCTGGAATATCCTATTCCACACCCTTCGATCCCTTAATGTAGAAGCTGCTAGATCTTGAGTTATCCTGATTGTATTTCCACAGTACTGGAATTGTTTCTTTCTAGCTGCTTGCAAGATTTTCTCCTTGAGCTGGGAGTTCTGGAATTTGGCCACAATGTTCCTAGGAGTTTCTCTTTTTGGATCTCTTTCAGGTGGTGATCGATGGATTCTTTCAATACTTATTTTGCCCTCTGGTTCTAGAATGTCAGGGCAGTTTTCCTTGATAATTTCATGAAAGATGATGTCTAGGCTCTTTTTTTGATCATGACTTTCAGGCAGTCCCATAATTTTTAAATTGTCTCTCCTGGATCTGTTTTCCAGGTCAGTTGTTTTTCCCATGAGATATTTCACATTCTCTTCCATTTTTTCATTCTTTTGGTTTTGTTTGGTGATTTCTTGGTTTCTCGTAAAGTCATTAGACTCCATCTGTTCCATTCTAATTTTGAGAGAACTATTATCTTCAGTGAGCTTTTGAACCTCTTTTTCCATTTGGCTCATTCTGCTTTTGAAAGCATTCTTCTCCTCATTGGCTTTTTGAACCTCTTTTTCCAATTGAGTTAGCCTATTTTTTCAAGGTGTTATTTTCCTCAGCATTTTTTTGGGTCTCCTTTACCAAGGTATTGACCCGTTTTTCATACTTTTCTTGCATCTCTCTCATTTCTCTTCCCAGTTTTTTCTCCACCTGTCTAACTTGCTTTTCAAAATCCTTTTTGAGTTCTTCCAAGGCCTGAGCCCATCTGACATCCCCCTGGGATGTCTGGGGTACTGCGGCTCCGCCCTCCACGTCTTTCCCTGATGGCAAGAATATTTCCTTGTCAGATCCGGAAGTCGGGATCATTTGCATCTGTTCGAAAAAACTCTCTATAGTCTTATTTTTCTTCCCTTTTCTAGGCATTTTCCCAGCCAGCTACTTGACTTCTGGGATTCCTGTCCACCCCCGCCTAGATCCGCCCAGCCAGTGCTTGGGGTCTGAGGTTCAAATGGGCTTTCCGCAGCAAGCTTTAGTTCAGGTGCTGGGGTGGGGGCAGGGCCGCCTCCCAGGCTCAGCTCCCTCAGGGGTTTTATGCAGAGACCTTCAGGAACGGAGTGGGTGGGGGTGTGGGGGGGCCCCCACCTCCCAGGCTCAGTTCCCTCAGGGGCTTTATGCAGAGGCCTTCAGCAGTGGAGCAGGGTGGGGCAGGGCCGTCTCCCAGGCTCAGCTCCCTCAGGTTGTTTATGCATAGACCTTCCGTAAGGAAGATCCTGCCTGCTGCTGTGGGAGTCCTGCTGGCCGCTGCAGCTGCTACCGCCGCCGCCCCCGCCTCTGCCTCCGCCACCTCCTGCCCCCGCCTCTGCCGCCTCCGCTTCCTCTCGAGGGGGCCCGAGTCACGGAGACACTCTGCTCCCCCCCTCCAGCCAGCCGTCTCTCTCACTGACCTGTAGCTTCTGTAGGCGGAGGGACTTTCCCGGCTGCCGGAGCTTCCATCCCTGAAGCCTGCTCGGATCAGCTTCTCTGGGGCCGGGGCCAGGGCAGCGCTGGGATGGGGTCCGCTTTCCGGGGCACAACAGACTCTGTGGATGGCTCTCCAGGGCTCACTGGAACGGAAATCTCTTCCCCTATGTTTATGCACCCCCTGCAGTGATTCAGAATTTATGGGGATCTCTTTTTACCTTAATTCTATGGATTATGGGTTCGGAGCTCATAAACGTGCATCTTTCTACTCCGCCATCTTGGCTCTGCCCCCCTAGAAGGTGAACTTCTGAAGGGCAAGGGGTGTTTGTGAGCTTTATTGACAAAACAGGGAGACTGACCAAAGGGATCTCTGTTCCAAGAACACATGCACATAGAAGACTCAGAATTTAAACCCAGTCCTTTTGCCCCCAAATTTTCCTTATAATAGCTAAGTAATATTGGGAAAATTTCTTTTCACTCAACTTATCCATGTAATTGCCTTAGTTCTCCAAAATTGAGGCTAAGAGGGGTTAAGTGAGTTGGCCAACACTACAAGGCCAATAACAATTGGAGCCAGAATTGAAAGCCAGGCCTAATCACTCCAAGTCCAAAGCTCTTTCCACTAAACCACAGCTGCCTCTCTTACTATGGTAGCCTGATATTTATTCAATTCAACAAAGCTTTATTAAAAGTACCTACTATGTACTCTGCATTGTGCTAGGCCCTCGGGGAGATGAATAAGATCAATAAATAGTAAAGACCTTGCTTCACTACCCAATATGCTTTACAAAGACACTATGGACATTAGGACAAAGTGATAAACCACAAAACCTGAAAGTCTATTGGACCCAGAGACCCTAGTGAATACTACAGACATTCCTGACTGCTCCTGATGGACCAAGTGAGGTTGGGACAGAATTGATATTACTTTTATAGCAGAGCAATTCCTTCTGAAGTGTTTAAACTTGGTGTTGGTGTGGTTCTTCTAAGTCTCCTAAAATTACCAAGGGTTATAATAGACATGAGGTAAATTTTGATTTCTGAGGTTTTTGTTGAAGAGCTTAATGCTGAGTAAATATCGGAAAGTTTTTCCAAATGGCTTCCAAGTAGTTCCAATTGTGAGTTTTGGCAAAGCCATTTGACCATTATGGAGCAAAGAATTAATACGTCTCCTGTCATGAAATCTTCCCACAAATGCAAGTCTAAAGTCAAGTTATTCCTCACGTTAAGAGGCCCTCTTTGTATGTTATCATTTTTTTTAAGCATTAGCCCCTTTTCCTTTGGAAAACAATCCTGTTTCACCTTATAGTTGTCGCCCTAGACAGGGGCATGGGCTGGAGGTGGGACAGCTTACCTGAGCATGCTCAGAAGTCATGTTGCTATCTCACCCATTGGTAGACCACGAAAGGTAGCCCTCCTTTAAGAAAAATCAACCTACTTCTGGCGCAGGCTCACAGCGCCTTTCTTTGTAGACCTTGCCAGGGATTCTTTGAAAATAAATGGGACATTGTGGTAGCCCTGGCAGAGGAGGTGGCTTTCAAATCATTTTCTTGCTGTAAAAATAACATTGGTGGGAGAGATTGTGTGCGTATTTATGTGATGATGGCGCCAAAATAAAAGTGCATGTGGGAGCAGATAGACGTACCCCATGTACCATCAGTATATTTTGATTTTCCTTTTAAAGGATGTACTAATGCTGAAGGACATTTAGTGAATGTAGATTGGGAAGAGTGGACAAATATCAATTGCCCAAAAAACATTTATTAAGCACCTTTTATGTCCCAGGTCACCTATGTGATAGGTGCTGGGGGTACAAAGATGAAACTGAGTCTCTACTCTCAAAGAACTAATATTTTATTAGGGAGAGACAAACATATTTGTTATTCAATCATTTCAGACTCTCTGTGACCTCATTTTGCGTTTTCTTTGCAAAGATACTGCAGTGGTTTGCCATTTCCTTCTCCAGTTCATTTTATAGATGGAGAATTGAAGCAAACAGAGGTAAGTCACTTGTCCAGGGTCACACAGCCAGTAAATGTCTGAGACTGGATCTGAGCTCAGGAAGATGAGTCTTCCTGACTTTAAACGGTACTATATCCACTGTGCTAGCCACAACACTGCTCCAGATAATATATACACACATATATAAGTGCATACTGAATAAATACAAAATAGATACAAGATACATATACACATTGAAATCAATGGATGTGAATGACTAGGACTGGGAAGATTTCCTTGAGTTTCCTATGTCCATTCTCCATTCTCTCTTCTTACCTGCCCAAGTATAGATAGACAGGGATATGGCTGGGGTATTCACCTGGGAAAACATTACCATTGGCTCTTCCCAGTACAGAAAAGGAAGGATAATTGGGAATGCTCCCTTATAGCGGCATGCCTGCACACACACGCACACACACGCACGCATGCACGCACGCACGCACGCACGCACACACACACACACACGCACACATCCTACCAGCTTTGTATACCCAAGTGTCCAAGTTCAACACTCTCCAAACATCTTTAAATGGACTCAGTTGGTATCATTTATACCCTGGGAATACAACCACTTGTGAGGTGCTGGATAGGCAAAGGAAAATACAACAGAAGTTCTCTTTTAAGGAGACTTTGTACTGATTCCGAGAAGTCAATGAATTGGGAGAGAAGGCATAAATCTGTGTTGTTTCAATTATTCTGACTGAGGAGTGATGAGTATCATTTGAACTGGTTTATATTTCCTTGTTTGACAACTGGTGGTAGGGTGAGAGGGGAAAAAGCAACAACTATTTAACTAAGAGATTATGTAATGCCATGAGTGGTGCACCACCAACCTTCTATGTCTTCAAGAGGCATTGGTTGAATGAAAGTGATCATGGATAGGAAGAATGAACTAGTATTATCAATGCAGGTGGGCTAATCCCTATTTCAACATGAGTGTGCTCTGGAGAGAAGATGCCCTTCCATTGGGGTTCCACAAGAGGAGACCCAGTGACCCTTTTCCTAGCTCACAGTGAGAGATCATGACCACGTAAGTTCTAGTAGGGCCACAGTGTAAGGAAGCTAGGGATTTTGGTCCACTGATCCTGGGGGTAGGCTTACTGTTTGGAAGACCAATGACATCAGTAGGTTAACGTCTTGACTTGCAAATGAATTGGATTTAAGTAACACAGGACTGTGCAAGTCATCCGAGTCCAGTGGCAAGACATAGGTCAGGATGACTACAGATGGCCCCAAATGTAGTAGGAGACCTTTGCCTTTTTAAATGAAGGTCTTTCCCAGCTCTCAGTTAATGGTCAGGCAGATGGTTTTCACACACACTTCTAAGCACCATACTTATTGTTTTCAATTGATTAACTGTTCAAAAAAGTTTTATTAAGCAGTGTTTTATTAGAAAGTAATCTCCCCCTGAGTAGGGATTGTTGTATCTTTTTACTTTTATCCCCAGCACCTCTTTACACCTTGGAATTTAATAAAGATTTGCTATTGATTGATTAAACACCTACTATGTGTCAGACACTAGGCTAAAAAAAAATGAAACCACCTACCTTCAAGAAGTTTTTATTCAAAGGCTATAAAAAGGTGCATATCCTTTGACCCAGCAATACTGCTTCTAGAGCTGTATCCCAAAGAGATCATCAAAATGGGAAAAGGGCCCACATGTACAAAAATATTTGTAGCACCTCTTTTTGTGGAAGCCAAGAATTAGAAATCAAGGGGATGCCCATCAATTGAGGAATGGCTGAACAAGTTGTGGTATATGAATATAATGGAATTCTATTGTGCCATAAGAAATGACAAACAGGCAGACTTTAGAAAAGTTTAGAAAGACTTATATGAATTAATGATGAGTGAAATGAGAAGAACCAGGAGAATATTATATACAGTAACAGCCACAGTGTGCGAGGACTGTTTATAATAGATTTAGCACAGCAATGCAAAGACCTAAAACATTTCCAAAGGACTCTTGATGCAAAATGCCATCAACATCCAGAGAAAGAACTATAGAGTCAGAACTCAGAATGAGGCAGACTATTTTCCATTTTGTTATGTTTTGTTTTGGTTTTTCTCAGGGTTTCTCCCATTTGTTTTAATTCTTCTTTGTAACATGACTAATGTAAAAATGTGTTTAATAAGAACTCATATAGGATGGCATGCCATCAGGGAAAGGGAGGGGAGGAAAACTTAAAACTTATGGAAGTGAGTGTCTAGAACGGAAATCTCTTCCACTGAGTTTCTATGTGGCTTGCACTGCTCCAGAATTTGTGGGGAGTTCTTTTTACAAAAAAATTTATGGGCTCTGGGTTCGGAGCTAGCATATGTGAGTCTTTCTACTCCGCCATCTTGGCTCCTCCCATTTTTGCCTGCTTCGCTAGCACCTACCATTGTACTTGGAAATTTGTGCCTGTTTGATAAAAGCCTATTAAATTGAATTAGTATGGAAATGTGAGGTAAAATGGAAGTATGGAGGGAGTTGCTAGAAAAAGACTCTCAGAAAAGGCATCTAGAGATGAGGGCAGCAACAGCAAGAGGAGATGAAGAATTGAAGTTTAGATGACTGAGATCTCCAAGCAGACTCCAGGGATCAAAGAATTCCAAGGAAGCTCAGTGAGTCTAATTGAGGTTAAATGTCCAGGGATCATAGAAAGATCACAAGGGTAAAAGTCAGTGATCTTCAGCCTAACTCCTAGGAGAGAAAGGGTCTGATACCGTCAGTTATTGAATCCAAAAACACAGCATTGAATCTTGGTATCATTTAAATAATAGTATAAATGGAAAACCTGTATGTTCAGTCGTTTTTCAGTTGCATCTGATTCTTTACAACCCCATTTGGAAGTTTTCTTGGCAAAGATACTAGAGTGGTTTGCCATTTCCTCTTCCAGCTCACTTTACAGATGAGGAAATTAAGGCAAACAGGTTTAAGCAACTTGTCCAGGGTCACACAACTAGAGTTTGAGGCCAGATTTGAACCTAGGAAGATGAGATTTCCTGATTCCTGTTTCCAAGTTTATCCACTTCACTATCTACCTGTCCCAGGGGAAAGCCACTCTCAGGCAATTTTGATATGCAATGAACAAATGATAGATGATCAGCTTTCATCAACATAATCACAATAACTAAGAGGCTCATCAAATTTTTTTTTTAAAGTTTTGCTCATAACTCATGGTTCCCCACCTCTCCCGTCATGGTGGGGGAAGGGGGGTAGGGTACATCATTAAAACAAATAAATAATTCATTCTCATTAGATATTCAAATGGAATGCTGATATATTTTCCAAGAGTGTTATATTGTCATTCTACTTCTACTAGAGGGCATAGAGACAATCTCAAGTCTAAATGTCTACTCACTGATATCTTTCTACTCTTTGTTTCATATAATAACAGGAATCATAGATGTAGGGCTGGAAGGGACCCTCAAAGTCATCTAGTTAAACCCTCTTATTTCAAAAATGCTGAAATGGAGGTTTTTTCAGATGTTAAAAGACTTGCCCGAGATTATAACAGTAATAAGTCACATCAGAACAATAATGGCTCTTTAGTGCCATGCTATCTCCCATACAAGGTGAGTCACTAGAACATTAAACTGTAGAACGATCTCTATGACATAGAAGTAGAATAGCAATTCTCAGGATTATTTTATCAAGAAATGTGAATTACAGTGAGAACGACCCTTTGCTGATATCAGCCACAGAAGACCTATAGTTCCATCAAGAAATTTACAGTTGATGCAGAGAAATTTGCATAGCTACAATAGAAAATTCCATTTTTGAGACCAACCTGGATTCCCTCCAATTCCAAATTGACAAGGGCCAGGATTTCTTTGAAGCTAATAATCTTGACATGAAAGATCCACACATACATTGCATATACTGCTCCTTTACTCAGAAATATTGTTGTGTATTAGAATTTAATTAGTTCTGAGGTTCTCATTGACCATCTCTACTTGAAGTAACTGTAGAATACTTCCCATATTCATCAGGTTTTTCCATCGTGTCATCTTCACTGATCTCCTCCCATTATCTGCAGATGCCAGTACCTCTCCCCTCCTCCTCCTCCATTTACCTTGGATCTCTTTTCTATATACTTTTTCCAAAACGTAATATCTTCCCTGCACCCCTGCCAATAGAATATAAACCTTTCCTAAAATGGAGGGACCATTTTACTTTGATCTTTGTGTCTCCGTGGTCTAGTGACAATTGTTTAGTACATTATAGATACTTTATAGGTATTTGCTGATTATTGATTAATTAACCTGATAGCCCTGAGAGGTAGGTCCAAATTACTAAATTGCAGAGGAAATAAGGTGGTTCAGTGGATAGAGTATTGGGCCTGGAGTCAGGGAGGCCTGAGTTTAAATTCTGCCTCAAGTACTTACCACAGTGTTACCTTGGGCAAGTCACTTAATCTCTGGCTCAGTTTCTCCATCTATAAGATGGGAATAATAACACCTACCTCCCACTGTGGTTGTGAGGATCAATGATGTATTAATTGTAAAGCATTACACATACACACACAAATATGAAAAGGAATTGGATCTATGCTTATATATATGCATAAAATACATATATATATATTATATATATATATATGAATAGATATGAATAAGGACTAGATATGTTTTCACCTCTATGTATACATAGACTTGAACCAGCTTACAGGAGCCAATTATTAAATATTCAGTGTAAGAATTTATATCCCAGAAGTGGGCAAATGCTACAAATCAGGGGTTGAGTTGTTATTTTGCTGTTTGTACAGACTTAGGAAATTATGAAGAATCAGATTGCTTACAGAAATGGGGAAGGGTAGGAGGGAGGGATAGACTTTGTAACTCAAAACTTTAAAAAAATGTTTAGAAAATGTTTTGACATGTAATTGGGGAAAATTTAGATAGTACAGTGAAGAAAATGGTGGGGAAATATTGATAAAATACAGATTAAACATTAAAGTGTGTTATGCATGCATTTTATCTTTTCTGGAGAATCAGTTGTTAAATATTTACCAGTATTCTACTGTTCTAGTCCCTTATACATATGAATTGTTTGTTCTGAGTATTCTATTTAGAATAGCTTCTAACCCTGAGGAACTAAGTCTTAAACCTCCTGTGCTCCAATAAACCAAAAGCCCTTTGAGGAAGAGACAATGGCTTATACTTCTTAAGTATCCATCTACTGCCCCAAATGTTTATCGTAAAGACAACCCCTAGTAGGTTCTCAATGAATACTTGATAAATGAGTTGAACACCCAAACCTCTTTGTGGGAAATGAGTGAAATTGTTGAGCTGCCCCTGAGATGACTAATATAGCTCTTGGGAGGCAAAGGAGGGTCTGGAAATGGAAACATCTGCAGCTTTGCTTTCCCATTGTCCCCAGAGACCTGCCTTATTGTTCTTTAAAAAGCTTGATTTTGGGTCATTCTAATAAACTATAGGGAACTATCATCGGAATTTGGTCTCATATGAAATTACTGTTATAATTAGAAAAGTCCCTTCTTCAAATACAGATGTGGTTTGTGGAGATAAGGGCTGAATGGAGTCCAACTTCTATAATGATGGGAAGTTATACACCCAGAGCCAATCACTGAATCTGTGGTTTAAAAAAAAGAGAAGAAGAAAAGAAAAACCTACCAGATATGAATGTCCAATATCTTTTGGTTACAATATTAGGTTTGGCATTTACATGAAAAGAAGGGCCAGCAGAAGACTGATTTGAGGGACCAGATGCTACAAATTGACTTGTGCAGAAGGTTCAAATAGAACTTATTTAAGCTCCATTAGAATAACAAGAATTCAGTCATGATAGATGATCTGACTTAACCTTAAGTAGCAAAAGAGCAATTTTAGACAAGGCTTGTTTGACTGGCTTTACGCCAGTTACTTAAATGTTGTCTTTTTTATCTAGGTTTGGCTTAGTGTTATCTGGTTTTTTTAAAAAGAAAAGAAACAGTTTTTCTAATCAGATAACATTGCTCTGGGGCTAATGTTCTCTCCCTCTCTGCATTCAGCATGAGCAAATCCTGGCTGTGAAGTAGGTAAAGTCAAATGAGGAATCCAAGGAAATTTTCTTAACAGAAGCAAGGCACCCAGTAGCTAGGATTATGGCTGAACAAGCAACCCTAGTATGGTCAAAAATAATAGAAGAGATAATAGTTTCTATTTAATGATAGATCACATCAAACCAGATTTCTGGCAATTTTATATTGGAAAAAATAAGAACTCTCAGTAGTTCACTTGGATCTGAATAAAGTAAATAGTGATAAATAAAACATTTACTTTCCATCAGGGCCTCAGATTTCCCTATTTGTAAAATACTAGCAGATCAACAAGATTCCTTTCAGCTCTGAGTCTGTCATCCAGTGAGTGAATTGAGTTCTCTTCCATATAACACAGTTAACTTATGTAAGTACATATAAAGAAACTCAGGACTTCCTTCTGGGTTCATTTCTTTCTTCTATTTGTTTACTTTTTCCCTATTATAACTTGGTAAATTATCATTCATAGAAAAATAAGTCGTTTGCTCAGGGTTTGGATAAATTGAGTTCCATTCTCTTTAACAAATGGAGAATTAACCAAAATTCAGGAGACTTAGTGGCTAACAAGAGCTCCTGCAGTGAGATATTTTTTAAAGTCTTTTGCTCTCCTCTTTTATGTTAAACATCTACCAAGTCAGATGAGTCATTTGCCCAAGTCAGGCTTCTATTTTCTGTCCCTTAGTCTTTTTTTTTTTCTATTTTAAGTAATTCATTGTCTTAAAAGTTCATGTCACTAGTCAAAATAATACTATCACTTCTGAAAATATTTTCATTTTCTGACATGTCCAGAGGTGCCATAAAGGGGTGCTGACAACTCCATCTTTCGCATTCCACAAATCTTATCAAGATATATCATCAGAAAACCGCACGGCCTATATCCGGGCTTTGACAAAGCTGAAACATGGCCCGCCAGTCACAGATAAGATTTGAAATGTTGGTCCCTGAAAAGGTGATAACAGTAACAAGGCTCAAATACATGTACATTTTCACCTTCAGACAGCTGCGGTTTCAGCCATGCCACTCAGACAAAGGATACCATGTCTTTGGGCAGACAGCAACTGATATGCCCAATGTGCGGCAGCTTTGCGGCTCTGTTGGGCTGAAATGGGGCTGAGGAGAAGTGGGCTGTTAGGTGAGTGTTGGAGGAAAGACACAAGGACAAACAAAAACACAGAAGTGCTGAGCAAAAGAGGGTGGGAGTGGGAACAGACAGCAGCCTGCAGCCTGATAGGGGCTGCAAGGATCAAAGCAACATGCCCTGTCAGTGTTGTTGCTGATTGGGTTCCAAAGAGGATTGATTACATTGGGGAATAAATGGACTCTTACTCTGCGTGTGTGTGTATGTGTGTGTGTGTGTGTGTGTGTGTGTGTGTGTATATGTGTGTGTGTCTCTGTATCTCTCTCTCTCTCCCTCTCTCTGTCTCTATCTCTGTCTCTGTCTCTCTCTCTCACTCTCTCTCTCTCTGTCTCTGTCTCTCTCTCTCACTCTCTCTCTCTCTGTTTCCTATCCCCCTATCTTTTCCTCTTTCATTCTCCTCTCTTGTTTTTCATCTGTTCATCCAAATAACATTTACTAAGTGCCTATCATGTACTAGGCACTGCACATAAAAAGGTGAAAATGGACCAGTCCCTGCCCTCAAAGAGATTACATTCTCTTGCTGAGGAACAACAAGAACAAACTTAAATCCAAAATATATTCAAGCAGATACAAAGTAATTCCATGTGTAAAGGCACTAACAACTTTGAGTAGCAGGAAAGAACTCTACAAAGTGGAACTTGAGCTGAATTTTCAAGGAATGCGATAGAGGTGAGGAGAGAGACAGTTCCAGGACTGAGGATACCACCTGAAGGCATGAAGATGGAAGATAGAGCTTTATGTGAGAGGAAGAATGAGTTAGATTGTTTGAATGAAACTTAAAGTGTATGAAGGAGAGCTAAAAATAAATACATAAACAAACGAATGAATAAGATATGGAAGGAAGGAAGGGGAAGGAAGGGGAAGGAAGAAAGGAAGAAGAGAGGGAGGGAAGGAAGGAAGAAGGAAGAAAGGAAAAGAAAGAAGGGGAAGGAGAAAAAAAAAGGAGGGAGAGAGAGGGAAGAAGGAAGGAAGAAATAAAGGAAGGAAGGCTAGAATAAGTTAAAAGCTTTAAATGCCAGAAAAAAATTTGTAATTTATCCTAGATGCAAGAAGAAGCCAGTGGAGCTTCTCAAGTAAGGGAATAACTTACTTGGACATGTGTCTTAGAAATATGCCTTTGCTCTCTCCCTTTCTCCTCTATCTTTTCCCCTTCTTTTCTTTTTCTATTCTCTTTTTCTCTTCCACTTTCTCCTTATTACTCTGTCTTCCTCATTCTTTTTCTTTCTTTTTTCTTTCCCCTTTGCTCTCATCTTTCTTCACTCCACCCCCACCACTATAAATGTAGCTGGGATTCCTGGTTGTTCTCAGTTTTATATGGAAAATTTCAGTAGATAGGAGAAAAGAAATCCACGATACTGAACATGAAATAATAAACCCAAGGATTTTTCAAAAGATACTCCCTCTCATTTCAAATGTATCAGAACCAGTTAAGAGTACTACCTTAAAGACAAAATTTATAATCATTTACTTCTTAATGTTCCTTCCTTCATGCCATCCCTTTTCAAACAAAGCCGAGTTTATGGCCATCAGAAGAGATTACATTCCCTTGCCTTTGCAGTATTTCTTCTATAATGATTTATTTTAAAGGGCTTCGCCATGATAGCTCTCCAACTTTGTTCCTTCCTGTATATCACTGTTCAGGGTCAAAAGCTGGGAAAAGGGCTGGTCCCAGAGGCCTAACATATTTCACCAGTGGAGACTCTGGCTTTTCGCTTCTCCTTCTCTCCTCATCACTTTCTGCTTAAAGAATAACAGATGTGGAAACATTTAGAAAAGGACTAATTGAATTTCACATAACACAATTTCGCATTGTTTGAGGAAGTACCTAAATCAGCAGCACATTTTCTGCAAGGCCCAGCCTCGCCTAATTAGAACACCAAACGTGTGGCTAATTGACCGCACTCACACCAAAGGCTGGGCCATGGAGGAGCCGGGGGCCCTATTCATCTCAGCTGGGCTCAGGCTTTGGTTTGGCTGGGCGGTCGGTGCGGCTGCTGGCAGTAAGCTGTGCCAAGCACAATGGGCAAACATGGCTGCCATGGCGCAGGGAACACAGCCTCGTAAAAAAAAAAAGAGAGAGAGAGAGTAATGAGAATACATACACTCTGGCAGCACCCTCAGGATTACCAGGAGATTATCAGCACATAAATTACTGGATACTTAGGGCTCTCTAATTGGGGCCTTTAGTAGCCTGCTCTTTATCATGTCTGCCTCATTGTCTTTCTGAGCTCAGGGTCTAATGAAAATAGGGCTTGTATGATCAGAGAAGGCTCCGCTTTGCCCAGCTTTTTACCCCCGTGACAGATCTGCTTTTTGCATGCAACAGGATGCTTCCTTTTGTTAACCTTAATGGTATGCAGGAGAGGGCATGGAGGAAGGAACAGCAATGTGTTATTGTGTGTTCAGTGATATGTTACATGGCTAGACCCTGAACCCGAGGCTATGGGGAGCCACCATCTCTTTTGGCTCGTGGTTCTATCTTATGGTAAAGGAGTTAAGCACTGTGTAGCATCTCATAGCTCCATGAAGGAAACTGCTCAGTGCAGATTATTTAGTAAGAAACTATACCCCTCTGCTGGTACTCTGTTCTTGAAACTCAGTATTTCATCTTGCACAACTAAAATATGCTTTCTCCCTTGGAATGATAATGAGGGATTTGTTGGAGGTGTTTTTTTAGGCAATCAAGGTTAAGTGAATTGCCCAGGGTTACACAGTTAGTAAGTGTTGGAGGCCAGATTTGAACTCAGGTGCTCCTGACATCAGGACTAGTGCTCCATCCACTAGGTCACTTAGCTACCCCATATTTATCTTGTACCTGGGGCAAGAGGAAAATTAGAAGAGGAGAAGATAGAGATCCCAGGACAGAAAGGGGACAAGCTCATCCCTGAGGATTATCTGATAACTTCCAATCTAATCCAATATGAATTCCTCCCCCAAAAGAAGCATTCCTTAAGAATCTACAAATGCTAGGCATATAAAGAGGGAAACCACTCCCTGCTCTGAAGAATCACATATTTTAGATTTAAGGGTAAAGAGAATTATCTGTATTTTGGACATATTAAAATTGAGATACCTAGGAAGTTGGACATGTCCCAGAGTAGACTGGATCTCAGGAAACATATTAAGCCTGAATATATAAGGGGTAAAGGCAAAGAGAAGATAGTTGAAGCCATGTATCTGGTGCCATTTTGTTTGTTATTCAGACGTTTCATTTGTGTTTGACTGTTGGTTGCCCCATTGGGGTTTTTCTTGGCAAAGATACTGGAGTGGTTTGCCATTTCCTTTTCCATTTCATTTTATAGATGAGGAAACTGAGGCAAATAGGGTTAAGTGACTTGCCCAGGGTCACACAATTAGTGTCTGAGGTTGGATTTGAACTCAGGAAGATGAGTCTTCCTGAATCCAGGCCTGGTGCTCCATTCACTGCACCACCTTGATATTATATGATCAGAATATGAATCATAAGACCAGAGATTTAGAGGCCAATTATTCCATCATCTTCATCTCACAGATGAGGAAATTGAGGCCAGAAAAGTTAAGTGACTTGACCAAGACAGTAAGTGTTAGAGGCAGGATTTGAAACCAGATTAAAATAATGACGATAGACCTAAAGTCCAAAGGAAACTCAGAAGACATCTCGTCTAATTTTTTTTTTATTTTCCAGATGAGTCCACCAAGGGCCAGAGATTTTAAGCGACTTGTCCAAGGTCACACTGGTACATGTTATCAGATTTAAGAACTAGACCCAGGTCCTCTTGACAAACCTATTCTGCTGGTGTATGTTGTCTCTGTGACAAGTCAAGAAAGAACAGTCCCATAGGCAGGAGGCGAACAAGCAGGAAGCAGCTGAAAAAGACACGAATGTGGAGAGAGTATCCTGGAGAGTGGAATGGTAAACAGTGTTAGACTCTGGAGAGATATCAAGAAAGATAAGAGCTGAGGATATTAGGTGGGTGCTAAAGTCTGAAACCAGAATGGAGGGAGTAGAAAAAGGAATAGAAGAGGAAATGGAGGTAAGAAATATAGTCTGCTTGTTTTCTAAGGATATGACTGTAAAAGGAAGGAAAGATATAGGGAAAGTCACTTCTAATTTTAACTAATTCTTCTTGCTAAGGATAGCAGGTATGGATAGAGAAGGATGGTTTTATTCGTCCACCTGTCTTTCCCCTCCTCTCAGACCGCCTCTGTCACCCACCTCTCCTCTTCACGCTGTTGGCTGAATCCTAGTCTGAGGAAATGGGCTGCAAATGGACAGAACTCTCAGTGGAGGTGTGAGAAGGGTGAGCAAAGAAGCAGATGCTTCCTATTGGGTCTCTCTCCCCAACACCATCCACTAGAGGCTCAAACTGGACCAGGTTCAGAGAACTTTCAGAGCAACGATATCACCTAGAGCTGGACTAGAAGGACCAGTCTATTCACGTGGAAGCCAATAATCATAAGCTACCATCTCCTCCCATCACTTCAGGGATAACGGGGATCTAAGCCCTTTTTCTTTTTTTGACCAAATCTCCCCCAAAGCGGGAGGGGATGAGCATCTAGGTCATTCAGAGACACTGGGGGAACCATAAATAAATGAAAATCATAAACTTTTGGACATACCGTCCAAATTATGACATGCAATAAGATAGACAACCAATAGATCTCCTACAATCAATCAGTCATTTATTAAGCAATTACTTTGTGCCAAGAATTCTGAGAGGCAATAGACATGCAAAAATGATGAAACTATCTCTGCTCTCAAGAAGCTGATAATTTTTTGAGGAAACAACAAATGCATATATATATATATATAAGTATATGCAAATATATATTTACGTATATATGAATATATAAACACATATATACATGTATGTATATATACAAGAATGTATGTGTGTATGTGTCTGTGTGTGTATGTTAAACAGATAAGTTAGACTTTAAGATAAATAGATGAATTGCTAAGCTCCTTTAATGACCTTAAACTTCTCCCAGAAACAGAAGTCTATCTTTTTAAATAACCAGTGTTATTCTATGACTCTAAGTCATGGAACACTACAGTCTTTGATAAATTAGAAGTTAGTATCATTCAGATGGCAACTACATATGGGTGTGAGTAAGCTGTCACACATTATAAACAAGGGACTACAAAGGAAAGTTGGATTCCAGGATGTCATCAAAGAAATATGTGAACCAATAAAAAAAACTGGGCTGGTCATTTGGGAAGAATGAGAGACAATTAATGGGCAGCTCATGTGCTCTACTGGCATCCTTGTGAGGTCTTCTCCTCCATATCTCGCCATGTTGAACTGTATGGAAGGATGTAGATAGACATTGCATAGTAGGACCAGTCAGGAAGAGGTTGAGATCTGCATCTTCAGAGTGACCATCCATATGGATAAAATCATAATTCCATTTGAACATTTGAGCTATTACCTACTTCCTAAGCCTTCTGTGAAGAAAACTTTAGAGTTTAGAAGCCTTATTATAAGTTATTATTATCAGGTCATACATTTGGAAATGCAAAACTCTGCTTAAATGGTACAAACTGAGGTATTTGGTCCTCATTTCTATTTTAATTATACCTTAAAATATAAACTTGATATTGGCAGTTGATGTTTTATTTGTATGGTATTCCTAGTATGAACCATAGTGCCATATATACAGCAGACATATAATAAAAGATTGTCCAATTCAATAAATATTTATTAAGCATCTACTATATGCAAAGCACTGTCATAGGCACCCGAGGGAGGTAGAAATAGGAATAGAGACTGGACCTGTGATTGCACTGATGTAACGATGAGGAATTATTCATTATTAATTTGTTAATTAGTGATTAATGATGAGGAAAACTCCCTCTATTAGTGCAGTTGTCAATTTTCTCTACAATTTCAATTGTTAGAGAAATAAGAAATTAAGTGATTTACCTAGAATCACAGCCAGTATATATCAATGGTTCCTTTTCATGGACATAAGCATCATATATAAAAGATACAGCAGATGCATAAATATTTAATACAAAATGGATTATGATAAGAGCATATTTTGTTGTTCTGTCATTTTTCAATCATTTTCAACTCTTTGTGATCCCATTTGGGATTTTCTTGGCAAAATTATTGGAGTGATCACTATTTCCTTCTCTGGCTTGTTTTATAGATAAAGAAACTGAGGCAAACAGGGTTAAGTGACTTACCCAGGGTCACACAGTTAGTAAAAGTGTCTGAGTCTGAGTTTGAACCCAGAAAAATAAGTATTTCTGACTCCAAGTCCAGTACTCTATCCATCAGGCAACCTAGTTGCCACGAGCTTCTAAGAAATACTGTTAATGAAGGCATAAGGATGGAAAGATCATTTCCAAATGTAGAACATCAATGAAGATTTCACAGTGAAGGTACCTTTTGAGCAATAATTTATTAATGATAATGATCTTATGTATGTATATAAAGCATTTTAACACAAAGTACTTTCACATGCTGAAAATGGAAATGGCAAACCACTCCAGTATCTTTACCAAGAAATCCCCAAAAGAGTTGGACACAAGTGAAAAATGACTAAACAACGAAATAACTGCACATGCATTAACAAAGTTGATTCTTTAAAAATTCTACACAGATGAGGAAATTGTGACTCAGAGAAATAAAGGGATTGATTTTTCCAAGGTCATGAAATTAGTAGGATCTCTTTCTAATGTCTTAAATCTCCAAAGCTCACCTCTTCCCACTATATCACATACATTCCAATTCTAATCATATGTATTCTAATTCTAATTGTATGTATATATATATACATATATACATACATATATATATATTCTAAGTGGTAATTATAGTAGTTATAATAAGAATATATGAAAGGCTAAGAAAATACTCTTGAAAAGGACATAATGTTTCTGTCTAAAATGATGTCTATTCTGTCTTATTCTGTAGCCTATGAATCTTCATTTTACCCTTATGAAAATAGCAGAATTATTCTTCAAATGGTGAATATGGGTTAAACGTTGTAGCTCTCCCTTTTCCATCCAACTACATTTTGATTACTCTTGTGTAGTTTACCAAGGACAAATTTCTGGGTTAAAGCTGGAAGTCATTCTCCCTTACCATTTGAATCACTGAGATTTGTGTACCCAATAAAAATAATGATATGTAGTATTTATATGGTCCCTTAAGTTTTGAAAGATAATGTACATATGTATGTGTGTGTGTGTATATATGTATATACACACACATTATATATATATATATATATATAAAACATAATTTAATCTCACCAAAGTCTTGTGAAATAGGTATGATTATTATTTTTTACAGATGAAGAAACAGTTTGAAAGAGGGTGACTTATCTAGCATTGAAGAAAAAACACTGCACTTTGTTTTAGGGACAAATCAGACATATTTTTTAAAATTCATGATTATTCTAATCTAAGCTTTTTTTCCACTTAGAGAAATGTCTAAAAGGGCAGTTTCCTTCACGCCCTTGAGCATCTCTCTAAAAAAACCCGAGAAGTCACAATTTAGATTTCCAACCAAGATGGTCACCAGAATGGAAGATTAGCTTACCAGCTTTTACATATCTATTCCAGCAAAACCCTAAAATTACAGCAAACCAAAAAAAAAAAAAATGACCAAGAATTCTATGTGGAACTATAGCAAATTATTTTTTCCACCTCAGAGCTGCACAAAAAAATCAACCAGCTTGCCTTCTCCCTCCATCCAAAAGCCAGTGCCAACGCAGAGTAGCCTTTAAGAAGAGATGCTGGCCAAGTTCACGTATGGCCTTTGATATTCTTTGTTATGAGGAAACACAACTGGAGGGGTCCCTCTAGGTCCCCAGGGTGGGGACCTTGGAATTTTGTAGAAGCAGCAATCAGTGCAGTGCCACCTAGCATGGTAACTATAGTGTTTGGACAACCAGGTGATTAATGTCTATTTCCAACCTAGCTCACCCAGACTCCCTACGATACAGTTCCAGCTGCTTTCTCCACCTGGAAATGCTTTCACTTTTACAGAATCCTCCTCTGAAGGGTGATTTCCTTCCCAGAACCTCCAAATGAAGAAGTACTCACTCCACTAAACTCATTTCTAATCTAGCTCAGCTCCAGAGTCTATGGTTTATCTGCTTTCTCACCCCCACCCACCCCACTGATTTCCATCACCCTTTTATATGTTTTCTTCTCATTAGGATGTAAATTCCTGGAGGGTAGGGTCTGTTTTTGTTTTCATTTAGTCACATTTGCTGCGCTTAATGCAGTTCCTGGAATATTCTAAGTACTTACTGATGCTTTGTCTAGACCAGATGCCTAACATTCTGACCGGAGATACAAGAGAGAGCCCTGAGAATCCATCTCTCCGAACCTCAAAGATCCAGGGGCACCAGACTATAAAGGGTGGATGTCAGAGCAATGACTTAGGGGACTGAAGGTGAAAACAAGACGACCACTCTATCCAAAAGCACAACTTGGCCCTGGCACAAAGCCCTCAGCTGGAGAGATGAATAAATGAAAGAAAATACATACAAATGTCAAAAGTGTTGCAAATCTAATTCCTAAACAACTGCAAGCAGAGTCTAAAAGGAAAAATGGATTTTCCACAAGGACAACATGAATACCAGAAGAAATGAAATGAGATCTTTTTTAATGAAATAAAAGCTCTTGAGGAAATAATTGTGAATTATTTCAAATAATTAGCTAAAAAATAGCTTTATAAGTATTAAGTAAAGAGAAAACAGTAAACTTTATTAAATAAAAGGAATCCCTGAAAATTAGAATAGAAACAAATTAATGATTCTAGGAAACAGTAAGAAATACTTAATAATAATCAAAAGATTATAAAAAATAGAAGAAAACATAAGCTGTCTGATATGAAGCCAGAGAGGAACAAAGAAAAGGTCAAGGAAAGACAATTTGAGAATCATTGGACTTCCTGAGGACAATGATGAAAAAAAAAGTCTGAAAACCGAAAACTATTTAAAAAAATCTTAAATGAAAATTCTCCAAATCTTTTAGAACCTGAAGACATAATAAAGATAGAAATTCTCTACTGATGACTTTCTGATAGGAATCTACAAAAGCAAAGTTCCAGGAATGCTCCAGTTAAAATCCAGAATTCTCACCTCCAAGAAAAATACTGCAAACTTCCAAAGAGGAGTTCAAATAAGAGATGCTGGTCTGAATCACACAAGACCTAGCAGCTTTCACAATAAAAACAAAAAAGAAAAAAAAAAAGACAATTAGAAGAGACACAATAATACAATATTCCAAAAAGTAAAAGACAGGTTTATATTCCAGAGTAACTTACTCTTCAAAGATGAATATAATGAGGGTGGGTGTGGGGAGCAGTGGAGAGGGGAGAGGTTGGCTTTTAATGAAATAGAAGACCTTCAAGGATTTCTGATGAAAAGAACAGAGCTGAGTAGGAACTTGAAATACAAACACAAGGGTCCAGAGAGACCCAGAAAGGTACATTTATTTGAGTGATTGAAAGGTGTTCTGTGATGATATAGTGTTAACATTCTAATAAAGGGAAAAGAAGAAAATGTTTCTTCAGAAGCTTAATGTTTCCGAAGTTAGTTATCCCTTCCACATCATGTCTTTCCCCATCATGTTTTCAATTTATTGCCATTCTGCATAAGCAGTTATATGGGAATTCTGAGGAAGTTATACAGAGAAGCCGTACATTACACACAGAGGCCAGCAGAGGACACAGAAAAAGTTTAGAAACTCAGAAATACATGAAATATATGTATAGTATTGTATAATATCAATACCCTTATCTTTTAATATCATATTAATTCAGGCTTTTTATCGGATATGTAGGATTAAAAAATTTTATGTGGATTTTCCAGGTTTCAAGGGTGCTATGTCCCTAACCCTGCAATGTGAAAGGAATAACTATAGTTAAACAAGAAAAAACAAAGGTTCAGGGGACGGATTGGTTGTGCTCTGACCATTTCAAGAAGGGAAAGACAAGGCAGAGTATATAACACATGGTAAATGTGTAAAACTGATTAACCATTACATTTTCTTATTAAGGCTAACAGCACAGTGAGACCTATAATTTTCAGTGTGTGCAATCAAAAAATATTGACTATTCAATAATACAAATATCAGACTCTCTAGGAACAAATCACCAGTTTGATTCCTAAAAGTCCTTGTAAGTATGTCTTTTACTGGTATTTGTGACAAGGTTCTTTCTCTACCCAGTAGAAGATTGCCATGTCTGTCTCCAAAATGGCCTTCTGGCAAGTCTGCATCATCTTTTAGCACTACTTTTGAGTGAACACCAGAAGCTCACATTTCTAAGAGTGGAGAACAATAAAGTCTCTCCTTTTTGCAACCCAGGATCAGGCATCTGGCTAGGGCTTCCAGTAAGGTTTTCACAGTTCTAAGTGTGTTTACAAATTATATCTAAGCTCTGATTGGTGATTGATTATCTAAGATTATGATAAAAGTAAGTTACTAATCAAAGCTTTAGTTTCCTAACAACATTATCAAGTGTTTATCAGTTATTTAGCATATTTGGGATATGCTTGAGTATATGTGCATACAAGTAAGCACACATGTGCATATGAGCACACACGCAGAGCAGATGTTAATCAGTTTTGGGACAAGCATCACTGGTAATCATGTATCATGTCTGAGGGCTGTATGTATCATTGGATCAGCTAGGTGGTGCAGTGGATAGAGTTCTAAGCCTAGAGTCAAGAAGACTCATCTTCCTGAGTTAAAATCTGACCTCAGACACTTCCCAGTTATGTAACCCTGGACAAGTCACTTACCTCTGTTTGCCTCAGTTCCATATATTTAAAATGAGTTGAAGGAGGAAATGGCAAACTACTCTAGCATCATTGCCATGAAAACCCTAAATTGGGTTATGAAGACTCAGACAGAACTGAAAAATGCCTGAAAAAAATGTCATTAGATGTTTAACAAATTTGGGGAATACACATCATTGTCAAAATATACCACTCAAGTTCTTATATTAAGAAAAAAGACATATAGCAACTACTTGGTCAAAAAATGGAGACAAAATAAAATGTAATTGCATATGCTAAATTACCATGCTTATGCCCACTACAGAGGGTAAAAGAAGGACTTGGTTGTTCTTTGTTCTCAGAGGATCAAAATGACATCACTATGTTAGAGTCAAGTTACATTGTGTCTAACTGTGTCTGATCAGACCAACACAAGCTCAGAATCCTCTACCACAGATCGGGCACAAATAGTCCGTGTAAATATTCGGGGTGGATTCTCTAAATTTGAGCATCTCATGTTTCCTTTGGGCTACTTTAATTCTGCTTTGCTCATTGAGCGCAGCACCTTCCTTTTTGAGGGCACACCATGCTGGGAGGTCCCGTGCCAGTGTCTCCTATGTCACACAAAGTTCTTTACAAAGACCTTGAGAATGTCCTTGCATGGCTTCTCCTGACTACCATGTGAGCACTTGCCCTGTGTGAGTTCTCCATAAAATAGTCTTTTTTGTCAAGAGTACATTTTGCATTCAAACAAAGTGATCAATCCATTGGAGTTGCACTCTCTGCAGTAGAGTTTGAAAGTTCAGCAGTTTAATTCAAGAAAGGACCTCCGTGTCTGATATCTTATCCTGCCAGGTAATCTTCAGAATTTCAAGACAACAGTTTACATGGAAGTAATTCAGTTTCCTAGCATGGTGCCAGTAAGCTGTCTAGGTTTCACAGGCACACAATCAGCGCAGTTTCTGTAGACCTTCAGTTTGGTGGTCTGTCTAATACCTGTTCTCTCCCACGCTTTCCTTTGGAGTCTCCTAGACACTGAGTTAGATCTGACAATGTATGTGTTAATCTTATTATCAACATATATATATATATATATATATATATATATATATATATATATCACTGAAAAGTATAGTGCCAAGTTAAGTGAACTTATCTACAATATTCTAAACTTCTCCATTTGTTGTAACCAAGAGTTCCATATGTGGATAGTGTAGTGCTGACTGGTGGAGTATCTATATTTTCTTGGTGCTAATTGTTAGGCCAAAATTAGCACAAGCAGCAAAGAATCAATCCATACTTTGTTGCATCTCAGCTTCAGAGTTTGCACTGAGTGCACAATTATCTGTAAACAGAGCATCATGCACCAACACTCCTTCCATTTTGGTCTTGGTTTGTAGGTTTTTCAAGTTGAAGAATTTGCCATCAGTGTGATAGCTGAACTTGAGGCTATGTTTGTCTTCATTGAAGACATTTGACAACATGGGTGGAAACATCGTGCTAAAAATATGGGAGCAAGCACACAGCCCTGTTTCACTCCATTGTTGATTGGAAAAGTATGAGCACATTGTCTGTTGTCCATTATCCAGAACCTAGGAAAGCATATTGTCATGAAATTAATGTACGATATTGATGAACTTCTCTGGACCACCAAGTTTTAACATAACTTTCCACAAGCCCTTGTGACTAACAGTATTAAAGTCCTTGGTCAGATCTACAAATGTGAACAGACCTCTGTTCTTTTCCGGGTGTTTCTCCTGCAGTTGTTGGGCAGCCATATGACCATCTTCCAGGTAAAGGATCAACCTGTTAAGGAGGACTCTGGCAAGAATGTTGCCAGCAATGACTAAAAGAGAAACCCCTCTTTGATTGTCACAGGACAATCTATTTCTTTTACCTTTATAAAGATAAAAAATGGAGATGTCCTGGAACTCCTTAAGGATAATAACCTCTTGCCATATAACCTAGAAAATTTCAGTCAGGTTTTGTATGAGTAGTGGACCCCCTGCCTTGTAAATCTCAGCTGGAATAGATTCAGCAGCAGGTTCTTTGCCTCCCAAAAGGAGCCTTATGGAATTCATAACCTCTTCTTCAGTTGGAACTTCAGCTAGGCAGGGATTGACTTCAACCTGAGGTAAATGGTTTTTGTGTTGGTAAGGCAATAGAAAGTTCTAGGTCCCCTGAACCAAAAGATGGAGTCCTAGACATTTTCTCTCATCTTCATGATCTTTCAAACCTCTCCTAAATAAGAATTATGCACAAGTAAATACTAATTGTAACTTGTGACTTTTCAATTTTATTTTTTATTTTGAATTTAAACAGAGTATTTATATTCACACAACCAAACACAAAAAATACAATTCTTCATGATTTAATTGTTTTCCAACCATACATCTCCCACTCACCATTGTATATGTCACCAACTTCTCCATTTTATATTTCAGACACAAATTTGGAAAAATAAAAGACCAGAATATAAATCAAAGTGAGCGTCAAAGTGGGTAAAATACTCTAAATATTATTTATCCAATTTTTAATTCTCCTAATTAAGGGGATAGCTGCATGAAAAGAATAGAATCCTGTCCTAGACTTCAACATCCTTACATGCTTATTCTGACTGCATCACTGGCCACATCTATTTTCAAGCAAATGGACCATATCTCCTTTGATTTTGTGTTTTGCATTATTGTTGGCCATGGCAATGGTTGATCACTGAAAAACTGGTTGGCATGCTGTGGCCAGAATAATAGAACTGAGGTAAACTAATCACTGATCATAACTTCTCACACTTATGTAACATTTTATCTTTATAAAATACTGTCTTCCTAACAATCCTATAAGACAGTTAGTGCCAGTGTTATTATTACCATGTTGCAAATGAGATTTTTTGAGTGGTTAAGATCTACAAAGTTCATAGCACAGTCCAGGAAAGGAAACCAGGGCTACTAACTCCAGAGTAAGTTGGAGTAGCATTCAAACTCAGGATCTTTGATTCCAAGTCCAGTGTTCTTTTCATTATATGACAAATTGGACATGGGGTCTTATTTGATTGCTCTGTAAACCATTATAGAATCACATGATGATAGATTTAGAGCTGGAAGTCTTTTAAGGTCATCTAGCCCAAATCCTCTCTTTGTAAAGATGAGGAAACTGAGGCTTAGAGAATTTGAAATGACTTGCACATGATCATGGTAGAAAACAGAGAATGCTAAATTCATAGCTATCGCATTGGGTAAGCCACTTAAACTCCTTCTACCAGATGTAAATCCTTCAAATAAATGGGTTGTACCATGACCATTGTCAATATAAGAGTAACATTGATATGGTACTTTAAGATTGGCAAAGGGTGTCTTAAAATCTAAATTTAAAACTTCAGTAAAACTCATAGGATACCCTATATCATCTTAGTTGATCTGTACAGCAATTCTGTGAGATAGGTGCTGTTATCCACAACTTTTGATGCATTAGGAAACTGAGGCAGACAGAGGTTAAGTCCCTTGTTCAGGGTTATGTTACTAATAAAGATCTGAAAAAGGATGTGAATTCAGATTTTCCTCACTCCAAATCCACCACACTGCTCACTATGCTATCTAGCTGCCTGCTAGGAGACATACAAAATCATGTAGTTAGTTCATTCATTCCAAGGTACTTTGTCTTTCTGGAGTCACTAAAACTCTCCAGTCATCAGCACAAGTGATTTATGTTGGATGGACTCTGGTGACCAGAACTGAACTATTCTTTCGCAATTCCATCCATTTGTTGGATCACTTAGTAGGAACCCTGTTTCAGTCTCACTTGGTAATAACAAGCTCTGCTTCTTCCCTACCTCACTGAGATTTGAAGGCTTCGAAAGTGTATTGAACTGCTGAGAGAGATAAATATATATACACCCCAGATAGGAGAATGTTTCTTGGTTAGATGTTTCAGTGCCTTTCTAAAATATCCCAACATCTGTTGACAAAAAAGAAAAGTCAATTTTTTTATTTCATTTATAACCAAACAAGAAGAAAAACGTTATCCTTAAAACCAACTTTACAAGCGATAGGAAAACTTTTTGACCTCACAGTTCCATCTTCCAATGGAAAAGTGAAAGCAGTGCTAAGAGGTGAGAAGGTTATAGATTAAAAGAACCAAACACAGATTTGATATTCAACTTTTTGTACCTTTAAGCCAAGGACGGGTAATATATTGCTCAATGCTTCTGTGATTCAGTGACTGTTGAAATTTGCAAGTCCCAATAGGAATATTTAAGGGATAAATATATTCATATTGTGACAGACATGAGCTCTTCATCATAGAAAAGTACAGATATCCATTTTATTTGGCTGTGTGCCCAGAGAACTTTTATTTTTAAGGTCAACATTTATTGAATACTCAATCAAAAAGAATATTATTTTTATTCATCAAACTAAAGAACCTAAAACAAACCAAATTTTTAAAATAAATTAACAGCTAAACTTTACTTTTAAAAGCACAAACTTAAAAAGGAGACATAAAATACCTTTTTTTTTTGTTTGAGCCATTAGGGTATGCCTGAATACTCCCAGAACACTTTATAAGCATGTCTATGTTCTCCATATTCAGTAGATAGTCTGTAATCACATTAAGGAGCAAAATATGTTCCATTTCCCCCTAAAATCCTTGCTTAATTCCTCCTAACAATGTTTTATATTTCCCATGTTAGCTGTCCAGTACTGATCAAATATCGATGTTTCTTGAGTTAAAGGAGGACTAATGAACAAAATAAATATTTAGAAGCATCATGAATGAGGTTTTTTGAAAGTGAATACTTTCTTAGCATAGGATAGACCAATGGAGGATCAGTCTTTGAAGCATGTGCAAATACTCTCTGCCAATTCACAAGGAACTTTGGGGACCCAGTTTCTTGCCATGATGAACAAAGAGCTGATACTATGGGCTGACCAAAAGTCTTTTAATTGATTATGGAGCAGTAAGAACCAATGACTCAGGAGGTGATCTGCTTGAAGATATCCAGCGAATGACAATTCTTGCCCTACTGAGACAGCACATTCCATGTTGTAGAGGAAGTTTTTGTGCCTGTTTTTATGTTGAGCTAAATCTACTTCTGCAGCTTCTATCCATCATTCCTGCCTTCTGTCACCTAGATGAACAAGCCTACATTGGAACACCTTAATATAATTATCGTCTCTTTCTTTTCTTCTCCAGTTGAAATACTCATACTTCCTTCAACCAGTCCTCATGTAAGATGGTTTCCAGTTCCCTCACCATCTTGGTCACCTTGCTATGACCTTACTTCAAACATACAATAGCCTATCAAAATTGTGGAAGCTAAAAATGGAAGGAATAGAGAAGGTTTAGTCTCACCAAGGTAGAATATGTGGAACAGTCCTCTCTCACTATGGATACAGTGCATGGCATCACATCAGATTTTTTTGGCTGGAAAATTTTACTGATGACTTAGAATGAGGTTGAAGTCTAGTAGAAACCTTATTTTGCACTTGAACCATTTCCCAGTCATCTTTCCCTAATTCTGTACTTGTACAGTTGATTCTTTTTTAAGATCCAAGGGTTGTTGGAAAGTGATGCTTAGTAACCTAAGGGAGAAATATGCAAAGATGGGCTTTTCTTTGAACCTTTGCTGTTGGTCCTTCCCCCTCTTCTAGAGGACATGACATTCTTTATTGGCAGTAATGGGAACACAGGATCCCTCTGAGACCTGCATTCACCCTAAAGACAAAACTATTCCCTCACCTTCTATTTAGATACCTCAAAAACTTACATCTTCTGAAAAGTTCATATTAAATTGAAGTGTTACTGATTAAAGCAGGGCTTTGCCTGCTTTAACGAATTCTGAACAACGCAGTATGGACCAGGCCAAAGAAGGCCACATCATTTTTCTCCTCATTATCACCTCGTTAAGATCCCAGAACATGCCTAGGAGGCAGGGGTCTGAGACATGCAGCTTAACAAGGTGATAATGAGGAGAAAATGTCTCTAGCCTATTTTTGGCACAGTCCATGCCACGTTGGATAATGGTAGACCATGTTGTACAAGAGAACATACTTTAGTCACTAATATTATATTCTCAGAGTGCGTCCGTTAATTTACAATTGAATTGATCATGTTTTGAATTTTGTTGCTTGGGCCATTGATTAGTGGAAGTTTTTTCTCTTTTTTTCATGATCTCTTCCTCCTAAATTCTTGAAAATGCTTCATTTTTTTTTTTGTTTGTTTCTGGTGCCATTTTTAAAGCTTGTTCCTCACCAAAAAAAAAAAAAAAAAAAAAAACCCCATGACAAAACACTTCTTTCATACATGTTTTTCATCTTTGATTCAAGCAGCCAGCTTGCTTCAATTCAACAAGCAGTTAAGTGCCTCCAATGAACAAGGCATTTGTGCTAGGTATTGGGAAACAGAGAAATTGATACTTTCTTCCCTCAGAGGAGCCAGTCTAATAGATATTCTATTTATGCTTAATCTATCAGGAGAAATTATACCTCCCTTAAAACTTTTTTGGGAGAAAAAATACCCCTTGAGTAAAAAATAAATCACTGAATTGCAGAGTTAGAAGAAATTTCAGTCACCATCTAGACCAACATGTACCCCCAAAAAAGATTCTGTTGGATCTAATAAGGGGTCCTTCAACAACTAGAATCCACTACCTCCCAAAGCAAATCATTTCACTTCAGGACACTTCTAATTACTAGGAACCTTTTCCTTATGTCAAGCCCAAATTTGATTCTTTACAATTCTTTCCTATGAAGTCAAATACAAGAAACCTAATCCTTCTTTCACATGACAACTTTGCAAATATTTAAAGGCAGTGATCATGTCCTCCTTCCTGAGTTTTCTTGTCTCTAAGTTGAATATCCCCAGTTCCTTTGATTATTCCTCATATGCTATGAACTAGTCAAGCTAGCTCATGAACTAGGCAGGTAAATGACACCGTGGATAGAGTACTGGCCTGCAGTCAGCAAGAAGTGAGTTCAGATCTGACCTCAGACACTTACTAGCAGTGTGACCCTGGACAAGTCACTTAATCCTGTTTGCCTCAGTTTCCTTATCTGTAAAATAGGATCTTAAATAGCACTTACCTCCCAGGGTTATTGTGAGGATCAAATGACATGATATTTGTAAAGAGCTTAGAAAAATGCCTGCTACATAATTGGTACTATAGAACGCTTATTCCCTTTCCTTGCCTTTCATGAACTAAGTGGTAAACTGCTTTGTCCTCCTTTCAATTTCTCCAGCCTGTTAATGTCCTTTCTCAAATTCTGATACCCCAGACTGAGCCCAAAGTGATACTGTTACTCATAGCCAATTTGATACTCTTCCATGATAATATTGGGAGAATTAATAAATGATGCATTGTAAGGATTCATCATAAATTAATTATGATTACTTGAGATAATTAGTATTTATATTAATTCTAAATTCCCAGAAACTCCTTGAGGAAATATGACATATAAGTATGAAAGATCATTTATTTCTAATACTATGTTATAGCTTCAGATTGATTTTTTGGGGGAGAGGAAGAAAATGTATTTTCCCCCTCCCTTTCTTCTTTGCAGAGATGGGAGACTATGGGTATGGAATACTCTTTATAAAGGTTACTTTATATATAAATCAGATTTCTGATACATGGGCTAATTTTCATGAACTGTTCCCCCCTCCCTTTTTATTTTTTATTCATTGTTATAAGGGATGGCTCTTTGAGAGGAGCAAAGGGAAGGAAAATATTAGGAAGTGTATGTGATGTAAAAATAAAAAAAATGTAAACAATTGTATAGTGTCTCCTATTTCAATCACACCCAACAGTAGAGAGACAACAGATCTTTAGGTTTACAAGGGAGTAATATATGCTCCTACAGAATCTGTTTTGAACAAATTCAATTAAGAGTTTGAAACTCAGTCAAACCACTCATTTTTAAAAATTTAATTTCATTTGTCACTTTTTTTAGCTGGCTCTTTTGACATGGGGTAGACCCAAGCTGAAAGGCTCAAAAAATCTCAGGAAATAAAAGATATAATGGCATTTCATGCAAGCATAATATGATCATTAGAAGAGTTGAATAAGATGCGAAGCATCATCAGCTCTGAGATTTTTTTACCTATATTACCCTATCGCAGTACTGTATGCTTCAGCTAAACAGGGCTATTCTCAAATGCCATTTCCTGCACAAAACCTTCCTTGAGTCTCCCCTTCTTCAACCTTACCCATCATTCCTTATAGAGCACTTTGTTTTATGTCATTCTAATGTACTTATTTAATACTGTGTAATAAAGATATCTATGTTTGTGTCTTTTTACCCTATTAGAATGTAAGCTCCATGGGGGGATGAACCATGGTGTCACCTAAACTCTCAACTTTGTTTCTTACCTCTGTACACAGTTTTCTATATTCAGTAGATGATAGGAGGAAGGAAGGAAGGAAGGAAGGAAGGAAGGAAGGAAGGAAGGAAGGAAGGAAGGAAGGAAGGAAGGAAGGAAGGAAGGAAGGAAGGAAGGAAGGAAGAGTGAGATATAGATCTTTGTGCTCAAGGAACTTATGATCTACCAGGGGAGACAAGAAAAACGACACATATAATCAGATGTCAAATAAAATGTGACAAGAATTGTAATGTGAACAATGAACAAACAAACTGCAGTGGGTGTTCAGAGGAGGGAAAGCAAATGTTTCATGAAGGAAATGTCATTTAACCTGGGTTTGAAGGGTGAGTAGGATTTCAGTCTATAGAGATTCATTGTAGGTAGAGAGTAACAACAGGAAAACAAAGGATGCCTTCCACCAGAGAGACATGACAGATAGGATGACTTTTAAAAAATAAAATTTTATTTTTCCCCAAATTGTATGTAAAAGCAATTTTAACATTCATTTTGTTAGGTTTTGAGTTTCAAATTCTATCCTTTCCCCATCTTCCCCTTACTCCTCCCTAAGAATATAAGCAATGTGATAGAAGTTATATGTGTGCAATAGTGTAAAACATTTCCATATTAGTAAGGAGTGAAGAAGATGATGATGATGATGAAGAAGGATAAGGAGGAGGAGGGAAAGAAGGAGGAGGAGAAGGAAAGTGAAAAATAGTACGCTTCAGTCTGTATTCCAGTAACATATCAGTTCTTTTTCTGGGAGGCAGATAGCATTTTTCATCCACTGTAGGGGCAGCTAGGTGGTGCAGTGGATAGAGCACCAGTGCAGGAGTCAGGAGGACCTGAATTCAAATCTCACCTCAGACACTTGACTGAGCTGTGTGACCTTGGGCAAGTCACTTAACCCTAATTGCCTCATCCTGGGTCACCTCCCGTCATCCTGATGAATATCTGGTCACTGGATTCACATGGCTCTGGAGGAGAAGTGAGGCTGGTGGCTTGCACAGCCCTCCCTCACTCAAAACAAAGTCACGTGCAAGTCATGTCATTATTTCTCTGATGGCATGGTCTTCTTCAGCAATGAAGGATGAACATGCAAACACATACACACACACACACACACACACATCATTGTATTGCTAAGAATAGCCAAGGCAGTCACAGTTCTTCACTATAAAATATTGCTGTTGCCACATACAATGTTCTTGTTCTGCTCATTTCACTTTGTGTCAGTTCGTGAAGTCTTTTCAAGTTTTTCTGAAATCATGCTGCTTGTCATATCTTACAGCATGAAAATATTCCATTACAATCATATACCACAACTTGTTCTTGCATTCCCCAATTGATGGGCATCTCTTCAATTTCCAATTCTTAGATGTCACAGAAAAAGTTACTATAAATATTTTCATACAATTAGATCCTTTTCCCTTTTTTTAAAAAAATCTTTTTGGGATACTGAACTAGCAATGGTATTTCTCGTCAAAGGGTGTACACAGTTTGATAACTTTTGGGGGCATAGTTCCAAATTGTTCTCCAGAATAGTTGGATTGGTTCACGTTCCACCAAGAGTGCATTAGTGTCCCAGTTTTCTCACATCCCCTCCAATAATGCATTTTCCTTTTTGGTAATATTGGCCAATCTGATAGGTGTTGGTACCTCAGAGTTGTTTTAAGTTGCATTTCTCTAATCAATAGTATTTAATGCATTTTTTCATATGACTATAGATAGCTTTGATTTCTTCTTCAGAAAACTGCCTTTTCATGTCCCTTGGCCATTTATCAATTGCAGAATGACTTGTTCTTTTAAATTTGACTTGTATTCTTATAAGTAAAGTACTTTATGTATTTGAGAAATGACGCCTTTTTCAGAAATACTTATAGTACACTGAAGAACTTTAAGGTTTAAAAACTGGGAAATACTGAATGGTAGGGCAGGTTTAATCATTAGGGATAGGGGGACTGGACCAGTGATCTCACAGGAAGAAAGAACTCTAAGATAGGGAAACTCTCTCAGAGCACACTAGCAATTTTTCTGCAACTTATAGTCTAAGAGAGTAGCCTAGAACCCTGAGAGGTCAAATACCTTGGCCATCAGGCAGTATGTATCACAGGTAAAATATGAACCCAACACTTAGTTCTCTATCCCCCATACCACTGACTCTGTTTGGTGGTTAATGGGAAAACAAAACAAACAAAGAAAAATTGCCTAACATAGTCTAGTTTTCATAGAATGAAATTGGAAATATTGGAAATGTTTTTCATAAAATATAATGGAGTCTTTGAAAGAAGATGTCAAGTCCCTGGATCAAAAGTAAGAGTCCCATGAAAACTGAAGGTATCAACTAGCTTGTTGACAAGCTGAGGACCTTGTTCTTTGTTCTAAAAATAATGGCTCTTGGGACTGAGAATCTTCTGCTCTGGAGATAAGAAGTCCTTGTAGCAAAGACTACGAAGAAACAAGAAAAAGGCTTTTCCTGACTTCTAACAGACTGTTTCTGACTTTTCTAAAAGCGTGAGGAAATTTATGTGGGCTTTAAGTTGGAAGAAACTGCCAACGCCCATTCTTTCCTTGAGAAAGAGATTTCCTAGATTTTAACTAAGCCAGAAGTTGAAGGAAGTGGGGCATCCATCAGGGTGGTGTTTAGTAGAGGCTACCTACCTACTAGAGCAGTGTTCTGTGGAGTTATAAGACCAGAGAGCATTCAGTCCTGGGAGGAACAACATACCAACATCACCAGAAAATGTCAGCAGCCTTGTAATGTCAACATCATCTGTTTCTTTTCTACATATGTCCTTTTACTGTATCTGTTCCCATGTGATGCTTCACACATGCATTCTATCTACACATTCCCTAATTATGCCCACCCTTTCCACATTATCTATGTGAGGAAAAGTATTTCCCAGGTTCATGGGGGAAGTGTTTTGTTGCTACTTTTCTTACAATGTTATTTCATTACATGCCATTGGCATCAAGCTAGTTGTGAACTCTGGCTTACTTGTAAAAAGGTAAAGAGGTCTCATGAGTAATAGTTTCATGGAAAATGGAATCACACTATACCAAAAACCTGGAGTAAATATTCCCTGAGAGTCCTTCCCTTTGAGCTATGGGTGGAGGAGAGCCTCCAAGTACTACATTTCCTTTTTAGACACCCAATCTAGCCCTATTATGATAGCCAACATAGCCTGGAGTCTAAGTAAATGAGATAGACACCTTAAGTCTAACAACATCCCTACCAATTAAATCTGAGAACAAAAAAAGCTGCAATTTCCATCAGAATGAACTGCCCCTAGGACAGCCTTAAAAATAGGCTAGCTAGATGGAGCAGTGGAAAGAGAACTAAACCTGGAGGTAGGAGTTCAAATCAGGTCTCAGTTGGGTAACTCTAGGCAAGTCACTTAATCTTGTTTGCCTCAGTTTTCTCATCTGCAAAATGAACTGGAAAATGAAATGGCAAACCACACCAGTATCTTTTGTCAAGAAAACTCCAGATCTGGTCATGAAGAGATGGACGCAACTGAAAGGACAGAAAAACAAAGATAAGCCTTCATGACCTGTAGATACAAAATGGTTTTAGAGAAGTTTCAGTGTGTTAGATGAAATGTATATAAATAAACCTCAGGAAGAAGAGAGCAGGTGACCTTTGTGGGATCATAGGGTCATAGATGTAGATCTGTAAGGAACCCTTGAAGTTATTTAAGTCAATACTTTCATTTTAGAGGTCAGGAAATTGTAGCCCAGTATGGCTCCTGCAAGGTCACATCAGTAGTTAAAGGGCAGAGCTAAGATTTGAACTCAGTTCGTCTGACTCCAAAACTGGCCTTCTTTCCATTGCACTGCTTATGTGGTCTCTTTAATCAAAGTCCACATCCAGGTGGATGTTTTAAAATGTGTGTGTGTGTGTGTGTGTGTGTACATATATAGTGTTGGTCCTAGAGTCAGGGAAACTTCTCTTTGAGAGCTGTAATCTGGCCTCAAGACCCCAGGCAAGTCACTTAATCTTTTTTGCCTCAGTTTCCTCACCTGCAAAATGAGCTAGAGAAGAAAATAGCAAACCACTCCAATATCTTTGCCAAGAAAACCCCAAAACAGATCCTGAGGACCTGGATGTGACTGAAATGATTTCACAATAACGAAATGCATTTTTTTAGCACTTTTGGCAATTCTACCTACAAGTCCAACTTTGATTCCACTTCTCAGTTTGGATCCAGCATCTATAAATACTGCATTGACACCCAAACGCCAAGATGAACTGCGAGGGAGCAGAGTAGCTACAAGGGTCAGGTTGACAAATGGAGTGCTCAAGGAAATTTGGAAGGGAAGGGTGGGAGGGAAAAGGAAGAAAATGACCAAAGCCAAATGATCCTGTATGCTTGAGGTCATGGTCACGGACAGGGGGCAGGGTCTCTTAGAAGTGATCCAGTGGCTCTTTCCCAGAAGGGTGGAATGTAAGCCTTGTGAGCATCTGTGGCCAGCCCTACATAAACACATCATTTTCTTCATAATATTTGGAGCAGTGTTTATTTTGACTCCATATTTTATAGTTTTTGAAAAATAAAGTGTGACTCAAATCTTTGCAGAGCTGATCCACCAGGACTGCAGTGAACTTGCTCAGTATGTCTCCCGGTGGCCTGAAGCTATGCCGGCAGCTGGGGCTGAAGGGAACTTTGAGTTGGGAAATCTAGGTTTGCAACAAGGCTCTCTAGCCACTTACTGACCTTGGGTAATTCATGGTCCACCTTTGTGACCCTCAGTTTTCTCACTTTTAAAATGGGAAAGATAATACTTGAGGTACCTAATGTACCTCATAGGAATAGTTGTAAGAAAAGAACATTTTTAGAAATGCAGGATGGATGATTTTGATTACATTGAATTGAAAAGTTTTTGCACAAATGGGGTCCATGTGGCCAAGGTTGGGAGGTGGAATGAGGAGAGGATGGAAAGTTGGGAAACAATTTCTGCAGCCAGTGTTTCTGATAAAGGCCTCATTTCTAGAATATATAGAAAACTGAGTCAAATTTGTAGGAATACAAGTCATTCCCCAATTGATTGATGTTCAAGGGATGTGAATAGGCAATTTTCAGGGGAAGAAATTAAAACTATCTATAGACATAAAAAAAATGCTCCAAATCACTACTGATTACAGAAATGCAAATTGAGGTGACTCTGAGGTGTTACATCACACCTATCAATTGACTGACATGACAGAACACGAAGATGTTAGAGAAGATGTGAGAAAATTAGAACACTGATGCATTGTTGGTGGAGTGGTGAACTAATCCAACCATTCTGGAGAGCAGTTTGGAACTATACCCAAAGGGCTATAAAATTGTGCATACTTTTGACCTAGCAATACCACTTGTGGGTCTGTATCCCAAAGAGATCATAAAAATGGGAAAGGAATCCACATGTGCAAAAATGTTTGCAGCAGCTCTTTTGCTGGTGGCAAAGAATTGAAAGTTGGGAGGATGTCTATCAGTTGGGGAATGGCTGAACAAGTTGTGGTGTGTGAATGTCATGGAATTCTATTTTGTTGTGGCAAACCATGTGATTTCAGAAGGGCCTAGAGAGACTTGTATGAACTGGTGCTGAGCAAGGTGAGCAGAACCAGGAGAACATTATACACAGTTACAGTTACATTGTGAGATGACTAACTTTGATAGACTTGGCAGCAAGGTTCTAAGACAACTCCAAAAGACTCATGATGGGCAATGCTATCCACATCCAAAGAAAGAATTATGGAGTCTGAATGCAGATTGAAGCATACTATTTGCTCTCTCTCTTTTTTGTTTTGCTTCTTCTTTTTGTTGGTTCCTCCCATGGGTTCTAATTCTTCTGTGCATCATAGCTAGTATGAAGATGTGGTTGGTGCGGATGTGTACATAGTGCCTATGTCAGATTGTACACCATCTTGGGGACAGGGAAGGAGAAAGGAGAGAGAAAACTTAAAACACAAAATCTTATGGAAGTGAATGTTGAAAATTAAAAATAAATTAATTACATTAAAAAAATTTTTAAAACCTCTACTAAAAAAAAGGAAAAAAAGAACATTTCGCAAAATGATAAAATTTTATATAAATGTTACCTGTATATGAAAGTGCATGTATGTATTAATGAGTGACATCAATCAATAAAACCATAAAACATTTATTCATTACCTACTACACTGGCATACATACAGCATGAGTGGCTCATGTGTTGGTTCCTCTGAGGCAATTCCCATTTATTTACTATATGCATCAGGCACTGTGCCAGGTGCTGCTCATGTTGTCGTTTAGTTGTTTTCCGTCATGTCTGACTCTTTGTGACCCCATTTGGGGTTTTCTTGGCAAATACTGAAGCAGTTTGCCATTCCCTTGACAGATGAGGAAACTGAAGCAAATAGACTTAAGTGACTTGCCCAAGGGAACACACCTAGTCAGTGTCTGAGGTTGTATTTGAACTCAGGGAAGACGAGTCTTCCTGACTCAAGATCCAACGTTCTATCCACTGCGCCACAGAGATGCCAGTGATACAAAGACATAATTGAAATAGTCCTTGCCTTCCAGGAGCTTACATTGTCTTGTGGGAGACAACATGTATTAGGTGGAAGTTAGGTAACCAGTGGAAAAAGGGCTGATCCTGGAGTCAGAAAGATCTGTGTTCAAAACCAGCCTCAGACACTTACTAGCTGGGTGACCCTGGGAAAGTCGCTTAAACAGCATCTGTCTTATTTTCTTCAATTGTAAAATGGGATCATAAAAGCATCTTCCTTTCAAGATTGTTGTGAGAAAAATTTAAGGTAATATTTGTAAAGAGTTTTGCTAATCTTAAAACTATAGAAATGCCAGCTATTTTTCATATATAAACATAATTATACATATATATTATATACATATATACGTACATTTTATCTCCCAGGTTTGACTAAGCTTGTGATTTGATCACTGTCGTGGGCTTCCTGGTAAAGAACTTCCACTATCAATGGAGAACAACATTCAGCTGTCTAGTATAATAAGATGATAAGTGACTCATCCAAGATCACATAGTCACTATGTAACAAGTTTGGACTTTCAATTCTGGTCTTCCTGATTCTAAGACCAGCTTCCCATCCACTACACCTTGCAACATGGGGACAAAAACATACACAAAATAGGCACAAAGTTTGTTTCTTTGTTTTTCTGGGGGTAAGAGGGGGTGAGGAGGTAGGGGTGAAAGAGGCACAGGTAACCAAGGGAGGTAGAGATCAAGAAAGATTTCATTTAGTAGGTGAATCATGAGTAGAGTTTCAGAAGGAAAAAAAAGAAAACAAGGATTCTAAGAGGTGGAAATAAGGAAGTAGTACATTCTTGGCATGGGGGGTCAGCCTGAGCTAAGGCGTAACAAACCATGGTAGGAAGAAGGAGAAAAATTCATTATGACATTTTAGCATATAAAATTTAAAAATCTCAAGATCATAGATAGTATAGGGGATAAATCACAAGACTAGGAGTCAGGTAGACGTGTGTTGGAATCCTGTCTCAGACACTCATCTAACTATGAGTTTCTGAGTCAGTTATTTTCCATTTGCTTCATTTGTAAAATGGGGATAATGAAAGGATCTGCTTCACAAGGTTATTGTGAGGATTAAATGTTAGCATATATCAAGACCTTTGGAAGCCTTAAAGTACTATGTAAATGCTTGCTAGCTAATTAGTAGTAGTAGTAGCAGTAGTAGTAGCAGTAGTAGTAGCAGTGATACTATCAGTAGTAACGATAGTTGTGGTGGTAGTAATGGTAGTAGTAGTGGTGGTGGTAGTGGTGGTGGTATTAGTAATGGTGGTGGTAGTAGTAGTAGTAGTAGTGACAGTAGTTAGTAGTAGTTGCTGTTGTAGTAGTAAGTTCAGACTAACTTTTCCAATTGATGACTTGCTGAGAGAATGTGTATGTATTTGAGCCGATGGCAAACCTGAAATGAGTTGGAAGGTTAATAGTGCTTTCCAACGTCTTCTGTTCCATGGATTCCTTTCAACAACAAAAAATTCGTCGTGAAGACCCAGACTAATTTAAAATGCTATTCATAACATTCTACAAACAATTGCTGCGTAGGCACCATTGAAGAATTTTTAGTTCAAATTCCTTGGACAATCATTTGTGAGCTACTATTTGGGAACCATTGATCGAGTCTAATATTCTCCCCAGCGCAGAAAATCTCCCCTACATCCTCCCTGATAGGTGATCCTCTAGCATTCCTTAATAACACATCCAGTGAGTGCCAACTCAGGATCTTACAAAGCTGTCAATTCTGCTTTCAGACGCCTCTGGGAGTTTAAGACTCCTCCTTGTCACTAGCAGAATTCTGTTTCCCTAGAGTTTTCTATCTTCTTCTTCATCTTTAGGGATGAAAAACTAGTCAGCGAAATTTCTCTGTTGTTTTGTCCTTACCTTCCCACTGTCAGAAACAGGTGTCCTTATCCTGTTTCCTGGTCCCTCTTCCAATATATGTCCCCTGCTGACAGCCTCACTCTATCATTTATTTTCAATGTCTTACTCTCCGCTAGCTGTTTTTCTACTGCCTACATACATGTCCGTTCTCCTCCATCCTGAAAATCCTTCACCTGATCCTTCCATCCCCACTAATTATTGTCCCATAGAACTTTTGCCCTTTTTGGGTAAATTCCTTGAAAAGACCATGCCTCTACTTTCTCTACTCTCACTCTCTTTTTTACTCTTTACAAATCGGCTTCTGACCATATTTTCTCTGCCATCTTTCTGTAAAAAGCAAAAGAGTTGTTGCCAAAACTTGATAGGGTAAGATTCAAGTTAAGTCTCCACTGACTCTTTGGTTACATTGACTTGGCTTTCTGGTCACCAGAATATAAAAAAGTGGAATTGGGTAATTAGAGCAATTTAAATTTAATGTATGTCCCAAAGCAATGTGAATCATCAAACCCTTCCCTGTTGATTAGACATGTTTCCATGTGAAGGAAAGGAGGTTCTGTCTACCCAAGTTAAGTGCTGAAATATCCTTTCTTTTGAAAGGTAAGTTAATCTCCTTGTATTAACTGTTGAATGCTTCATTTCATTCCAATACTGAACCTAAAATTCAGTCCCCTTTACTCCCCAACCGCCATATTGATTCTATCTTGAAACACCTTTCAGTCACATCCTTTTCTTTCTCTCCAATAACAGAACTATTACACTAGTTGAAGGATCCCTCATCATCCCTCACCTAATTGTCTCCCTGATTCCAGTTTCTCCTTTATCGAATCCCTCCTCCAAAAAGCTACCAAATTGTCATTTCCGAAACGTTTGACCATCTCTCTCTCTCTCTCTCTCTCTCTCTCTCTCTCTCTCTCTCTCTCTCACACACACACTACTCCTGAATATACTCCTGTGGCATGCTTTTACCTTTTGGGACAAATATGAAGTCTTCTGTTTTGTATTTAAAGTCAATGGTACACTGGAGCAAACCTGAAATGAATCGCAGAAGTCAATTGTTAAATTTTCAGTGAGAGCATTTAAACGAAGCCTATAGTACATCAGGGCTGGATATGTCATTTTGTTGCTTGTCTAGACTTAAGAAAATGATGGGAAAATGTTAATAATGCAAGTTAAACTTAAAAGTGGGTCATGTATCCATTTTCCCCCAGCTAGCCAGATGTTAAACTATTACCGTCACACCACTATTTTAAAGCCATTCTCAGCTTGATTCCAATCTACCTTTATGAGCTTATTCTATGTTCCTTCCCTTTACACATTCTCTGCTCCAATTAGGTTGGTCTTATTGGCGTTCATGTCACACAACAGTCTGTTTCCCATTTCCATGGTGACCATCCCTATTCCTGGCATACACTACTTACCTTTGCCTCTTAGAACTTCTGGATTCCTTCAAAACTTATCTGAACTGCCATCTCCTCTCCTGCCAACTGTGAGCAGGCTCCCTCACCTCATTGCTTAGTATTTATTTTGTACACGCTTATATGTGTATATGCTGAATTTCCAATGGTGCGTGAGGTCTGTAAGGGTTAGAAGCCTTTCTTTCTTTCTTCCTTTAATCTTTCCTTCCTTCATTACTTCCTACCTTCTTTCCTTTCTTCCTTCCTTCATTTTTTCAGTCATGTCCTACTCTGTGATCCCATTTGGGGTTTTCTTGGTAAAGATACTGGAGTGGTTTGCCATTTCCTTCTCTAGCTCATTTGACAAATGAAGGAACTTAGGCAAACAAGGTTCATTGACTTTTCCAGGACCACACAGCTAGTGTTTGAGGCCAGATTTGAACTCAGAATGACGAGGCTTCCTAACTCCAGCCCAGCACTTAATCCGCTGTGCCACCTAGCTGCCCTGTGCTTTACTATGCCTGTGTTAAAAGGATTTGTTTTTCTTTTCTTTTCCAGTGGGGTGAGGTGAGGGAGGGAGAAATAATAGACTTGTTCATTAATGTTAATTATTATTTTAAATAGAGAGGTTGGAGAGGTTACTACAGCTGTAGAATGTCCCATGCACTTTCAGATGAGGTCACTGTATTTTTAGTTTTGCCTAATTGTTTTACTTTGTTAAGAGGGACCTCTCACAGAATGGGGGTAATCTGTAAATATTTATATTATAAAAACAAAACACATCAATAAAACCTAAAAACAGAACTCTGGTAACGTCTCATTCTTCAAAGCAGCCCCACCCCCGGCATTGTGAAGAGACTATGGTGGAGCCTGAAGGACACTAAATAGGCAAAATCTAGCTCCAGAATCAGTCCTGTGGAGGCAACATCTTCTAATTACATGGTTTGTATTTAAAAAGCAATAAAAAGAAAGAGACTTCTACTGCTAGACTTTCTCAAAGTCAGTCTTTCAAATGTTTGCTACTTTGGGGAGTTTTTGACCCTTCAGACTTTCAGAAGTGGCTTCACCAGGGCCAGCATCCAAAATAATAGCAATACGGGCAATCTGTAGGACCTAGAAAACACCACAGAGTTAACAACGGGCTTTTGTGCCATTGTAACACTTTCTGAACAAGGTTATTTTGATTAGATCCTTTAATTTTCACAACAACTCTGAGGGATGGGTACTACTGGAAGCAGTGCTGCATAGGGCATAGCATGCCAACCCTGGAGAAAGGAAATCCTGGCTCAGACTTGCATTAGCTGTATGACCCTAGGAAAGTCATGCAACAGGTCTGGTACTCAGTTTTCCAGCCTGTAAAATCAGGATGATCGTAGCACCTTACACGATTAGTAAGAATAAGAATCGAGCCTGTTTCACTGAGATTGAGGGACTTTTTCATCTTCTTTGTAAGGAATAATACAGTGCCTGGTGCATAGTAAGTGCTTCATTAATTGATGGGAGATGAGAGGGAATTGAGACTTGAACTCAGGTCTTTCTGGCCCCAGACCAGATCTGGCTCTGTTGCCACAGAGCTCTTAAAAGACCAAATAGTATAAGTTGTTTAAAGTACTTTACAAACCTTCAAGGGTTGTATAAATATGAACTATTACTATACTTCTTATTTTATAATCAGGGAAACTGACTCAGAGAACTTTGCCCAAGGCTGTACCAGTTGGGAAGTGGTGGAGAGGACCCCAACTGGGGGACTTTTCCCAGATTGCATAGCAAGGCTGCTGAAGTTTGTCTTTTCCTCATTATGTGACATATTTGAAGTAATTAATCAGATTTCATAAACATTATAATTTTTTTTTTAAAAATCCATCCTTTCGGGAGCCAAGATGGCGGAGTAGAAGGACGCACATTCACGAGCTCCGAGCCCAAAACCCATGGAATTGAGGTAAAAGGAGAGCCCCATAAATTCTGAATCTCTGCAGGGGGTGCACAAACATAGGGGAAGAGATTTCCGTTCCACTGAACCCTGGAGAGCCGTCCCCGGGGTCCATCGCAGCCAGGAAAGCGGACCCCACCCCCAGCCCTGGCCGCGACCCAGAGAAACTGACCTGAGCAGACTTCAGAGAGGAAAGCTCCGGGAGAATCTCTGGCAGCCGGGAAAGTCCCTCTGCACACAGAAGCTAAAGGTCAGTTAAAAAGAAGCCTGCGCTAGGGGAGGGGAGCGGGCCCCCTCGGGAGGAAGCGGCTGCGGCAGAGACGGGGGCAGGAAGCGGCGGAGGCAGAGGCGTGGGCGGGCGGCTGAGGCGGCAACGGCCCGGGACTCAGGAATCCCCCAGCAGCAGGTAGGATCTTCAATACTGAAGGTCTTTCCAACCTGAGGGAGCCGAGCAGGGGAGGCGGCCCTGCCCCCACCCTGCTCTACTGCTGAACGCCTCTGAATAAAACCCCCAAGGGAGCTGAGCACAGCAGGCGGGGTCCCCCACCCCGCCCCCATCGGCTCTGTTCCTGAAAGTCTCTTCAGAAAGCCCCTGAGGGCCCAAGCTAGGAAGCGGCCCTGCCCCCACCCTGCGCCAGAACTAAAGCTTGCCGCGGGAAAGCGCATTTGAATCTCAGAGGTCAAGTACTAGCTGGGCGGATCCAGGCGGAAGTGGAAAGGAATCTCAGAAGTCAAGTAACTGGCTGGGAAAATGCCTAGAAAGGGAAAGAAAAATAAGACTTTAGAGAGTTTTTTCCAACAAATGCAAATGATCCCGACCTTTGGATCTGATGGGGAGGACGAGGACGTATTTTTCCCATCAGGGAAAGATGTGGAGGGCGGGGCCTCAGTACCCCAGACACCCCAGAGGGGTGTTGGGTGGGCTCAGGCCTTGGAAGAGCTTAAAAAGGATTTTGAAAAGCAAGTTAGACAGGTGGAGGAAAGACTGGGAAGAGAAATGACAAAGATGCAAGAAGAGTATGAAAAAAAGGTCAATATCTTGGTAAAGGAGTCCCAAAAAAATGCTGAGGAAATTAACACCCTGAAAAATAGGCTCACTCAATTGGCAAAAGAGGTTCAAAAAGCCAATGAGGAGAAGAATGCATTCAAAAGCAGAATGAGCCAAATGGAAAAAGAGGCTCAAAAGCTCACTGAATTTAATAGTTCTCTCAAAATTAGAATGGAACAGATGGAGTCTAATGACTTTATGAGAAACCAAGAAATCACCAAACAAAACCAAAAGAACGATAAAATGGAAGAGAATGTGAAATATCTCATGGGAAAAACAACTGACCTGGAAAATAGATCAAGGAGAGACAACTTAAAAATTATGGGACTACCTGAAAGCCATGATCAAAAAAAGAGCCTAGACATCGTCTTGCATGAAATTATCAAGGAAAACTGCCCTGACATTCTAGGACCAGAGGGCAAAATAAGTATTGAAAGAATCCATCGATCACCACCTGAAAGAGATCCAAAAAGAGAAACTCCTAGGAACATTGTGGCCAAATTCCAGAACTCCCAGCTCAAGGAAAAAATCTTGCAAGCAGCCAGAAACAAACAATTCCAGTACTGTGGAAATACAATCAGGATAACCCAAGATCTAGCAGCTTCTACATTAAGGGATCGAAGGGCGTGGAATAGGATATTCCAGAAGGCAAAGGAACTAGGACTCAAACCAAGAATCACCTACCCAGCTAAACTGAGTATAATACTGCAAGGGAAAATATGGTCTTTCAATGAAACAGAGGACTTTCAATCATTCTTAATGAAAAGACCAGAGCTGAAAAGAAAATTTGACTTTCAAACACAAGAATGAGAGGAAGCATGCAAAAGTAAACAGCAAGGAGAAGTATTAAGGGACTTACCAGAAATGAACTGTTTGCATTCATACAGGGAAGGACAATATTTCTAACTCTTAAAACTTTTCAGTATCTGGGTGGTTGGTGGGATCACACATACACATGTACACGCATGCACACACATACACACATGCAGAGACAGAGAGCACAGATTGAACTGAATAGGATGGGACCATACCTTAAAAGAAATTAAGGTAAATGGTGAGAGAGAAATGTAGTGAGAGGAAAGAGGGGGAAATGGAAGGGGGTAACTATATGTCATTTAAGAGGCAAGTAGGAGATGTTTTTAGTGGAGGGAAAAAGAGGAGAGCTGAGGGAAAAACAAACAAACAAACAAACAAACAAACAAACAAAAGTTTACCCTCATCACATTTGACTAAACGAAGGAGTGAAATGCACACTCATTTTGGTATGAAAACCTATCTTATAGTATAAGAAAGCGGGGGAGAAGGAGATATTGGGGGGGGGGATGATGGAAGGGAGGGCAAAGGGAGGAGGGAGTAATTGAAAGTCAACACTTGGGGAGGGACAGGTTCAAAGGACAGAAGAGAAACAATGAGGGGCAGGTTAAGAGGGATGGCAATTCAGTTAGTCTTACACAACACGACTATCAGGAAGGTCACTTGCAAAGCTACACAGATATGGCCTATAATGAATTGCCTGCTGTACCAAAGGGAATGGATGGGGAGGGAGGGATGGGGAGAATTTGGAACTCAAAGTTTCAGGAACAATTGTTTAGTATTGTTGTTGCAACTAGGAAAGAAGACATACAGTTAATGAGGAATAGAAAGTCATCTGGCCCTACAGGAGAAAAGAGAAGATAGAGACAAGGGAAGGGAGGGATGACAGAAGAGAGGACAGATTGAAGATAGGGAAAATTAGATTGCTTGGGGTATTGGGGTGGGGGGAGGGGAGAAAAGGGGAAAAAAATTTGGAACCCAAAAATTTGTGAAAATGAAAGTAAAAAGCTAAATAAAAAAAAAAAAAATAAATAAATAAAAAAAAAATAAAAATCCATCCTTTCTTAAGCCCGATTACCTCCTGAACTTCCTATTTCATAGCAGTCTTTTTTTTTTTTGGAGGGGGGGAATGGGGCTGGAGAAATAAATCCAACTCTTAGAAACCTCTGGCAGAGCCTTCCCTTTGTGAGACAAAACGACTTTGGTTCAAGTGAACAAGGGCCTTTCTGAGTTTGGTTGTTTGTCTAATGCTTATCTTAATCCGTCTTCTTCCTCCTCCTCACCTCTTCCCCATTGCCCACTGCTTTTCCTCTACTCTTCCTGTTCAGCCAGATGTCCCTTCTGACCCCATCCTTTCCTCCTCCCTTCCCTATCCCCTCTCCCTTCCCCTCATTGGTCTCCATCTCTTGCTAATGATTACAGAAACATTCTAGTTGATGCCCTTTGCTTGGCCCCAGGGACTGCTTCTCCAAACCATACATACTGCTGTTTCTCTTTTCCTCTTGACCTCCAAATTCCTCAAACGGAAATCAGTTCTAATAGAGTCTTATATGTGTGCATGTATATACATATATGCATATATGTATATACATACACATAAATATAGGTACACACATACATGCATGTGTATATATCTTATAATACATGTGTACTTGTATATATGTATGTATTTATGTAGATCTCCTTCTCAGAGACTGCTCAAGTCCAGATGGCAAACCAGCTATCTAGAGTCTGCTTTTCCTTCCTGCTCTGTGCAGCATCGAATACACTGGCACTCTATAAATGTGAAAATAAATAAAATTGTTAGTAGTCCCCAGTGTATCAAAGATCAGAAAGGACTCACTAATTCAGTGGAGCCTACTTGGCTCTGGAGAGCGCCTGGCAGATTTGGTGGAGCCTTTGGAAAAGACTTGTCACGAAGGAATAAAATGTTCAGGCAATGGGTGACAGCAAGCAAAGTCAGCCAACTCTTCCCAGAAGTTTCTGCTTTTATTCTTTTTGTTGAGAAAAATAAAGACTGAATTTTTTTTTCTGAACTGCTCAGCCCATCTTACTTTATCTAGATCTTTTTTGTCATTACAGGGCCCTAAACTTAATTAACTAACTTTTTCTTTTTCCTAAGTTACCAGTCACTTCCTTCTAGCCTTCACACGAAAACAGGATGGCTGCCACAGAAGCATTTTCTAATCTGTATAGTACTGCACTTTTCTGGGATTCTTGCATGCTGGAAAGAGAAGACGAGCATCCCTTTCTGTCCACTCACACGGCCATCACCCTAGCTCAGGATTTTATAGCTCTTGTCTAATATACTGCAATATGCTCCTAGTTTGTCTTCCACTTATTAATCTATCCTCTCCCCAACCTAACTTCCTCACAGATGCCAAAATGATATTCTTAAAATATTGGCTTTCACCACATCACTTTCTTGCTCAAGACACTTCAGTGGCTCCCATTTGACTTCAAATCTTTTGTTTTGTTTGTTTTAATAGACTTTTTAAAAAATATAATTAACTTATTTAATTTTAATTTTCAATATTCACTTCCATAAGATTTGGAGTTTTAAATTTTCTCCCTCTCTCTTTCTTCCCTCTCCCCAAGGTGACATGCAATCTGATACAGGTTCTACTTATCCATTCATATTAAACATATTTTCACATTAGTCATTATATAAAAAGCATTAGAAGTTATGAGAGGCACCACGAGAAAGGAGAAATAAAAAAACAAAAGGATAGTATGCTTCCATGTGCATTCAGATTCCAAAGTTCTTTCATGGATGTGGATAGCATTTTCCATTGTGAATCTTATGGAATTAATTGCCTTAAATCCTTGCATTGATGAGAAGAATTAAATCTATCAAAGTTAGTCGTTGCACAGCCTGGCTGCTATTACGTACAATGTTCTCCTGGTTTTGCTCACTGCACTCAGCATCAGTTCATATAAGTCTTCCCAGGTTTTTCTGAAGTCTGCCTACTCCTCATTTCTTATAGAACAACAGTATTCCATTACATTCATATATCACAACTTGTTCAGTCATTCTCCAATTGATGGGCATTCTCTCAGTCTTCTATTCTTTGCCAACACAAAAAAGAACTGCTAAAAATATTTTTGTACATGTGGATCCTTTTCCTATTTTCATGACCTCTTTGGGGTATAACCCTATAATTGGTATTGCAGAGTCAATATATGCCCTTTGGGCATAGCTCCAATCATAGTTCCAGAATTGTTGGATCAGCTCACAGTTCCACCAATAATGAATTAGTGTTCCAACTCTCCCACATCTTCTCCAACATTTATCGTTTTCCTGTTTTGTCATGTTAGCCAACGTGATAGATGTGAGGTGGTAGTTCAGAGTTGTTTTGATTTACATTTCTCTAATCAATAGTGATTTACAGCATTTTTTCCTGTTACTATAAATTGGTTTAATTTCTTCCTCCTGTAGTGCCAATGCAATATTCATAGTGCTTATGGCAGCCATGAATATACTGGTGCAATTCTGAATCATGAAATACTGCACTCTCCACATGGAAGACAGATCCAAAACATTATTCGGACATCAGAAAGCCAAATCTGTCATAGAAACCAAGAAGTCAATGCACATTACCACTGAAGGGGATATGGGCATTCCCAAGTCTCCCCCCATTCTCTTTCCCAGAAACAAACACTCAGGAACCTATCTGTGCCTGCTTGCCTGCATCCTCTCTCTCCCCCCACCCTAACTGCCCTGATCAACTTCCTCCCAATTCTGCTCTACCCTTCCTGTACTATTTGTTCATTAAGTTCCTCCACCACATGTGGCCAAGCAAGTCACATGGGCCTATTAATGAATGGGAAAAGATCTTCCCATTTAACCTACCATTACACCTCTGAAAATTGCCTATTCATATCCTTTGATCGTTTATTAGTCAGGGAATGACTTGTATTCTTCTAAATTCTCTATATATTTTAGAACTCTTTTGAAAAGTCCTTCACAATCTGATTCTGGCCTCCCTTTCCAGGATTATTGCATATTATTCTTTGTTCTAGCCACATTGACTTGTGTGATGTTCCTTCTCTTTTCATCCCTGTGTCATTATACATATTTGCCATACCTGGAAAGTGCTCCCTCCTTCATCTTCTTAGCTTCCTCCCAAGTTTAGCACAAGGGCAGATTCCTTACAAGAAGCCTATTCTGATCCTCCTAATAAGTAGTACTTTCCCCCTTGGAAAATTACTTTGCATATATATTATGCATTTTCTATATGCACTTGGTTTCTTTTTCTAATAAAATATGAATTTCTCAGACACAGTAGGTATTATAACTTCTTGTTGAAAGATTTAGCCAATAATTCCAACAATTATGCCACCATATGACTTTCTGTTATTGTCAAAATATGCTGTCATTTACCAAGAAATCAAAGCTCCGTAATATCTGTCAAATAAAATTCAATCTCATTAGCCTAACATTGAGAACCAGCTCTGACTCCCTGGTCCCCACTTGTTGAATATCAATCTATCTTTTAAAATATGACTCAAATGTTATCTCTTCCAAGGAGTCTCCCCTGTTCTTACCTTCTTTATTTCCCTCTGTAGCTCTTTATACCTCTCTGATGAATTTATTTGATAGTATTGCTTATTATTATTCATTTTATAGGTGTCCTAAGCCTCTAGTAAGTTCCATGGAAGCAGACATCATGTCTTATAAATGGTTAACAGTGAAAAGTATCTTCTCCCTCCCTTTTCATTAAACACCGTATCTTCAAGTTCCGTGCTTAAGAGGTTGTTGTCTCTTGTCCTTCATTTTTCAAAGAGAACCAATGACATCAGAAGGGTAATGTCTTGGCTTGTAAAGGAATTGGAATTAAGTGAGGCAGAATTGTGCAAAGCCATCACCTTCACTCTCTTCTCCAGAGTCATCGTGATCCAGTGGCAAGATATAGATCAGGATGAGGGGCAATGGCCCAGATACAGTGGGAGACCTTGGCCTTTTTAAGATAAGGTCTTTCTCAGGTCTCTGTTTGAAGTAATGCCCATTCAGTAGTTAAGCGTTAGGTAAGAATTGAGACAAAAGATGGCTTAGTTTGCCTCCACAAAAGAATCAGTCTGGGAGCAGAAGACCCTCAGAGTTTCTCTATGTACATAACAACGTTTCGTGGAAAAAGGATCCACAAAATCAAGGGATGTAGGTCAGAATCATAACTGTAGCATTTATTAAATTTCAGGTGAAACAGTTCATTGGCCTAAGGCTCAGTTGCCTCATCAGAAAAATGGGGGATTGAGCTATATAACCTCTAAGGTCTCTTCATTTCTAAATGTATGCTCATGTGATCCTAAAGACATATATGGAGCTCAGATCCTGGGATAGTCAGTCCTTCTCCACCCTCTTCTCTGTGCTCATGATTTGCTCCCTGTGCATCCATTCCTGTATCATTTGCTCAGGACTTGGATAAATATGAGCATTTGCTCCTTTGTTTTCTTCACTTCTTCCTCCTTGCTTCTAGCTTTTACTGGTTCCTCCAAGTCATGTTCATCATCTCCTAGCCTCTGAGTGTTTGAAGTCCCTGTCTGGCTTCATTCTTGTACATCACCACTCTCTCTGTGACCCACATGTGTCTAGCACACTGTTTACACTGGGCTTTAATCTGTTGTTAGTGGCCGACTTTGGCATCCCCTCTCTTCTCCCCAGGGGCCAATCCCATGCTCCTCCTGCTGGCAGACAGCCCCATGGGAATATCCATAAGGAGTAGGAGATCTGGCCCTTAACCTCTCAATGTGGACTGTTGCCCAAATCTTCATTCCAGACCTTCCCCCTTCCCTTCTCTTCTGTAGCAGCTTTTTCCATGGTACTGTCTAGCCAGTCAGTGACAGAGGGATATCCTCCTAGGCTCTGCCAGAGATTGCCCAAGAGATGTGGTGAGGGATGATAACCGCTGCGGGGCTTTCTCCTACCTGAGCTCTCAAATCCATGTTAGCCACTCTGATGCACAAACATTTCCTCTTATCCCAGTGCTGCTTTACACGTGCCTGAGATATTCACGTCCCTCTTTGGTATGATTACAAGGCTCTTCTCTTACTATAAACAAGTGATTCATTGTTTTGCGCTTTTTTTAAAATGTATACTCTGGTGTTTAATGATAGTTCTTTGCATTTTTGACAGACTGTAATGGTTTAGCTTACAATTCTTCCTATCCTCCCAGCCAAGTTACACTAGAACTGATTTATGAAATGGACTTGCGTTTTACTTGTTTTATTCCTCATTATTCATATTTAACGTTACCCACACTTGACCTGCTGACTCTAATCCCTTAAACTGAATGATCGCACACACTGACTTTGTTCTCCCTGAGAGGTCTTATCACTTTTTCATCTCTGCCTTTAAAAAGGTCTAGGTCTGTCTGTATCTATTATCTGTTTACATTCTTTTCTATTATTTTAGAATTAATATTCCTCCTTCAAGCAATATTCCTCAGGGTTGTTATTTTCTTTGTTTCCTGCCTTCTGGCTTTCAGTTTCTGAGCCCAAATCCAATGAACACCATATTTTTAGATCAGGGGTTCTTCACTATTTTTTTTAGTCTTGGACTTCTTTGGAAAGAAATTATAAATTATAATAATAATAATGTTATTATAATTATAAATTCTAAGGACCCTTCTCAGAATAATGTTTTTAAGTACATAAAATAAAATACATTAGATTACAAAAGAAAACAATTATATTGAAAAACGATCATCAAAATTCTAACTGTATTCTCAGATCCCCTCTCAAACCTTAGGTTAAGATTTAGCTTCTCACTTTCACTTTTCCAGTGCAACTACTTGAGATGCTGAAAAGAAGGAATTTGGGAAAATTGTCACACCCAGGAATGGTTGGAGCCCATCTGGAAGTCCCCTTGTATCCTCATAATTCCATTTACATGTTCTCCATAACTGTGGCTGGTGTTGTATTAATGTAAATGCTTGTTCATACGGTCCTATCAGGAAGCAAAGGCTTTGTTTAGCCACTTTGAAATCTGTAGTTGTTAAAATGTTTCCGAGTGGAATTTCTCATTTACTTCCGGGGGCAAGAAGCTCTCAGAGAAAAGGTTCTCAAAGTGTGATCTGGGAATTCCCTTGGGGTCACTAAGATCTTTTCATTTCTAATATAGTTAATGTCGATAGCTATAACCCACATAAACCAAAGCTCTTTAGGAGGTCCTCAGTAACTTTTAAGAGTTGTTAGCAGGCCCTGAGACCAAAATGTTTGAGAATTTTTGTCTTAGAATTACAATTTGGTTTTGTAGTCTGAAACTGAGGCAGAATATTAAAAACTATAGCATCTTCTCCTGCCACTCACTGTCATGCTTGGGGACCTTGGTAAAGTTACCCTTCTTCGTCTATTCCACATAAAAAAAGAATATCTACATCTCTGGAATATTTTCCAGAGGAACAAAGATGAAGTCTTTCCGGGAAGCAAAATGTGAAAAAACTAGTAATCATTGTCTGTAGCCATTTTGACACTGAATTTTAGCCTCCATGGAACAATTTTACTGGTGGTAGATGTGGGGATAAAAACAACTTTCGGACCTATTTGCAAATGCATGACATATAATCTGTGATTGTGGAGCTCAGTAAGTAAGATCATTGTAATACTGATGACAAGGTACCAATTGTGATCCTTCTCTAGGTCACTTATCTTCTCTTTATTCCATATTAAGGCAGCTGGTTCAGGGAAAGGGTTGGAACCTATGCATGCACGCATTCAGTCACATAGTAGAATGGGCATAAGAGCCTCTCCAGCAGTGGGGAACCTGAGGCTTTGAGGCCACATGTGACTCTCCAGGTCCCTGGGTGTGGCCTTTGGACTGAGTTCAAATTTTATAGAACAAGGGGATTTGTTCTGTGAAGTTTGAATTCAGTCAAAGGGCCACACCAAGTGGCTTTGAGGTCACGAATTCCCCACCCCTGGTTAGAGGTTCAGGGCAAATCACCGTCAGTTCTAGAAAAACAACTGATGCATGTCCTATTGGTAATGGGTCAGAAGAGTCATCTTTATCATTAATTAAATTATCATGTCATCATCATCATCATGACTATTCTTAGAGATAGGAATAGGGACTGGAACTATGATTTTATTGGTAAAGGGAACTTCCAGAGGAAGAGACTGTAATGTTAATTATGCTAATAGAGAATTAAAGATCTTCTCCATCCATTAATGGGCCTGCCCATTAAGGGAAGCTTGATTAGGGGAGATTTGTTTTGTAGGAAGATCCACACCTTTTGTTAATTTCTCATGAGGTTCTCAAGGGTGGTGATGCCCTCTGCTCTTCAAAGTGTATAAATTCTCAGAGGTGAGGTTTTGTTTTGGGTTTACTCACTGGAAGTGTTTGTTCGGCCAGATGAGACTGAGCAGCCACTAAGGAGCACCGCCCCCAACTTTGAAAACCCAGATATTGGTGCTTCTCTCTCTGACAATTATGTATGTATGTAATGATCAGACAATTGTATCTTTCTATTGATCTGTGATATTTGTATTGCTCATGGTCAGACAGTTGGAAGTCTGTTGGTCTTTATTTCTATGTATTTTCTCTCAGGTTTAGGGTGCTGACTTTTCCCCCTGAACTAAATGAATGATATGTGTGCTTGATTAAAGTAGATTGTTGACCCCTCAAAAGTTACCTTTCCTTTTAGAAAAACAGATCTAAGAACCTGTAGAGCAGGCTCTCCTGTGTATGCCAGGGTTCTGGCTGCTACAGAGACTCCCTTTATCAATTCAAGTTAACACTTTCTCAGCAATTTGTCATCTTAAAGAGTTGTTTAGATCAGTTAAATGATTTGCCCAAGGTCACACATCCAATATGTTTAAAGGGTAGGATTTGAACCTGGACCATCCTGAATTCAAGGCTAGTCCTCTCTTGACTATAGAGTTGTGCCTCTCATTATCATCTTTATCAATACTCATACAGTATTGTTCTTATCATCACATCACAAATGCACAGATTCATGTTAGACTTGTGGTTTCATCAGTATTGGGGACTCCTGGTATGTAAACTCCTTCCATTAGTGTAGATTGTAAAATTCATCGCTACCTTATGGTCCTAGGGGTTGGAGTGGGGCACTGAAAAGTTAAATAGCATACTCAAGGTTACATGGCTAGTATGTATCAAAGGCAGGATTTCACACTAGCTTTTCCTGACTTCAAAGTCATCACTCTACCCATTACATCACAGGGTATTTAAAAGAATTTTATAAATTTATTTATAACAAAATAAAATAATAACAAAAAATAATAATCCATAAATTGTCCTTTCCAAACTTGAAATTCAGTAATGCTAAATCCTAACATAATAACACTTTCACTCACAATTTGTCCAAATTAATATCAATTAATAATTCATTAATATAAAATTTTTCAAAAAAAATAAAATTATACCCATAGTGATAAAATGTGTAGGATAGGATGTTCTGGGTGATGTAAGTCTGTTCTATCACATTTTTAAATTAAATCTCTGCAGAGCAGTAGACTCTGCAATACTTTTTTTTGTAATCATAGTGATACAAACTATTAAGATTGTTCTTACATAAGGTAAGCGCTTTCTAACTATGTAATACTGACTATCCTAAAATTTGTTTTATTCCTTTATTGATTTCCTTTGCCCATTATTTTGGGTACAGATGAGCATACGTATTAGAGTCTTTGAGAGAGAAAAATTGATATATCAGAAGTTTCTGGTCTATTTTAGAGCATAATGAAAAACTCTCTTTTACTGATGCTTTATTAGACAAATTCTCCTAGTATATAGATTAATTGCATGGAACTGTAAGTTATTCAGAAGAATGCCACATCTTTCAGTTACTAAAATATAAGTTATTAATATACTGCTACTTTTCATGCAATAATCCCTAGAGGATCACTCCTAGAGGTGACATGCCAGACTCACTAACACTAGAAAAATTTGGTTACTGCATGTACATCTCTGTAAGGTTGTGTGCATGTGTGCATGCATATGTGTGTGTGCGTGCACGTGTGGGCATGTGTGTGCTGATGCTCTCATTCAAGTATCTGGAAATCTTTTACTCCCATTAACTTGATGTAAGAATTTTTAAACTCCTTTTAAGAAATATAGAAATGAAAAAAATAAATTAAAAATTAAAAAAAAAAAGAAATGTAGAAATGAGACTTAGGAAGGTTAAGGTTGATTTGCCCAAGGCTACAAAGTGATTCAGGGTGAAAATCCAGCTATATCTATTTCTCATCTCAGGCTCTAGTTAGTAAATTAGGATTTCTACTTTTCTCCCGTTTGTTAAATTGATAAAATCACCACGGACTGGAATTTAACCTATGTCCTCTCGTCCTCCCTTCCACCCCTCTTCCCCCAGTATCTCCACTGCTTGCCCTCCACTTGAGTAAAGCTTACAATTTGGTTAAAATAAACTTCCGATTTTTTTTTTTGGTTTGTTAATTTTATTTTAACGACTTCTCTTAAGTAATCCTTACAAGTTTCATGGACTTTTCAGTTAAGAAAAGAAAGCCCTCAGTAGCAGGATGTATCAACCAACACTCCCAATCTCAGGTTCACAGAACAATTCTTAGAACCTGGGTCTTCCCTTGGTAAAAGTTGCCTGAAGAACAGAAATAATTACTTAGGTAACTGAGAGAAAATGCAAAATTTCACTTTATGTGAATCTGTATGCTTTTTCTAGGGGAAGGGATTTCTTGCAATGATTTCTAGCTTATATAATAATTATATTATGGTATTTTAATGAGGGAATGAGGCAGCTATACACTTTCTCAGATATGTAATTTTTGATAATACTTCACAAAACCCACTGCTCTTCTCTGCCACAATAACACCTGTGAATCCAAGCACACCATTTCCACTGACTTTATAATAACGAGGGGATATTCACTTCTCTCTCTGAAGCCAGATATGGAGGCACGATCCTTCTGAAGTCTGTTTTCTTACTGGAAAATGACCATAAAAATACAACCCTCCATCTCTCAGCAGTGATAGATAAGAAATACCAAAAGAGCAATAATAATTAATGGTCAGACAAGATGAAACTGTCATTGCTCAGACTGCTGTCTCCACATAATCTGTATTTTATACAAAAGGAGAAGGAACTCAATGGAATTTCAGCTGTGACCGGATAAAAACTGCCAACAAAATGTGATAAGGAAAGTCTAATGTGCATATTAATCATGTTTATAGCTCCTCATTTGTTGATATATTAGCCTCAACTCCCTCTTGAAATACATTTTTGATCACCAGTGGACTCATTTAATGAAACCAAACCTCAATAGAGTGCAATTAAAGTTTACAATTTTTATTAATTGGAAATAACTAATCTCTCCTGTAAATCAAAGGACAAATGAGTTAATAATTTTAGGGCAAGATGAGAAGCTTTAGGATAAGGGAAATCTAGAATGATTCGACACATGATGTAAATATGCCATTGTGTGTTTATTGCTTGAGCTAACATTCAGCGCTTTTATTATCTAAATGGTTTTCCTGGATAAAACGAACCTATCCTATGAACCTACTTGAGGGATGTTTTCTTTTCCCCTGAATACTGTAAATTTCTAACATGATGTATTTTAATTCTCTCTGTATCAACTGGATTACTGAAAAAAAAAAACAGGAGAGAGGAATATATTCCCTAAACAATTTAAATGTATAGAGTTAAAATGTTTGTGAAATGAACCGGTTGAATGAACTAATTGAAATGAAACTAGCCAGACAAAAAGAAGTTTCAGTGAGCAATTTCATCTTTTGACAAGGCATTCTGATCTTGGGCACAAAAAAATTTAAGAGATAATGAGCCAAATTAGGAGAGAAACTTCTTGAAAATCTCCATTCCATTAAACCTTTAGAATTACATTCAGCTCTTCATGAATTTTGGGAAAGGATAGGAGGAGAGAAGCTGAGACATTCTGATTCCAAGGGATGCCCAAAGAGAAGAAGTTTCATTATTGTGCCTTCAAATTTATTCTTATTTCCTTACAGATAATTTAGGTGTTCTACCTTTTTATTTCTTAGAATTCCCCATGATCCCTAAAACTTCTTAATATGAATCAAAGAAATAAATAAAAGGCTAGATCAGGAGTTCTTAACCTGGGATCCACAGACTCCCCCGCTTCCCCAAGGGATCCACAGACAGATTTCAAAGGTTCCATGAATATGGATGAGAAAAATAAATCTTTATTTTTACATCTATACTTTTTACTAATTTCTAACTAAAAATTTGTATTTCTTTCATTTGTGAATTTTTTAAAAATTATTCTGATAAAGACTTCATAAATTTTACCAGACCAACAACAGAGTCCATAGAAAAACAGTAATAGTATCCATGACACAAACGAAAATAATTAAGAACTTCTGGTCTAGGGCCCAGAAGAAATTGTATTAATACTAGGGAGGTCATGCTGTGGACAAATCAAAACCTTTATCTAAATAAAAACATGACATAGAGTACTGGCACAGTGGCATTTAATCCTACCTATGGATGATGCCATCAGCTGAAGTATCAATGTATCACTATAACAGTATTAAGGGTGTATCTTGATGTCTTAGTATAGATGGATTAGACTGTAGTGCTAAAACTGGGATTCAACTCTCATTTGTGACATTTAGTTTCACATAAAGAAATCTTTTGTTTTGTTTTTTTCCAGTCAAAAATTATACCTCTAACCTTGGTTTGCTGGCTTACCAATGTGCGACATTTGTACACATGAATCATGATGGGAATCATGGAAGAAAATGTGACTAGCATTGTGTAATCCCTCACCACCAATAGGAAAAAAAAATACAAGGTACATGTTACTCATAGCATCATAGATTTAGAGATGGAAGGAATCTGTGAGATCATCCAATCCAACCCCTTCACTTTACAGATGAAAAAACAGAGACCCAAAGAGACTAAATCATTTGTCCAAAGTTGTCACAATGACAAAGCTGGAATTTGAACTCATGGCCTCTGAATTTAGAAAGTCCAAATCCAATGCTCCTTCCACGTCTCTATAGAGAAAAAAAGCTCATTATTAATAAATAAATGTTTTCTGAATTGAAATGAAGAGTAGACTTGTCTAAGAAGCTTTTTTTTAAGCTAGCAAGCATCTTTAGAAAGGTGAAGTTTTAAGGAAATATCTTTTAAAATTTAACCTTAAAGGAGTTTTCTCACTTTTTCACAAGGCCCCCTAACATTAAAGCATCATACATGTTCTTTGCATCCCGCCTCAGTTTAATCATCAGCTTCCTTGGCTTCAGTTATCATCTCTACTCAGATCAGTAAACTTATATTAATCATCTCCTAAATACTAATTACTGAGAATACAAAAAAGAGGCAAAAGAGAGTCTGTGCCCTCAAGGGATTATATTCTAATGGAATTCAGGTGATTCTCAGATCATCTGTTCAGCTCTAATCTCCTTCTTGACCTTCCAGTCCCACATCTCCTACTACCTATTGAACATCTAGAACTAGACTTATAAATCCCCTAAACTCAGCATGTCTCAAAATGAACTCATTCTCTTTCCTCTCAATCCTTTCCTCTTCCTAATTTCCCTACTATAGTCAAAGTGGGATGCTCACGGGAGACTAGCACCTCTGGTCTGAGGACTTGAGCCCTTTGCAGGGCTGCTCATCCAACTTTGGGGTCCACCTGATTCTCAACTCTCACTTGTGACTCTAAGAAGCTGTAACATACATGGCAGCCACACTGGGCAGAAAAGCTAAACCAAGTTGAGGGTAGCTGAGAGGCTTCAAACCCATTGGTAAGTTAAGGAGATGTCTGTCCCAAGCGTGCGAATACTCCCCCTCTCCCCAGTGGAATCAGTGAATAAGAACAAGTTGTTCCAGTGGCCATGAAAACTGTTGAAGCAGGCACTTGGGAGCTCAATCAGATATCAAAGATGCCAAGATACATCCCATGCCATCTTGTCTTGACTTTTGCCCTGTCACTGGAATTTGATGACTCCAAAAGAGTGAAGCTAAGGACTTTTTTCAGCTCTGCTTGACTTAAATCTAATTCACACACGTCATCCATCATATTGTGATGTCACTGGTTCCCTTTGAAAATGAAGGATGAAAGGAAAAAATAGGTTTGTTTTTTTTTTGTCAAAGGTAGCACCATCCTGCTAGTCATCTAGGCTTACAATCTAGGTGTCATCTTTGACATTTCACTTTCTCTCATCTCTCCCCCATAGCCAAGCAGGTGTAAGTCCTATCATCTCCACCTTTACATCTCTTGAATATATTTCCTTATTTTCTCTGATCCTTCCAGTACCTTGGTGCAAGCCCTCATCACATCACACCTGGATTTTTACAGTAGATTGCCCATTGTTTTCCTTTCCTCAAATCTCTTCCTACCTTCTGCCATCAGTATCTTGCACATGTATCTTACACATCGCAGTATCTTACACATACACACACACACACACACACACATTCAATAAAATCCAGTGGTTACCTGCTGCCTCCAGGATCAAATACGAAATCTTCTGCTTGGTTATTAAAAACCTCCACAGCCTGGCCTCCTCCTATGTTTCCAGCCTTTTTATACCTTACTCTTCTCCATATTCTCTATCATCCAGTAACACCGGCCTCTTTGCTCCATATCCCACCTACAGGCATTTTCACTGGCTGTCCCCCATGCCTGGAATTTTCTCCCTCCTTGCCTCTGCTTTCTGTATTCCCTGACATCCTTTCTCAGGTAAAGTTGTTCTCACCTTCCATAGGAAGGCTTTCCCAGTCCTCCTTAATCTTAGTGCCTTCCCTCTGAGATGATCTCCAATTTACACTGTACCCAGTATAAATTTGTGCACAGTTGTTTACATATATCTGCATTAGACTATAAATTATTTAAGTTCAAAACTAGCTTGTTGCTGCTTCTATGGATTTTCATTTTTGCCTTTCTTTGCCCATGCATTTGCTTAGCGTAGCGCCTGATACATAGTAGGCCTTAAAGAATTCTTAAGTTGACTTGACCTCCATTTTTTTCTCTTCTAAGATCACCATATTACTTGACTTCCTTTCCAAATACTTTAAAAATACCACTTCAGAGAGGAATGAAGAGAGAGAGAGAGTTTGGAACTCTAGTTTTAAAAATTGTTGTCATAAATTGTTTTTACATGTAATTGGGAAGTGTCTCATGAAATAAATAAAAATACCAATTCATTCACAGAAAGCAAAGTGGTTTCTCATCCCCTTGTGGATCATAGCGCTACCTGTAGTTCTGGGCCATCATAGTTTCTTTGCTGCAGCTGCTTTTCTTACCTACCTAGAGCTTCACTAATCCTTAGAATATTGCTTTATGATCCGCCTGGGTTGCTGTGACCCAGGAAAAGAGATGAAAGAAGTGCTCACAAACTTTCTAATGGCTATTAGATTTTCCAATATTCTCTTTAGAAAAGGTAAACATCAAGATTAAATTGACCCATGGACTCTTTGGAGTTAGAAGAGGCCTCAGAAGCGATCTAGCCCAACACTCCCCTAAAACAAAAATCTACTCTAAAACATGCTCAATACGTAGTTGCCCAGAGTCTATCTGATCAGCCTCGGGGATGGCATATACTTCAAAGTTTACCCTCATCCTGATTTTCTAGATGGGCTGAGTGCCATGTGAGACATAGAATAAAATCACAGTACAGGCACTTTTCAAAGTACAGGCACTCCTGTGATGTGAGTAGGGTGTTGGGCTTTTAGTCTGAAAGACTTGAGTTCCAATGTAACCTCAGATTTAACAGCTGTGTGGTGCTGGGCAAGTCACCTAACCTTGATCCTCCCCAGTTTCCTTATCTCAAATGGGGATAATAATAGCATCTTCCTCAAGGGTGGTTTGGAGATCAAGGATTATAACATAGAAAGCACTATTTTACAAACCTCAAAGAGCTAGCTATTAGTATTAACTATTATTATTATTTTAGAAGGGATATCTCAGAATAATACTTAAAAATGAAAGAAAATAAGTTGCTGTTTTAACTATGAATAAGCTCAGAAAAAATAAATGCAAAGATATGGAGGCCACTGAATGAGAACAGTAATGTGACTTCTCAGGAAAATCAATCTGATAAATCCAATCAGTGAGGTATCCTTCATGTAGCCAACTGACAATTTTATAAAAAGAAAGGCTGAGGAGATGTAGGTACATATGGTGAGAAAGGTTGTTTTTGTATCATTTTTAGTAGGGAATGTTACCATTTTTAATAGTCTTCTGGCTATCAGGAAAAAATGGGCTAAGAGAATACCATCAAGAAAACTTCCCAAGAAGCCAGGTTTTGATGGAGACAAATTGGTAGTTTCATCTGGAATGTAGATTTGGACACCTCTCTCTGGAAGACAGGCCCCTATCAGCTGCAATCTGCATTCACTGGCAGAAAGGATAAAATTTTCCTGTGGGTGGAGGGATAAAGGAAATTCACTCACTACAATAGCCCTGACCTTGGCATCTAGAGGAAGGAAAATAGTGTTTTGCTCCTTTTTATTTATTGGGTTAAGTAAGATAGTCACAATGTGTGCTGAGAAGAGGAGGAGAGATGGGGACATTTTCCCAAATAAGAAGAGACATGTTCCTTCATTGAAATACCTCCTTGTGTTTTTTTTCCATGGGGTTTAGCTGTGATAACTACATACATTTGACATATACTCCCAAGTTCCTTGACAGTAAGGAGTCTTCTGTAGTCCCCATAGTGCCTAGTGCAGTGTGGAGAGAGAGAGAAGAGTACACGCTCATTACATTTTTTTTCCTAAGTCAGAGTTGTGATTTCATTGGTGTAGCAAACTCATTGTGAAAAAAAAACCTCTGCCAATGAAGGTTGGTATCTGCTCTGCAGCTTATAGAGGGCTGCCTGGGGGCACTCAGAGATTAAATAACAATTCCAGAATCCCATATATATAACAATATATGTTAGACACAAGACTTGAAGGTAGGTCTTCCTTCCTACCAACTGAGATAATCTGCCTCCAACAAATATTACTAAATAATAAGCCATTTGGATACAGGGTCATCCCTTGTTCATTAGCTTGCTCCCCTCAAAGTCTAGTACCATGTTTTACCTGTAATATGTAGCCAACTAGCATTTTTAGCCCTACTACATGCTAAGCACTAGTCTGAAAAGATATCCCCAATCTCAAACAGTTTATAGTCTAATAACTGCTGTATGAATGAAAATTTGACGCTTTGAACTGAGAATGTTTCATTTTACTAAATCACTATGGCTACCATAAGACCATTTTGCAAGTGGTAAAGAAAATACTTTGATTACTTTATCCATAGGTCCTTCATATTTTTACTGTGGCAAGTTTCTGTTGACTCTTTACCACATGACACTGGAATCAAGCAGCTATGAATGCCTATAATTTCCCTTGTTAAGATGTGGCATATAACTGAAAACACTCAAGAGAATCTGAGTTCAAATTCTGCCCCCGTCATTTAGCTATCTTTTTCTTTAATTGAATTGGGGCCCTAAGCAAAGCATTGTAATGGCAAGCAAAGTAGGACTTTTTATTGCTCTTCTGGATCGAGTTTTAGCCAATCAAGTGCCTTTGAATCAATCAAGAATCTTTTATTGGAAATAGTATATATATATATATATATATATATATATGTATATTTATATGTATGGGTATGTGTATATGTGTATTTACATATGTATACATATGTATTTACATATGTATTTACATATGTATATATATGTGTGTATCTATATGTGTATATATGTGTGTGTGTGTATATATTGTATTGCTTGGAGAGAGAGCAGAGCTGTCAGAAGCACAGTAAACAGAAGTTGTGGGCAGGAGCCCCTGGAGCCTGATGTCAGGGAGAATCAGGAAGAATTTGGAGCAGAACAGTCCTCATGAGCCGAGACAAGGAGCAGGAGCAGAGAGATGCCTGCGTGTGAACCCAGGCAAGAGCTGGGAGCAGTCAGTCCACAGAAGAGGAGCCATGGGATTTGGAAGTCAGCCTCCAGTCAAGATGAGAGAGGACTTTACTTGGACACTGTGTATTGATTAAGGAGATTGTTCTTACAGTGACCTAAGACTGGATGGTGTGGTATTTTCTGCTACCCCTTAAGGATGCATTATACTAAGGAAGACCCTAGCCTTGGACCTCCTGACTTTGGGGATGCAATGATATATGCTATGCACCATATGACCTACTGAGTGTTATGAGATACGATATGTTTTGCTTAAGAATGTTGCTGTGAATGTTATGCTTTACTTTACTGAGCAATGTTTAGTTTATTGCTGAATAAATAAAATTCATTATACTATGCAATTAGATCCTTAAACTTATTCAAAGACTGCTGCTTTGAAACTGAATTTGAACTACTGTTGTGATTGATTTTACAAGCATTTAACTTTTCTCATAACTCATCTGTGATATGAGGATAATTCTATAATACTGCCTCCCAGAACCTTTGTGGCTCAGATGAGATAAGAAAGGAAGGAAACAAGCTTTTAAGCACCTATTATGTGTCAGGTACTGTGTTAAGTGCTTTTACAAATATTTGCAAAAATCCTGGGAGATCTGCATTTTACAGTTGAGGAAACTGAGGCAGATAGGTTAAGTGACCTGCCCATGGTCACATAGCTAGTTAGTGTCTGAGATCAGATTTGAGCTCAGACCTTCCTGACTCCAATACACCATCTTTGTGAGGCTTAAAGTGCTATATAAAAACCAACTATTATCATTGTTATCCCTATATGTGTTCTTAGGGTAGCTAGGTGGCACAGTGGATAGAGCCCTGGGCCTAGAGTCAGAAGGAACTAACTTCCAATACAACCTCAGACACTAACTTTATGACCCTGGGCAAGTCGCTCAACCCTGTTTGCCTCAGTGTCCTCATCTGTAAAGTGAACTGGAGAAGGAAATGGCAAACCACTCCAGTGTCTTTGCCAAGAAAATCCCAAATGGGGTCATGAAGTATCAGACATGACTGAAAAGACTTGACAACAACAAAAATATGTGTCATTCAGTTAAGACTGAAATTCATCTTCTATAGACCATTTGGAGGTAAAAGGCAATATCTAAATGTAAATTATTTCTTTGCCGGATATTACCATACCATTCTCTGCACTCTGGGCTTTAGAAGAGCACATAGCAAGACAGTGAAGTATTTCACCAGCCTGTGTGAGTGAAAGTGTGATGTGCATCTATGAATATCCTTTCCATCCTGGTGTGTGGTGGAGATATTGTCAGATACCACGCCAGGAAAGGCCAAACTCTCACCCATTGCTCTTTGAACCTAGTGATGAGTGAAACGCTGACAAGTCTAGGACAATAAGAACTGTGAATATCACCTCTCTCTACTTTAGGTTGATGCACCCATAAGTCAGTCAACTAACATTTATTAAGAGCCTGTCACTGTGCTAAATACTGGGGATAAAAAGAAAGGCACAAGACCATGCGTGCTCTCAAGGGTCAAACAATCTAATGAGGAAAACAGTATGGAAACTGTATACAAACAAAATAAATACATGATGAATTGAGGGTACTCTCAGAAGGAAGACACTAAGATTAAGGAAGACTGGAAGAGGCTTCTTATAGAAGGTGGGACTTTAGATGAGACTTGAAGGAAGTCAGAGAAGCCAGAAGTTAAAGAAGAGGAGGGAGGACAATGAGTGACAATGTCTATAGTTGAGAGATGGAGTATCCTTTGGGAGGAAGAAGAGGGAGGTCAGTGTCATCACATCACAGAGTAGATGGAAGAGAGAAGATGTAAGAAGACTGGAAAGATAGAAGGAGATCAGGTCTTTTAGGTCTTTAGAAGTCGAGAGGGGGTGGGGTAAGGATGTATATTTGTTTTATTTGGTCCTGGAGGCAAAAGGGAGTCACTGAAGTTTATTGAATATTGGGGGAAAGGGAGAGGAGAACATTGTCAGATCTGCATCTTAGGAAGAATGGTTTCCTAACTGAGATTGGAGGAAGGTAAGAGTGTGGACTTGAGACAGGGAGAGCAACCCCCAGGCTATTGTAACAGTGCATGTATGAAGTGATAAGGGCCTGCACCAGGGTGGTGGAAGGGTCGGGGGAGAAAAGGGGGCATATGGGAGAAATGGTGTGAAGGTAGAAATAACAGGACATGACCATTAATTGAAAATGAGGTATGAGAGTGAGTAGAAGATGAAACCTAGGGTAGTTTTTCCTTAGTCACTTGGCATAAATTGGACTGAATCCCTTAAAATGTCACACATTAGTTGGGTCTGCACATTAGAGTTGGACAGACTCACAAGATACTCAAATATCTGGCTTGAGGGTTGTCTCCATCAGGAGAGTCAGGAAGGAGAAGCAATGATTTGCTGCATCTGTAGATAGGCTCCAATTAGAGGTCTTTAGGTACCACATACCAGGTGAACACAGAAGAAAGAGGAGAATGAGAATAACCAGGTACTCCGGGAACCTGAATAAATTCAGATAAACAAGTCAATTCAATATAGATTTAGATAATTATGCACCCACAGATTTCTGCATGATAATAATTTGCTTCTTACGAAGTTTTGTGAACAATTAAATACTCTTTGCATGAAAGGCAGCATACCTCAGAGCTAAATTATCTATTGGAAAATACATCACAACTTGATTCCTAGCTTCTGTCCCATTTCTCAGTCCATCTTCCTCAAATGGACTTCTGCCTGGCTTTTCAAATGATAATTTCCTTAGTTCATCTTTAAATATCATAGGTCAAGCACCAGCCCCTAGGACTTTGTGAAAATATGACTTTTGAGTCTCTCGGCTCAAATACCCTTGGGCTCTCACTTCAAAGTCCAGACTTTGAAAAATCTGAATGCATCATGTGACCCATCCCAAGGGTCCCCTACCTGTTTCTTGGTCTCTTTAGCAAGATACCAGAAATTCTTTACCTACCTTATATTTCGCAAATGGGATCTTCCTATTTTCTGATATCATCATCATCATCATTGCTAGCAGTTACATGATGTTTTAAGGGTTATAAAGGACTTTACAAGTATTATCTAGTTTTATTCTCCCTCAAACTCTAGGAAGTAGGTGCTATTACTATCTTCATTTTAGAGATGGGGCAACTGAGGGAACAGGATTTGAATTCAGGTCTTTCTGATTCCCAGGTCAGTAATACTCTATCCTTTGCTCTACCTAGCTGCCTCTATAGCATGTTAGGAAGTTGCCTGACTTGCTTTATAAGGTAACTGTGCAAACTGGCTATGCATACATATACACATATGTACATATATGTGTATGCACATATATACATACATATATGTCTGTACACACACTCACATGTGTGTGTGATTAAAATTATCTGGATCATTCAGGTCCAGATCCAATTTCAAAAGATAAGGTAAAATGTTTGTATTTTTTTCCTTGAATAATACCACCAAAAATTATTCTGTTGCTATGGGTGAAGCACTGCATTCTTCCCTGGGGATGGGGAAAAGGAAGGGAACAAGCATTTGTTAAATACTTACTACTGGCTAAACCAGATTGAGGGTCAGTGAAGTGGATGCCTATTCCCAAGCAAATGAAGACTTCCCTGGGAGGAGTTAGTGGATGAAAACAATTTGATCTAATGTCCATTAAGGCAGCTGAAGCAGTGGAGTGCTTAGAGTTTGGCTAGGCATCAAAGATCCCAAGATCATCCCACCCAGGCCATCGCCTATCATCCTGACCTTTGTCTTGTCACTGGACTTCAATGACTCTGGAAGAGAAAGTGAGGCTGATAGCTTCATGCAACTCTGCTTCACTTAAGTACAATTTACATGCAAGTCAAGACATCACCCAGGGTGTCACTGGTCTTCTTCGAAATTGAAGGAAAAACTACGGCTATGGTCCAGGCACTGTATGTACTAAGAGATTCGCAAAAGGAAATCTCCCCTTAAGGCACAAACACTCTTTTAGAAGGAGGAAATTAAAATACATAATTAGGCACTGAGTCAGGAAGGTTATCATGTCTCCCGGCTCTAAGAAGTGTATATATTATATACTCTGAGTTGATATTTTGCTTGCGGGATTCTCTTATGAGAAGGATCTCGTGATTCCCTGGTTGAGACTCTGAGTGACTGGGTGTTCAGCTCTCCCTGACTGCTCAGATGTAAAAACTCTCTCGATCTAGGGAGGTTTGTAACGTGTGTCGCAATATTGCTTTGATTCAGGCAGTTGTCTGAATGGACTTTATTTCTCTGCTTATATTTTCTCTGCATTTTCTCTGAAGTTCAGGGTATTGACTTTTCCTTTGAATTAGTGAATGTAATTTATAAAGGCTGTTGACCCCACAAATAGCAATTTTTCCTAGTAAAACAGATCTAAGAACCTGTGCTAGCAGGTCATCCTGGGTGTACCAAGGGTGTACCTGGCTGCTACAGTCAGTCATCAAGTACTTGCTGAACATTTACTCTCTGCAAAGGGATTCTACATTGGAGCTACATAGAAAAGGAAAAGCAATCTCTGCCATTATAGAACTCACTTCCAATGGGGGAGGAACTATTCAAATTGCTATTTTAGTCAGACAGTCAAAAAGCATTTATTAAGTGATCGCTGTTGAGAATGACACCAAAGATGTAAGCCTGGGTGACGTAACGGATCCCTTGACAATTAGGAAGAGGGGAGAGTTTGACGAGGGTCTGTGTGTGTGTGGAGAGGAAATTTAGCTCTTTGGGGGGGCCTGTTGAGTTTGAAATGCCAGTAGGACATTCAAGTAAATATGTCTAAAAGTGATCTGTGATATGGAACAGTAGCTCAGGAGAAAGATAAGTGGATATTATAGATTTGGGTGTTGTCTGAACAAAGACGATAATTGAATTAGAGTTCCAAAACTTGAGAGAAATTTGGTGGGTATAAGTAGGCTGTGCCGGGTCTCATGGCAAGGTCCCGTGGATCTTAGGGTATGTCACAGCTTGGGTCAAACAGACACTTCGAAAGGGCCATTGAAACTGACAGTGCATGCAATCATATTTGTTTTATTGTGGTCCTTATATGTTTTTATTGATGCTGAAAAGACATTGATATCTCAGGTAACGGGGAAGCCTGGAGAGTCAGCCTGTAAAATGCAAATAGTAAAAAGAGCCCTGAACCTCAGATCAGGAGACACCTGGGTTTGGATCCCACCTCCACCCCTCACTGGCCCCGTAACCCTGGACAAGTCCCTTCATTTCTTAGGGTGTTGGTTTCTTCTCCTATAAAAAGGGAACAGCAACCGATAGCACCTATCTCCCAGAACTGTTGGCAGGATTATATAAGATAATGAATATAAAGGACTTGGCAAGCCAGAAAACACCATATAAATGTCAGCTATTATTGCTGTTTCTGTTATCATCAGATTGTGTCCACTCCTCAAACAGTATTGCATTTAGAACCGTTAACGGCTCTCATCCAGAGCTAGGCTACTTTTCAAGAGATAGCACTCTAATTAACTGCCTACCATTGGGATCCCCTGAATACTCCCTGAGCAGTCCAAATGTTCACTTATCTGGGGCAATGTGCTATATGACATCCTTCTGTCTTTTTGGAGAATGTGGTTACCATTCCCAGGCTACGCCCACGCTATCTCTGATATGTGTTCTATAAGACAGCTCTCCAAAGAGCATGGTGGGGGGAAAACCTCACCAGAGGTAAAATTCTTGTAAACAAAGTCCAAACAATGGTTTATTGATTCTTGACTTTTGTTGTAGACATATTTTTGTGGGTCTAGAATATGTATATATAAAGTGTCTAATGCTTTATACACTGATAATCAGTGAATTAATTTGACGAAAGAAGGAAGGAAGGAAGACAGAGAGAGAAGGAAGGGAGAGAGAGAAGGAATGGAGGGAGGAACACAGGGAGGGAGGAAAAGAAAAGGATGGAGGGAGGAATAAAGGAAAGTAGGGAAGAAAGACATAAAGAAAGACATTTGGGCACCCTGTTTCCTGAAAAAAAAATACATATAAAATCTTGTTTCATAATGTTTTGTTTTATCCAGGATTCATTTTAATTCAACAAATATTTATTTAGCACTTAATTCTACAAATAATGCCTTTACTATTCTACATTATGGAATTCAACAAAAATAAGATATGACATGGTCTCTACCTTTAAAAAACTTGCATTCTATTACTAGGGATTAATTTCTTTCTGTTTTGACACTTTCAATTAAATATAGACCCTATAGCCACACACCAGAGAGTTATAGTTATCAATAACATTTCTTTTGATTTTTTGAAAGAAATAAACTTTATTGGTATTCAATTTAGTAGCTATACAAAATCAAATTCTAAACTACCCCATCAAAAGGACTATCCTTGTTAAGTTGACAAATCCAAGATAGGACTTAAAATTTTCAAGAATTAGGGCCAGGAGTGGGGAACCTTTGGTCTTCAGGCCACATATGGCCCTCTAGGTCCTTAAATGCCGCCCTTTGACTGAATCCAAATAAATAGAAATAAATTTTGTGAAATCTGAATTCAGTCAAAGGACCAATGGCCTCAAGGCTGCAGGTTCCCCACCCTTTAATTATGCTGTATACTTTATTTATTCAATCTCAGAGAAATGAAGTGTTTCACATATGTTGATTTTTTTTGGATAATTGAAGCTCACCATGTAGAGTATCAATTTAGAAATTTAACCATTTTAGATAGAAATCTTTTTATAAATGTATCACATATTTCTCCAAACTCTTAAAGTATATTTAATCCTTTAACAAAAGGTTTTTGAAGGTGACTTTTTAAAGATAGGAACTAAGGATATAGGGAAGAAGACCTCTTCCAATTCCTACCCTTCAAAAAAATAATAGTATGTAAATTTTCTTCATGGGCAGAGTGCTAGACTTGGCTGTGTTTCAGACATTTACTGTCCCAGACATTACTCCAGCAAGTTTCTTTATTTCTCTCAACCTTAGGGGTTTTTTTCCCATAAAATAGTGATAATAATAATATTATTGTGAGGATTGAATTATAATATATGTAAAGCATTTCACAAGCCTTAAAGTACTATGTAAGTGTCAGCTATTACTTAAATTATACTATTGGCTTAGCAGAATCCAGAGGTGAATATCCTAAATTCCACGATGTGATAGGCTCAGCATGGCAAAATATGTGAGGTTGGCTTCCCAACATACTGAAGCTTATGCCCCAGGGAAATCATTCTGCAGCTCCATCTGGAGACAGCATATGGTATACTAACAGGTTTATCTTGGTAATCTCTGTTTACAAACAAGGTGCATTTGTTCTCCACACAGTTTGTCTTTGCTGCTGACTCCCCAGGATACAGTTGCAACTTTAAGACTCTGATCTTTGAATGCTCTCCCAATCACACTGGAGTTCTTATCAGTATTTGCCCTTCCAAGGCAATTCCTGGCTATGAAGCCTCTAGTCAAGTTTGTAACACTGCCAGGGATGACAGCTCGTGGGTCCCACTAACGTTTGTACTTTGATTCTGCCACATGCAGTCAATCCTAAACTTTTTCAGGGATTCCTAGAAAATGTTAGAAAAGTAAAAAAACAAAGTTGAATATTAAACCTATGGGAAACAGGGGATTTTGGTTCTTGTAATTACTAAAAACCATAATCTTTTGCTATAGATTACCAAAAATGCTTTTCTACATAGAATTCTTTATAATAAAACATTATTTCTGATAATATGCACATTTCCTAAGGCAGTAACCATGAAATAACCTATAAAATGCAGTACACAAAGTAAAATTGGTAACATGCAAAACATGTTTTTCTCACAAGTAATTCCCTAGAATTCTGTGACCTTTTGTGCTAACATCTCAATAATGCATCCCCCGCAACATACACATTGATTTGAGACAATATCCACTTTTTATAGCACATGAAATCTACATAAATACTATACAATAAATAAAAATTTTAAAACCAAAACATTTTTTAAGCTGAATGGTACTTTCCACTGTATCAGCTGATGGTGTGAGGTCATTTTTCCCTCATCCTGCACTTGAGAGGTTACTTTAGCACTTTCTGGAGCAGATTCACAAATGCTTTTATGAATGCTTTCTTCCTTTTTGTGCATATAATGAATTGTCATATTGTTAACACCAAACTTCTAGCCAACAGCTGCTACAGACATTCTGGCATGGAGTTTATCTAACACCTTTATTTTCTTGCTAAACCTCATCACTGACTTTGCACAATTGGGCTTAGAGCCCAAAGGACTTAACTATGTTGTAGGGGACATAATTACAACATAAAACTTGAGGTTAAAGGAAAGCAATGAAAATACAAAATGAATGCACAGGTTGCTCCTTACAATGGTGGGGTAAATAAGACCAGTGAAACACCTAGTGGGATTCCAACATGGCACTGTAGGACTATGCATATAACCCTGAATGTGGGGGTTTGCCCATGTGAAAGTAAAAATGAAGCTACTAATAAAATCATGGGAGATCGACAATATCTCTTGGTTGAATACCTACCACATTACTGGGTACATAGAAGACTAAAGCACTATGATTCGATGAATTTAACAGAAAATAAATAAGGATAAGTTCATGAGTAGTAAAAAGAGTAAGAGCCTATCTAGTATGGCTGAGGAGTCTGGATGGCTAAGTGGATGGTGTTCTGAGCTTAGAGTCAAGAAGACCTGAGTTAAAATCTACCCTCAGATACTTACTAGCTGTGTACCATCAAGAAGTCATTTAACCTATTTGTTTCAGTCTCCTCATTGTTAAAATAGAGATAACAACAGTACCTACTTCTCATGGTTGTTGTAAAGGTCAAATGATATGATGTTTGTTTTGTAAACCTGAAGGTATTATGCAAACTCTAGCCATCATTATTAGTTACGATTGGAATGGGAGACAAGTCATAAAAGCACTCAGATTTTATCATTCCTGGAAGGGACATGTCAAGATATTTCTCCTCAAGTTCAAATCATTATTCTTATCCAAAACCCTCTTTCCTGTACATTTCTTTTGCCATGTGTGCTTTCCCCTTATTAGAATATGAGCTCCTTGAGGCAAGGGCAGCCCTGCCTGCTGTTTCACAGGTAACACACAGGAGGCACTACAGCTTGGGGGATCCAGCCTCTAACAAGTTCACTCTTGTGAACTGGCAGACACCTTCAGAGGAGTTAATAATCAGTTTTACTCTGGTCTAATCTCTTCAAAGGAAGTTGCTGATAATGGGAGCATCAACTCCTACAGCATTCCCTAACAACCCTTCTTGCAGGGGCCAATGAAAAGGGAGGGCAATTACCCCTATGTCTAGATGGGGTCAATGGAGACAGGCACAGCTTGCACTCTCCTCTATATCCCCTCAGGCCTTGATGGGGACTGGCCAAGGCACACATAGATTCTCCTATGGGTTCCCCATGGTTTCCCCCACTCACTGACCAGTGCCCACTTGTTTTATAGGGCAACAGACAAAGAAGGAATCTTGCCGATATTAAGCTCACAGGTTAACTTCAGCAGTATCATCATTTAGTGCAAGTAGAGTAGAGATCAAATACTGAGGTGCAACCTCAGTAGAACTGCTTATCACTACAATACTAGAAATTACCTAAGATCCTTGGGGCTATTCTGGGAGTTATTATCTAACACCTGGAAACTAGACCTTGCCATGTCCATGGATACTGACAAACTAAGCTCTAAAAGGATGATGAAATCCTCCTTACATACACTTGCTGATTAGTAATGCCAGTATTTAACACAGTAAGCATGTAATAAATGCCTTTTTCTTCACTCATCCATCTATCCAAGAAAATTTGGGGAAGCAGGAGGAAGTAGAAACCTGAGGCTTGAATGACACAATTATTCATTGAACTTCAGGCTTTTTTATCACATCTGCTTTGCAACTGCCATGAAAAGACGCTCCTGACAAACAGAGATTTTGTGGACAGAAACCAAGAACTTTGAAACAGGCAAGATAATGTATCTTTCTGGCTGTTGAGTACAACATTAAGAGGACAGGCTCTAAGGAGAAGGGCCCTCCCTATAAAGGCTACATTGATTCATGATGGGAAATTCTTCAATTTGAAAAGGCTACAAACCAAGACCAAAGTGGAAGGAATGTTGGTACATGGTTTTCTGTTTGCAGATGATTGTGCACTCAATTCAGTCTCTGAAGTTGAGATGGAACAAATTATGGATCAGATCTCTGCTGCGTGTGCTAATTTGGGCCTAACAATTAATACCAAGAAAACACAGGTGCTTCATAAGCCACCACCACACCATCTATCCATGGAACCATCAATTACAGCAAATGGAGAAGTGTGGAATACTGTAGATAAGTTCTTGGTGGTGGACTTTCTAGGTATGTATATGATAATGAGATTGACACATGCATTGCCGGAGCTAGCTCAGTGTCTGGGAGGCTCTGAAGGAAAGTATGGAAGAGAAGAGGTATTAGACTGATTCCAAAACTGAAGGTCTATGCAGCCGTTGTGCTAATCTCATTTATGTATATCTGTGAAACCTGGACAGTCTACCAGAGTCATGCCAGGAAACTGAATCACTTACATTTGGTTTGTCTTAGGAAGATTCTGAAGCTCACCTGGCAGGATAAGATACCAGACACTGAGATCCTTTCTCAAACTAAACTGCCAAGCATCCAAACTCTACTGCAAAGAACGAAACTCCATTGGGCTGGCCACATTGTTCAAATGCCAAATGTACACTTGCCAAAAAGGCTGTTTTACTGGGGAACTCACACAGGTCAAGTGTTCACCTGGTGGGCAGAAGAAGCAATGCAAGGACAATCTCTAAATTTCTCTTAAGAGCTTTGGAATTGATTGTGTGACATAGGAGACACTGGCATAGGACCACTCAGAATGGCATGCCCACATTAGAGAAGGTGCTGTGCTCTATGAGCAAAACAGAGTTGAAGTAAATCAAGAGAAACACAAGATGCACAAACTTAGAGAATCCACCCCAAACGTTCACAGGGACTATTTGTGCCTGACAGGTGGTGGAATATTCCAAGCTCATGTAGGTCTGATCAGCCACAGTCAGACACACTGAAACTTGACTTTAGCATAGTGATGTCTTCATTTTGGTCCTCTTCGATAATGAAGGACAACAACCAATCAATCAAACACCCAGGAGTGGTATGTAGTGTCATAAACTGAGAGGACGGGCAATCAGAAGACCCAGATTCTAATCCCAGTTCTGGCAATAGCTGGTTAACTTTGGGCATTTTTATGGACATCATGAAATGAAATGGACAGACTAGTTAAATGTAAGGTCATTCTCAGCTCTAAAATTCTCTGATACAAAGCAATATATGATATGTTCCACAAGAGAAATACAAGCAATATTACTTCAGAGAAGAGAGGCCTTTTCACTTGGGAAGGTTGGAGAAGACCTCAGGAAGGAGGAAAAAGATGAGTTGGTCTTAAAAGATGAGAGAGAGGACATTGTGAATGACTGTGACCCTTGTATTACAGATCATTCTGGGGCCTGGCTGTACTTTGGAAACATTTTGCAGCTCAGACTCGTTTCCTGTACCCAGAAACCCTGGGAATTCCGCTACTTGATACAACATTATATTGTCACCAACACACTTTGCATGCACATAGTTCACTAAGTTCAAAATAAAGGGGAAAATTTACTTACAAATTTTTTTTTGTTTATTTATTTAACTTTTAACATTCATTTTCACAAAATTTTGGGTTCCAAATTTTCTCCCCATTTCTCCCCTCCCCCCATCCCAATACCCTAAGCATCTAATTTTTCCTATCACCAATCTGCCCTCTCTTCTATCATCCCTCCCTTCTCTTGTCCCCATCTTCTCTTTTGTCCTGTAGGGCCAGATAACTTTCTATACCCCATTACCTGTATTTCTTATTTCCTAGTAGCAAGAACAATACTCAACAGTTGTTCCTACAACTTTGAGTTCCAACTTCTCCCCATCCCTCCCTCCCCCACCCATTCCCTTTGGGAAGGCAGGCAATTCAATATAGGCCATATCTGTGTAGCTTTCTAAATGACTTCCATAATAGTCGTGTTGTGTAAAACTAACTATATTCCTCTCCATCCTATCCTGCCCCCCATTGCTTCTGTTCTCCCTTTGGATCCTGTCCCTCCCCAAGAGTGTTGACTTCAAATTACTCCCTCCTCCCATTGCCCTCCCTTCAATCATCCCCCCCAACCTGTTTATCCCCTTCTCCCTCACTTTCCTGTATTGTAAGATAGGTTTTCATACCAAAATGAGTATGCCTTTTATTCCTTCCTTTAGTCGAATGTGATGAGAGTAAGCTTCATGTTTTTCTCTCACCTCCCCTCTTTTTCCCTCCACTGAAAAGTCTTTTGCTTACCTCTTTTATGAGAGATAATTTGCCTTATTCCATTTCTCTCTTTCTCCTCTCAATAAATTTCTCTGTCACCAGTTAATTTCATTTTTTTAGGATATGATCCCATCCTATTCAATTCACCCTGTGGTGTGTGTGTGTGTGTGTGTGTGTGTGTGTGTGTGTGTGTGTGTGTGTGTGTGTAATCCCACCAACTACCCAGATACTGAAAAGTTGCAAGAGTTACAGATATTGCCTTTCCATATTGGAATGTAAACAGTTCACCTTTGGTAAGTCCCTTATGACTTCTCTTTGCTGTTTACTTTTTCATGCTTCTTCTCATTCTTGTGTTTGAAAGTCAAATTTTCTTTTCAGCTCTGGTCTTTTCATCAAAAATGCTTGGAAGTCCTCTATTTCATTGAAAGACCAGTTTTTCCCCTGAAGTATTATACTCAGTTTTTCTGGGTAGGTGATTCTTGGTTTGAGTCCTAGTTCCTTTGAATTCTGGAATATCATATTCTACTCCCTTCAATCCCTTAATGTAGAAGCTACTAGATCTTGTGTTATCCTGATTGTATTTCCACAATAATTGAATTGTTTCTTTCTAGCTGCTTGCAATATTTTCTCCTTGACCAGGGAACTCTGGGGTTTGGCCACAACATTCCTAGGAGTTTCTCTTTTTGGATCTCTTTCAGGAGGTGATCAGTGGATTCTTTCAATATTTACTTTGCCCTCTGGTTCTAGAATCTCAGGGCAGTTTTCCTTGATAATTTCATGAAAGATGATGTCTAGGGGCTCTTTTTTTGATCATGACTTTCAGGTAATCCCATAATTTTTAAATTGTCTCTCCTGGATCTATTTTCCAGGTCAGTTGTTTTTCCAACGAGATATTTCACATTATCTTCCATTTTTTCATTCTTTTGGTTTTATTTTGTGATTTCTTGGTTTCTCATAAAGTCATTAGCCTCCATCTGTTCCATTCTAATTTTGAAAGAACTATTTTCTTCAGTGAGCTTTTGAACCTCTTTTTCCATTTGACTAATTCTGCTTTTTAAAGCATTCTTCTCCTCATTGGCTTTTTGAACCTCTTTTGCCAATTGAGTTAGTCTATTTTTCAAGATGTTATTTTCTTCAGCATTTTTTTGGGTCTCCTTTAGCAAGGTGTTGACCTGATTTTCATGCTTTTCTTGCATCTCTCTCATTTCTCTTCCCAGTTTTTCCTCCACCTCTCTCACTTGATTTTCAAAATCCTTTTTGAGCTCTTCCATGGCCTGAGCCCATTGAATATTTATTTTGGATGTTTGGGTTACAGAAGCCTTGACTTCTATGTCTTTTCCTGATGGTAAGCATTGTTCTTCCTCATCCAAAAGGATGGGAGGAGATATCTGTTCACCAAGAAAGTAACCTTCTGTAGTCTCATTTTTTCCCCTTTTTTGGGCATTTTCCCAATCAGTTACTTGACTTTTGGGTCCTTTGTCAAGAGTAGGGTATACTCTGGGAATCTGTGGGATCTCAGTTCCTCCAAGATGGCACAATCAAGGGTGTACTGATCTGGATGCAGAGAGGGATTTTTGTGCCCAGAATCTTAGTAGATACCTCTCCACAGTCACCTGGCCTCCAGTTCCACCAAGCCAGCAGTGGGGGCTGATTTTCAGATAAGCTGGATGGGCAGGGCCACCATTCAGTTTGAGACAAAGACCAGTTCATCCAGGGCCTCCACCCAGGGCTGAGGTAAGACTCAGCTCTTCAAGGCCCCCAGGGGTTTTTATGCTCCAACAATGAAGTTTCCATATGAGCTGCTGTGCTGGCTCTGTGGCCGCTGCCTGCTGCCGGAGCTACAGAAAGGCACTTCTCCCTTCCTGGCCCCCTGATAAAACCCCATCACTGACCTTTGGCGCCTGTGGGTCGAGGGATCTAAGGACCCGCTACTGTGACTGGAGATTCTGCCCTCTGGAGAGGGGCCCTCCTCCCAGAGTCTCATAGCGCTGCATGGCCAAGGCTGGGCTGGGCTCCGTGCTCAGCTCCACATCCAGTGCAACAGACGTTTCCGTGGGCCTTTCAGGTCACCATGGGCTGGAAATCTCCTCCACTCTGTTGTTCTCCACTTCTCCTGCTCCAAAATTTGTTGAGAGTCCCTCTCTACAGGTATTTTATGGGCTGTGGGGAGAACCCTGCATAAGTGTGTCTTTCTAGTCCATCATTTTGGCTTCACCTCTACAAATTTACTTACAAAGAGAACAAGTAGAACTTTACCAGAGCTCATGGAAAATATAAACATTCATTAATAACTGATCCTTCCTCAAAAACCTGTAAAACCTCAGTTGCTTACAGTTGTATGTCAGATGGAGCCCACAATAGATGCTATCTCTAATAAATAGATTTATAGCATATAGCACCCACTATAAACCTCCTCAGCTCTAGCAAGTGACAATGCTAACCCTTTTCCCAGGGGATAAGCCTTTCTTCCATCACAGGCCCATTTCAGGAGGGAGAGGGAGATTTCAGAGGGAGATATTTCAGTGTCCTCTGCTTCAGGAACAGAGATGTTTCAGGTCAAACCAGGTTACTTCCATCCTGAAGTCTCTTTCTTATACTCTGACTTATACTCTGATACCTTACACAAAAGTTAAGCCCAAAGAAGAAATCACAAAATTTATCATTTTATTTTCAAATGAATTTCCACCATTACACTGAGTTGGATCAGGGTGAATTTACAGCCAAATGTTCTCTTTCCTCCAGCTACCAAGTAATGTGTCTTCTGCCCTTGATAGCACTTTTAAAAGCTTGACCTATTTCCTCCCAGTAAGGCAGAATTAACATGATACTAACTAACTAGCTGTGGTGAGGTAGGAAGAAAAAGAAATAAAAAATGACTTGAGTTTTGAGGTTTGTTTGACTGGGAGGATGGCAGGGGCTGTAGGGGAGAGGAATACAAACAGAAGTCATAAGAACGAGCTGTAGGTGATTGATAAATTCAGTTTGGGAAGATTGAGTTAGATTTGTCAGTGGGACAGCCAGGTGGAACTGTCTAGTAGGTGTTTGGAGTTGTAGGGCTGGAGTTAGTTAGATCAGGTCCAGTGAAAGATTTTGGCGTTAACTTCTTAGAAGTGATGATTGAAGCCAGGAAGATGACATCATCAAGGAAGAAGATATAAAGAAAAAAGAGAAAAAAGAAAGAGATCAGTATTACATTACATAAGTATTGTATGAGTATTACCTTACAATACCTTTCGAGTATTATCAAAACTTTAATTTTTCTTTGGTTATGTAAAGCATTTCTGGCTTTCTGATGGCTGCAGAAGGATTCTCAGCAGCTGGTCACTTGTTGAGACCCTCCGAAGACCAGTCTGGTTTCTTCTTCTCCACCATTCCACTTTTTCTGAGTTATCACAAGACAGACCTAGTTGGCACACCCTTGATTCTTTTGCTTGTTTCTGAGCAGGGCACACACCAAGCCTTAAATGTCATGCTTGTCTTCCAAGTTTGTCACAAATTCAAAGCCAAGTGATACTTTTGGCTGGTTGTGATTCAGTAACTAGAAGTGTGACCTCAGATAAGTCACTTTCTCTCTGGGTCGTAGTGTCTGGTTTTGTGAAATTGGTCATTTGACTTAGATTATTTCTCAGGTTCCTTCTGATTCTAACCATTTGTGATCAAGAGTTACTGAATAAAGTATTTTGATTGTTTCTTCCTAATCACCCCCTCCTCCAATCCTTCCAGTGAGATGACTTTGAGTTTCAGCAGATCTGGATTAGGGCAAGGCTAGAGTCAAAAGATAAAGCAGCTAGGTGGCACAGTGGATAGAGCACCAGGTTTAGAGTCAGAAGGACTCAAGTTCAAATCCTGCCTAAGATACTTCCTAACTATGTGAACTTGGACAAGTCACTTAACTCTATTTGCCTCAGTTTCCTCATCTTTACCATGAGTTGGAGAAGGAAATGGCAAACCTTTGCCAAAAAAAAAATCTAAATGGAGTCACAGTGAGTCGGACATGACTGAAACAATTCAGTGATAATGACAACAAAAGAGCAAGAGCTTGGGAATGGTTTCTAGCCCTGATGAAGACTCTCGGCTAAGTTCTTGAGTGTTAAAAATAGCATGAGGGGAAGGAGACAGGGCTCAGAGGCCTTAGAAAAAGTCACTCCAAATTCCTACTCAGCAACCTCCACACTTTGGCTAGCCCCAAATTATAGCCCCAACCCCCTTGACAAAAATATGCTCCTGTGAGGTTTTTTTCAGTGACTCCATTCCCTGAGGAAGAAGAATGTTTAATGGGAATGCACATCATTAGGTTTCATTGCATATGTTTAAGTCCAGAAGAGTGACTTACTATGGAAACAAAATACTTTTTACCTCCACTCCCATTTCTTCCTTCCTTCCTTCCTTCCTTCCTTCCTTCCTTCCTTCCTTCCTTCCTTCCTTCCTTCCTTCCTTCCTTCCTTCCTCCCTTCCTTCCTTCCTTCCTTCCTTCCTTCCTTCCTTTCTTCCTTCCTTCCTTCCTTCCTTCCTTCCTTCCTTCCTTCCTTCCTTCCTCCCTTCCTTCCTTCCTTCCTTCCTTCCTTCCTTCCTTCCTTCCTTCCTTCCTTTCTTCCTTTCTTCCTTCCTTCCTTCTTTCCTTCCTTCCTTCCTTCCTTCCTTCCTTCCTTCCTTCCTTCCTTCCTTCCTTCCTTCCTTCCTTCCCTTCTTCCTTTCTTCATTCAATTTGACAAGTTCTCCCTATATTGAAGATGTAAGGACTACAACAGTCACTTAGATCAATCTAGACTTGGCCAAGAATCCCTTTTTCTACACTGTGGATGTAATAGTCCTTTGAGGATGTGTAGGTTTGTCCTTCCTGATGAGTTATACAGAACATGCCCCCATGTTCTCTATCTGACTTCAACTCAACACAAAAAAGTTTGGTGAGCCTTCTTCTGGTTACGTGACTTGGTGGCTAGTCCTGTGTCATAATGAAGACTTTTTAAATTGGTTTCAGAGCCAGGAAAGCTGATAATGAAGTTATAACTGAGTTCAAATTCAAAAGAACTCATATGCCACTCTCTTGGCCCTATACATGACTTTTCCTTTCTGGAAGCCTGCATGATCAGGGGAGGTCAATGACTTCAGCTGTCTTATCTCTCCGTCTTGCTGCTCTGTGTCCCTGAGTGCCTGGTGCCTGTTTCTTTTATCTTTATTCTTTCTTGATATTACTAAGTATCTTGACACAGGAATACTCAAACAACTGATGAGATCAGGAGATCCATCAAATCTATCTGAGGCCCAACTGACAAAGAGAGACCCCAGTCATGTGAGAAGTCAAAGTCAGTGTAGCCACCATGTAATTGCTTGAGTCAGAAACAGAGACACTACAAGACCTCGCCCATCCGAGCAAAGGAATAATACTTCAAATAGCTATGCCATGCCCAGAAGTGAACATGAAAGGGACTGACAAGGGAGGAAAGGACTCACAGCCTAGGAAGCACCTGTCATGTGCATGTGTTCCACACCTGTGTGTTTCAATATTTTTATACTTCAAATTTGAGTTTAGGGGGATATTTTTTTACACTTGTGTCCTTGCAATACTCTTCTTAATATGTAACCTAACTGGTGCCAACTGATTAATCTATATTGGGGGAACACAAAACACGGGGACTATGAATATCCCAGCTCTTCAGGGTTGTGCAATGAAAAAATCCTTAAGGGAGAAATAGTCAGACACCCTGTGAGGGCCCCAACCTGCCAGGGCTGGTGGTAGTTGGGAAGAGTGACCCCAAAGGATTCTGGAAGGGCAAATTTTCGTTAGCTTCTTTTTCAAGACTATGAATAAGAAGCGACTAACAACCTTACAAAGCAGACCATTCCACTATAGCTTTAGTGGTTATAAAGTTTATTCTTATGTATGAACTAAAAAATTTGCCTCTCTGAAACTTCTTTGATTACTTCTAGTCTTATACCATGTGTTAAACAAAACAAATCTAAATCCCATTTCCTTCAAAAAAAGAAAAAAGACAATGACTGCTATCATGTTTCTTCTGTTATCATGCAGTGGACAGAGCACCAGTGCAGGAGTAAGGAGGATCTGAGTTCAAATCTTACCTCAGACACTTGACACTCTCTAACTGTGTGACCTTGGGCAAGTCACTTAACCCCAATTACCTCATTCTGGGTCATCTTCAGTCATCCATGAGTATCTGGTCACTGGATTCAAATGGCTCTGGAGGAGAAGTGAGGCTGGTGACCTGCACAGCCCTCTCTCACTCAAAACTAAGTCAAGTACAAGTCATGTCATCATTTCTCTGATGGCATGGTCTTCAGCAACGAAAGATGAACACACAGATATTCCAAATATGATATGGCTAGGGTAGAGTACAATGCGATTAATAGCCCCTTCCTGGTGATGATGCCTCTCAGAGCAGCTTAGGTAGCACCAGCAATTGTAACTGTCATACATTTGAATTTGTAGGCCACTTAAATTCCTACACCTTTTTCCACACAAATTGTTATCTAGCCACACCTCCCTCATGCTATCCTTACATGTTAGTTATCCCTATAATATAATTAATCCTTACTAATACGTTAGCTATCTCTCCTGTTTTAGTATCAGTTGCAAATTCAACAAAGATGCCTTTTTGGGCATGCATGCCAAGAGTAAATCCCTAGGACTCTCCAGTAAATATCTCCTTTTAAATTGACAACAACCCATTACTGGATATGTTTTGAGTCCTGTCATTTAACCAATTCTGAGAATCTGCCTGAGTATACTATCATCTCCAAGGCTTCTTAGACTGTGGGTCTCGACTCCAATAGGGGTTGCAAAACATTTGGCAACAACGAAAGGTTTCTGAATGCGCAAAAAAACAAAAATCCAACACATAATGAGTCCGAAGTGTTTCTGACAGCGCTTGCTGGGGCTGCATCATGCAGTCACTGCAGCCTTGGTTCTGAACTCAAAGTATGCACACTTTGCACTGTGCACGCTCTTAAGTGACACAGCATCAGGGATAGCTGATGAAATGGGAAAAGAGGTTACAATTGGGAAAAGTTTAAGAAACCCTGAATTCTAAACCACATTTTTACATAATGAAAGACTTGGTCGAATTATGTAATGAAATCCAGCCATACAGTGTCTTACAGCATTCCCCTGAAGATATAGCCTCTGTAGTTGTGCTATTTTAAAAAGGGGGGAAATTAGATTAGTCTGGCATGACTTCTGCTTGATAAAGCTGTGCTATTTTTTCTGTGATCACTGCTTTCCTTTCTAAATACTTACAAATAATCCCCTTAATAATGTTTTAGAATTTTTATAGGAATCAAAATCAAACTCACTGGCCTGCAATTTACAGACTCCACTGTCCTCTCTTTTTTGAAAATTAGGGCAACATTTATGCTTTTTCATTCCTGTTGCCCTACTCCTGTTCTCCAAGATCTTTCAAATGTCACCAAGAGCTTTCCAGTCATTCTATCAACCACTTTTTCTAGTACCATAGGCTGTAGCTTTCTAAGACCTGGTAATTTAAATTCATTGCTGCTCTCTTACATTATTTTTACTTATTTTTAGTTTCATCTCACTGTTAACCTTTTTTGTTTTAACTTTCCCAGTCCAGAGATCATTTCACCTGGAAGAAAAGAGTCAAATAATTCAACCTTCTGATTTACACTTTATCAATATTTCATCTTCTTCAATCAGCAATCTAACTCCTCCTTTATTCAGTCACTTAACCATTTCTGTATATATCTCTTTACATCCCAAAGGATAACATGCAACTAACACTTTAACAAACACTTTGGTGAAATCAACATATTATGTCTTTTAGTGATCAATGCATCCATTTTTACATGCTTACAAAACTAACTTTGAACATAACTTCTTATCCTTTTGTGTGTGTGTATCTGGGTTTTAAATGCATAAAATATAGGATTTCAAAGGAAACTAATTATACTGAAATACAGTTATCAAAACAATTTTCAAAAAAATTCGCAAGCCTCAGATTAAGAATGCCTACTCTAAAAGATATGTTTGTGTGTGTTTGTGTGTGAGTGTATGTTTTCTTAGCAGCCATTTAAGCTCCTTCTGTGTTTGGCGATCCTGGTATTCTTCTAAGACTTTGCTATCTTTTTTATTCATGTTTCATTATCTGAACTTTTTTCTGTCTACTATACATGTCTTTTAAAAATCTGAATTAGTTGATGAGATCTCTATGAAATCCATATTGATCTCAGTAGGCAACTTCTCTTCCCCACCCCTCATCAGAATCCTATCTGCTTGGTTCTTCAGCATTTTATTCTGGACAGCTTTTCATCTCTCTTGGATCAGCTTTTCCTAGAAGAATATTAGCTGCTGATTGAATCTTCTCTATTATTTTTTCTACCTTTCTCTATCACACTTCAACCTAATTCCTGCTATCTCTACCTCAGCACCTAGTTCCTCCTTGTTTTTCAGGATGAACTGAAAAATAGTAGTTCTGCTTGTTGCTTCTATGGTTATGCTAAGGAAGCCTTAACATAAGTCCAGCTGGGTGAAATTCCTCAACTCTCCAAACTCAATGTGTCTGTGCCAAGTTTATGGCCCTTTTCCTGAACTCTTCATCTAATTTCTCCTTCTGTCCAAGGATTCTCTAATACACTCCTCCATGAGAGGATTGTGTCTACAGTTTAACATTATGATCTAATCAAAGCATAAGATATCAATAATAAATAACCAGGGTATATGAGAAATATATAAGAGAAGGGAAAAGTGTCATGTGAGATCCCAGAGGAGAGATTATTAGTAATAGAGAAGATCAGGGAAGGCTTTCTGAATGAGGAGACTGGGAAGTACGATAGATGACAGCAAGGGGGATCAAGGTGCTCCTTCACACTTTAAAACTGCTTTCTAAAGGTAGAGATGGAGAATCTGGAGAAATGATTTTCCCACTACTAGAAGCAAATCAGCAGTAAAACTTTGACGAAGACCTAGCTAGCTCTCCTAAACCCAAACCTATAGAAATAGTATTGATTTGGGTTCTGTGAAAACTTCCCCCTCCTTCTTTCCTCCCCGTCCCTTCACACTTAGAATCACAAATATAGAGATGGAAGAAATCTCAGAGGTCATAGATTGAGTCTTACAGGTGATGAAACTGGGGCTGAGGGACAAGTGATTACCCAGAGTCCCATGGCTAATAAGTTTCTGAGTATTAAAAACTCTGAATGATGCAGTGAGCGGTCATAATTTCAGAGGACTGAAGAATACTACCCCCTCCTGACAGAGAAAGGATAGACAAAATATACAGAATTATACACACTTTTTTGGGCTTGGCTAACATGACAATTTATTTTGCTAGACTATACATATTTGTTAGAAGGGATTTATCTTTTCTTTTCAGCTAGGGGCAGGGAAGGGTGAAGGAGAAAAAATACATACATTTTAATTGAAAAAAATATTCTGAAAAAGAGTCTGACCACTTAGCTAAGATTTCATAATATTTCTGATATTTACATGGTATATTCCTGATACAAGATGATTCATTTTTCCTTAGAAGGACAATAATGCTGTATCTTCATAGCACAGAAAGTATGAGTAATGATTAATTTCAAGGACTTATTGGCATAGTCCTGGTCTTATAAACTACTACTGGCCCTTTAAATGTAGTCAGACATTTATTTCTGTTCTCTAATTGGGTACCGCTTATCTAACTAAGAAAAAAATTCATTCTTTCTACTGACGATGGGTATGAAATACAGGCCTACAAATAATTGTCAAAGAAAGGGAGTAGTTTTAACCTTAAAGATAAAAGCTTTGATAGACCTAACTCCCTAGATCAGTGGGATGCTCCCTGGAGCATACCTTCCTGACTCCTTTCTGTCTGATAAAGTACCCAGAGTTCTCTACAAAAGTTGCAAATTGTTGCTTTAAAAAAAAGAAAGGAAAAAAAAAAACTTTGGTTGACTGGGTATATCAATATCTTAGTATAGAGGCAAGGAGACAAATTGTAAGTGATGGTTGCTATGTAGAAATTAGGATTGCTGTTCTCTCTACAGAGAGAAGAAGAAAAAAAAGATGAAGGAAATTCTTTTCAAAGGATTTGCTTTGAAAGCTCAACCACAAAATTCTGTCCCATTTTGACCTGGGCCATTTCTTATTGATGGATTAAAAGCCAGACTCATGCAAGATCTTTTGAACATCGAGCAGCCTAAAACAATTTTACTGTCAGAGACATTGAATCAATTTCTGGAAGTGCCCATCTTAGAAGAAAATATCATAATATAAACACACTAAGTCTACTCGAGTTTATAAAACTGTGAGTGAAGGACCACTGAACTAAGAGTCAGGAGTCTTGCGTTCACAGGATCAAATGAGATAATATATGTCAAGCGCTTAGTTCAGGACCTGGCACTTAGTTGGCACTTAATAGATATTTGCTCCCTTCCCTTCCCTGAAGGCCCCACCACTTCCTGTATGATTTTAGGAACGCCAATTAATGTCTCAAAACATAGGGTGAAAATAGGGTGTCTGATTTCACATCTGTAAAACCAGAATAATAATACTTGTCCTTCTAACTCAGAAGTTCTGAGAACCTAATGATGAAAACTTTTAAAAAACTAAAGCAGTTGGAAACATAAATGCTTCTGCTAAGATCTTCACCCTAGAGTGGATTAATATCTCTCGGTGACCTTGTTCATTTGTTAATTTTTTTTATAACATAGGCAAAGTTAAAATTCCCAGTACAGGTACAATAAGGCTACTACCAAATTTTTGGAGAAGACTTACTCTAAAAAAATTTTCAACAGTTAATGATCTAGGAAGAGCTAACGTGTGGAGAACTGAATAAAGATACAGTCTCAGAGTGAGAAAAAATTGGGTTTGAGTCCCTCTTCTGCCCCATCCCTACTGTGTGATCCTAGGCAACTCTCATAGCTTCTCAATGGCCCAGATAACTAAAATCTTAGATTTCAGTGGTGTTGGAGTAAAGGAAGTTTCTCACTTGGAGCTTTCCTACATCAAAAAAATGTACTTTTGGAGAAAAAAGATATCCAGCACAATGAATGCTTTCTCTGATTCCCTATAGCAGTAATCACTAGATGAAAAATAAACAGAAGACATAATTGAGTTGTTGGGGTTTTTTTGCTTTGTATTTAGGATTTGACAGATGGAAGGAGTACAGGTGGAGTAGGAAAAGGTAAGGAGAAAGTTATTGATGTAGAGGAGGAAATAGAGGAGCACAACAGAGACAAGGAAGAGGAGACGAAGGGAAGGGATCTGGAGCTAATTAGATTAATATTTTCTCTTTAAATGGTAACTGACTTTCAACTCACAGATTCACAAAATGTCAGTAGCAGAAGCTACTTAGAAAACCCATAGCCCAAATTTTTCATTTTTAGAGAAGAAACTGACATTTAGAGAGGGATAATGTTCCCAAGGTCACAAGGCAGGTGTTACAGCCAGGACAGGCCAAGCTGCTTCCCAATAAAAGACCTTCCAAGGTCTTCATTCATGCACCCAACAACTCAATGAGATAAGCAGGGCAGGATTTATTGCTCTCATCTTATAGATGAGGAAAATGAGGTCCAGAATGGTCACCAAACTAACAAGATGGTCACTGGAATTCCCTGCCTTCCCTGAGTAAAAGGAAGTTTACAAGTAAGGTAATTTAACATGAGTTCTCTCTCTCTCTCTCTCTCTCTCTCTCTCTCTCTCTCTCTCTCTCTCTCTCTCTCTCTCTTTCTCTCTCTCTCTCTGGGGTTGAAAGCAGTGTCGTTGTGTTAGCCATTGTCAGTCACGTCCAATCTCTGGAATCCCATTTTGGGGTTTTCTTGGCAAAGATACTGGAGTGGTTTGCCACGTCCTTCTCCAGCTCATTTTACCGGTGAGAAACTGAGACAGATGGGGACAAGCGACTTGCCCAGGGTCAAGTAGCTACTAAATTTCTAAACCCATATTTGAACTCCAGTTTTCCTGATTCCAGGTCTGGTGCTTTATCCATTGTGTTTCCTAGTTTCCTCTTTGAAAGCAATACTTTGGTAGAAATAGGCTGCTCTTCCTTAGGTGAAATCTAGTAGAGATATTCAAACATCTACTCCCTACCTTTCCTTCTCCTTCCACACTTTTATATCTGTTTAGCTAAGTTACTGGACTTTGCACAGGCCTCATGAAATCCTTTTGGTTTGAAACATATTTTCCTCATTATACTCAGTATAGCACTGGATTCATTCATGACATGAATCTAATTTTCACAGTGACTAATCTTTTTTTTAAATGCCATCCAGGTTGCAGCCTTGATTCTCTTCTGCTTGAAAATTAAAAGCATTTTGCATTCTATTGGTTCAAAATTCCTCCATCTTCTTTGGTTTTGACAGCTTCCTTCTAACAGAAGCAAAATGAGGCCGTTGCTTAGGTACAAAACCAATTTCAACAGTGTCTCAGCTTTTCTTAAAGCAAGGATTCCATCAACCACTCAAGCAATCAACAAACACGTGTTGTTGTTCAGCCGTGTACAACTCTTAGTGAGCCCATTTGGGGTTGTCTTGCCAAAGATACTGGAGTGATTTGCCATTTCCTTCTCTAGCTCATTTTACAGATGAGGGAAGTGAGGCAAACAGTGTTAAGTGGTGACCCTGATCACACAGTTAGTGTCTGAAGCCTGACTTGAACTCAACTCTTCATGACTCCAGACTTGGCATGCTTTATCCATTACATCACCTCGCTGCCTATTATATTCCAAACCCTGTGCTAGGTACTCAGGATCTAAAATCAGAAGTGAAAGTTCTTGCCATCAAAGAGCTTACAATCTTTTGGTTAAAACATGAAAGACGTTGTCTGAGCATAAGTGTGTATCAGTAAACAACACAGCATACACACAAGGTCTTCTACAAAGGTTCTTAGATATGCTTTTCTAAAAGGAAAGTAACTTTTGAGGGGTCAACAAACACTTTAATCAAACACATATACCAGCTGGGAAAATACAAGCAAGAACAACAGATAGGGCTTCCAACTGCCTGAACATAAGCAATACATACATCACAGATCAACAGACAGATTCAACTGTCTGAACATAGTTACCAGAAAAAGAAGCACCAGCATCTGATTTTTTTAAAGCTGGAAGGGGCTTCTTAAAATTGCTGCCCAGAGTAATCTGTCATATGAGCCTTCTTCCAAAAACTAAGCTCCAAAGTAAAACCTCACCTCAGAGTATATATAATCTTTTCAGAGCAGGAGGGCAGGATCCCTGGTGACCTAGGGCCTCACCAGCAATGAGCACAAAATAAGCCTCCCCTAATCAAGTCTCCCTCAATAGCCTCACCTGAGGTCTATCAGTGGGCAGGGAAGATTTTTAACTCTCATTATAGAATGTTGAGGGAGCCATTTTCTTTCTATTCAATAAGCCTTTCTAAAGTGCCTCTTAGATTCTAGCATTGTGTTAAGCACTTAGAACTCTACCCTTAAAGATCTAATAGTCTATTCAGGGAAAATCAATGTGTATAGCATGCAAAGATATGTAAATAAATGCAAAATATATGTAAATTAAATGTGAAATTACTTGAGTGAAGTGAGGAGAGCCCCAACAATTAGAAGACCCGTTAAAGACCTTAGCTTAGAAAGGCCAAGGTCTCCCACTGCATGCAGAGTCATCTCCAGTCATCCTGATCTATATTTGGCCACTAGATCCTGATGGCTTTGGAGGAGAAAGTGAGGCCAGTGACCTTGCACAGCCTTCCCTCACTTAAATCCAATTCATTTGCATGTCATGGAATAACCTCCTTGAGGTTATGCTTCTCTTTGAGAATGAAGAGCAAGCACCAGTACCAGGAGAAGAAGGAGGTAGCAATTGACATGAGCTTTAAAAAGGGTTCCTTCTGGATCAGGGTCATTCCTGACTCTTTGCTTGTGACTCACTTACCATCACACTAGGTACCTTCTCATTCCTCTTGCGCTACTCAAACTCCAAATGCTACTAATGTTACCCTGTCACTCCTAATTCCAATCCCTAAACTGCCTACTACATGTTAGTAGGCAGTTAATAAAAATGGTTGATTCACTGATTAGTTTCTTGATAAATCAGTGATTTCTCAACTTACTTTATGGTTCCTTCTACATAACACAGTAAAGAGAAGAGCTGGTCTGTATGATTAAAAAAGAAGAAAAAAAGTCTAGATTATCAGTCCTAACTGGATTTTTCTTTTGACAAAAATGGTCATAAGAATGCCTTTGGAAAGATGTACATAGTAAAAATGAGGGGAGAAAGCAACATTAGAAGTCAAAGGACTTGGGTTCAAATTCTAACCCTGCAATTTTCTATCAGTGTGGCCTTAAGTCAGTCACTGCTGTTCTCTTAGCCTCAGTTTTGTCATTTGTAAAATGAAGGTGTTGAACTGATTGGCTTCTAAGGTGTCCTCTCTAAATCCGTTTTGACATTGATATCTATTTTACATATTCCTTCTACTCCCTTTCCCATCAAGTAATTTCTTTTAACACACACACAAAAGAATTAAACACAAATCAATCCATTTATCACCTGAGTGTGAGAGGTGCACTGTTCCATATCCATAGCCCTCACCTCATCAAAGAAGTGAAGGGAATTAGAGGCAGCTCTAGATACATGATTCCATGATCCTTTCTGTGCCCATAAGGAAGCATACAAAAAACTAGTATTTACAAAGTGCTTTAAGGTTTGAAAAGCACTTTACAGATATCATCTCATTAGATCTCCATGACAATCCTGTGAGGTAAGTGGTAGAAATCGAGACTTACCTGGGCTTGCTTGTCCAGGGTCACACATTAATATATGTCTTAAGCTGCATTTAAATTTCAAATCCAGAATTCTGTCCACCTCATCAGCTAGCTGACTCAAAGTTAAACATTCCCTTCAAACTAGTTGCTGTTTTTTTTTTTTTTTTTCCAGGCGTGTCATGTAAGGAAACTCATGATTATCTTCATTTAGAGTAAGGGCTCTATATCTTAACCTTTTTTGTGACATAGACTCCCTTGACAATCTGGTGAAGTCTTAGACTGTTTTTAAATGCAAAAAATAAATAGGATTAGAAAGAAAACCAAATATATGGAAATATAATTATTTAAAAAATTAGTTCACAGAACCCAGATTAAGGCTAATAATTCTTCCCCCTCACCCCCTACCCCCTTAGTTGACAGAACCTTAACAGAGGCTGAGAAAATGAAACAATAGAGAATGTCAGTCCCTTCTCTGAGGTCCTAGGGCAAATCAGAGACCATGACATTCAGATCTGAAAGAAAACCGTGGAGAGCATCTAAGGTTCATTTCTTCTCCTTGGGCTATAGAACTTTGACTGACTCAACCAAAACTACACAAGATTAGAGTTGAGACTATAGCACTATCCTCCAATGGTAGACACATACCACACACACACACACACACACACACACAATGAATGGACCCATCAATACTTTAGTGGCACCCTATTAAAAATCAGTTGTTCTAGGTTTGAAAATACTTCCCATACTTCATTGCTGATTGTATGAAACATATCTATACATATCTGTAACCTGTACCAATACCTTTCAGATTTTCTTTCTGAGGGACTTATGGGGGGGGCAGTGCAGTGAAGGCTGAAGAGCTAGGGAAAAATAGGGGACGGTGTTACACAAATAAACAGAACAACACTGGCAGCCTTTTAGCTAAGCACTACCATGAGTGAAAGTAATTAGAGCCCTTTTGCAAAGGTTGTTAAGAAATGTGTAAACAGCAGTATAAACAACGCCAGGTCAGGTCAGGGAATGAGGTTGGCAACTGGTGAGGCCCTGAGCAGAGCCTGCCAAAGTGTGAAATTCCCAACAGGGAGAGGACATTTGGAAAAACAACTCCATCAAGTTTTATCAACACAAATCATTTCCTAAGTGGTATATTTTATTTAGAGTATGTGTGGCCTAAATGTAACAAGGGAAGCTTTTATCAATCTTTGTTTTTATCACTTCCAGATATCTCCATTTCTGTATTACTGGCAGAGTTTACAATGTATCCATTTTTCTGGGCTTTCCTGTCTAAACACACCACGGGGGATGCTTTGGTGTAGTAGGCGGTCATTACCCTCACACACGCTTCCTGATGGCAGTGATCATTCAGGGGAATGGGTGGCTCGTTCCTTACACATGCTACATGTAAACAAACCTGAGTCAAGCCAAGTCTAGTTTTAATCTTTTGGAGATGGCAGGCTCATTAATGATTACAACAGCCAGAAAACACCAATGCACTTTCAAGTGGGGACATTGAGATTCCTTCTTGGGGATTCCAGCTCTGGCCTTATTGCTATATGTACCGTATCCTCAGTAGGAGGACATCCATTGGAACCCACTTCCAGGTTCGTCTGTCTGAATCACAAAGGTCACGTTACCTAAAGATCTGATACAGAAGAGAAGGCAGTGAATCTGGATTCCAGCTCCCACCACTGTCACTACCTAGTTGTAAAAACGTAGTGCCCTCTAGTGCAATCTCAGTACCCCTCTCCCCCCAAGTCTGTAAGACTGTGTTGTCAAACAACTGCCTGCCTGCATTTAGAGAGGACATTTCTTCGTTAGTTAGAGTCCCTAATAGCAAGGAAATCACAGGTCTACCCTTTCTCCACCACCCATTCCCTGGAAAATGGTAGAGGGAGACAATTGGATATTTTTCAAACAGCTGCCTCCAGCAATAAATCTAATTAATGTTGGCTGAATTTGGTTGTTGGGGGGGATATAGATGTATGTGTATATGTATTTATGTATACATATATGTACTTTCACACATACACACAGAGATATGTGTTTATTATATACATATCCATATATTACATACACATGTATAATAAATTATATATAATTTCAAACATGAACCTCTACTTTGGCATATATGTGGATATTACATATATGTATATATGTACAAGTATATATGCATGTATATGTATTTGTGTGTTTTATATGTGTGTATGAATGTGTTTATCTGACCATTTAGGTCCTGATATAATTTTGGTATACATACATATATGTGTGTGTCTAGATGTGTGCATGTATATATTACATAAATATGCATAATTATATATAATTTTAAGCACAACCTCCCCTTTGGCATGTGTATACTGTGTGTATGTGCATGTATGTACATGCGTATATGTATAGGTGTTTGTATTTATGTGTACATCTATGTGCTTGTGTGTATATCATAATTTAGGTCCTGACCTAATTTAGGTACATAGACACATGTGCACATGTACACATATGGCTTGCTCAGTGTCAGTCACAAGGTCAGAAAGTGACAATAGTCACTACTTCTTAGCCCAGATGACCTCTAAGGGCCTTTTCAGCTGTCATCTATAATCCTGTATTCAAAAATGAACCTTTTCATCTTGCTTATTAGAGATGCTTAAATGATGGGTCTGGAAGTCTGGTGGCAGAAAGATCTGGATTTAGATCCTGCACTTGTAAAATGAGACATTTATTAGTTTTACTGTCAGAGACAAATGACTTAACTGCATTAAACCACGAGCAGTTCTTTAATACTGATCTTCTAAATGTGGGCTGCAATCAGTCTCAGTGGAGAAAGTTCCCACACCAAGGAAAACATTAACTATGTCCAAGAAACCTATATTCTTTTCTAGCTTTCACCTTGCTTCTGGTCTTGAATTATCAAAGATTATTAGCCCCAAAATCCCTCATTCTGCTCTTTAGCAATCTATGACAGATTGATTATGCAGCAGTCTTATTGACTAAACCAACTCCCAGGACCAGAACTGGGTCAATTGCCAGATAGATTCAGAGGAATGCTTCCTGATCTCCTCTTAGGACCAAATGAAATTGACACTGAAATTGATCACCAGTTTGGGACTGTACATAATTATTGGCTGATCAGTTGAGTCAATTATCCGGATAATTTCAAGCATAAAACCCCACTTTGGCCTCAATTATTTGAGTATTTTAGGATAAAGTGGAATGTTAAAGCTCAAAATTACTCCAATTTTCCATTTTTTTGTCCGAGACAGAATTGTGGAACCCCTCCAAGTACTCATCTAGCAGTCTAGAAAATGACTGAGTTTAAACTAGTTCAAGCTTCCATCTCTCTTGACTGTATTGTTAAATTAGCTTAATGGACAGCAGAGAAACATGGTTTTCACTAGTCATTACCCAAAGGCACTGTACTGTAACAGGGAGGGAGACAAACATTGCCTCTCCTTGAAGTCATCCCTGTTGATGACTGGCCTTCCCTCTGGGCAAGAATAAAATCCAAGGTCAGACATTGTCACAAGAGCATTACATTATAGACCCTTTAAGGTCTGGCTTCTTAAAGCTCATAGATATGAGTAGAGTATATCCATACACTATAATCAATTTTAGAGATGTCATTGATGAACTCAATGAGGCAGTATGGATAGAAAGATAGACTTAAAGTTAGGGAGAATTGGGTTCAAATTTTGCCTCAGATTCTTCCTAGCTACATATCCTTGGGTAGTCAACCTTTCTGGGCATCTGTTTACTCACTTGTAAAATGAGAGCTTTGGACTTGATAATTTCTATGGCTCCTTCTTGCTTTAAATCTATGCTCCTGTGTAGGATCTGTGGCACAGTGCTTGGAATATAGTAAGCACTTCATGGGAATTTGTTAAATGAATGGACCCTGAATCTGCCAAAGGTTACCTTCCACAACCATTATTTGAGAAAGATTTTGTAATGGACATATTTATTAGCTAACTTTTATCACCATTTTCCAGTTTCTAACACTGTATGATCAGATTGTCATAAGATCATAGATTTAGAAGTAGCATAACTAAGTATTAAGTACAGCTCCCTCTCCCCTCGTTTTACAGATACTCTATAGGTTTGTCCTAACTCTAAGAGCAGCACTTCTATCTATTATGGCATACTGTCTCTATGGCATGAATAAGGCATTTATCATTTTCTCCACTTTACATTAGGGAAGTTAGGTGAGAGCAAGTAACTGTTAGAGGGTAGATTCGAATCCAGGTCTTTGTGCTCATTACACTATATCTGCCATGTTGCCTCTTTAATTAGATTAGAATGAGATGATAAACTGAGATGATAAACTAAGCTATACTGTGCAAGCATGTCTAGTTTTATTGTGCTTCACTTTATTAATCTTTGCAGATACTATGTTTTTTATAAATTGAAGGCTTATGGCAATCTTTAATAGAGCAAGTTTATTGGTGCCATTTTTCTAATGACATATGCTCTTACCATGTCTCTGTGTCACATTTTGGTAATTCTTGCAATATTTCAAACTTTTTCATTATTATTATATCTGTTATGACGATCTGTGATCAATGATTTTTTCAAAAAAAAATTTTTCGAAGGAGGTGGCAGGGCAATCGGGATAAAGTGACTTGCCTAGGGTCACACAACTACTAATTGTCAAGTGTCTGAGGTCACATTTTAAGTCAGGTCCTCCTCTTTCCAGGGCCAGTGTTCATTCATTGTACCACCTAGTTGCCCCGATCAATGATCTTTGATATTACTATCGTAATGGTTTTGGGGTGCCATAAGCCATACTTATATGACAGCAAATTTAATTGATAAATGTGATTTGTGCTCTGACTGCTCCCCCAACTGGCTGTACCCCTATCTCTCTCCCTCACTTTGGGCCTTCCTATTCCCTGAATTTTGAAATTAGGCTAATTAATAACCCAACAATGGCCTCTAAATGGTCAAGTGAAAGGAAAACTGAATAGATGCAGCAAATTTCATTGTTTTACTTTAAGAAGTTACCATAAACTTCCCTTTCCCTTGTCTTCAGCAACCACCTCTCTGATCAATCAGCAGCCATCAACATCAAGGCAAGGCCCTCCACCAGCAAGAAGATTAACTCACTAAAGGCTCAAATGATGGTTAGTATTTTTTAGCAATAAAGCATTTTTTAACTAAGCTATATACATATTTAGGCATAATACTATTATACACAACAGATTATAGTATAATGTAAATATAACTTTTAGATGCACTGGGAAATAAAAAAAAATTGTGTGATTCACTTTATTGTGATATTAGCTTTATTGCAGTGGTCTGGAACCAAACCCACAATATCTCCAAGGTATGCCTCTACTTCTTTTGAATCCCCCACAGAATCTCCTGCAGTGTCAGGCATGGAGTAGATTTTCTCTTATTTGATAGATTGATCAAAAATGATCCATTGATATTCAGGATTTAGTCTTCAAAACTCAGCTCAAGTTCTACCTTCTACATAAATTCTTTTCTGATTCTCTCAATCACCATTTACCTTCACAAACTAGCTGCTGTTCATTGTGGGGGAATGGGAATATGAGGGTGGGGAATGGGGAAGGATAGGAAGAAGGAAGGTATACAATACACGATAGACATAGGTAGGCATATAGGTAGAGACAGATAGATAGATAGATAGATAGATAGATAGATAGATAGATAGATAGATAGATAGATAGATAGATAGATTGGTGTTGCGTTTGTCCTTCTTTCTCTAAGAGGACCATGACATCAAGATGATGACATGACTTGCAGTTGACTTTGATTTGAGTAAGGGAGGGATGTGCAAGGTCACCAACCTCATTCTCTTCTCCTGAACCATCTGGGTCCTGTGGCCTGATATTCATCAGGATGACTGGGGATGGCCCAGGATGCAACGTGAAACCTTGTGGATAGATAGATAGATAGATAGATAGATAGATAGATAGATAGATAGATAGATAGATAGATGGATAGATGGATGGATGGATGGATGGATGGATGGATGGATGGATGGATGGATGGATGGATGGATGGATGGATGGATGGATGGATAGATGGATGGATGAATAGACAGATGGATGGATGGATGGGTGATAGATATATAGATAAAATATGTATTAAATGTTTATTATGTGTAGGCACTATGCTAAGCACTGGAAATATAAATGCAAGGGGAAAAAATTTTCTACCCACAAGGATATTACATTCTAACGAAAGGAAAATAACACATAAAAAATACTAGAAAACAGGGAATAGGGGTGGCATAGAGAAGGGGTACATGGATCAAGGGATAGATGGTGAAATCTTCATGAAATTATAGTCCCAGACAAGTACTCACAAGTTATTGTAAGGGCTGCAGGGAGGAGTAGGTTCAGAGTGAGAAGGTTGTTTGTTATCATGCAATTTGAAGTGGTTAGAGTTAGAAGCTGTGAGTATAGTGATGTGTATGTATGTATTAGGTATGTATGTATATATACATTCAATACATATATGCAATGTACACATTGTACATGTATACACATGTATACATATTCCCATGCTGGGTATTGAAAGAGAAAAGCAAAAGTAGCCTTTGTTATATTTGTATATATATATATGTGTGTGTGTGTGTATGTCTAATATGCATATGAATGTATCTTTGCATATGTTAGTATGTATACTTGCCTAGGGTCACAATGCATTGTGCATGTATGTGTATATATTATCAGGATAGAAATTACAAGGATAAAAAGAGAAAATTGAAATTGATCCTATCCTTGAGGAGTCTTCATTGGATGAAAATATACACATACTTGTAATTTATGTGTGTGTGGGCACACATGCATGTATATGTATACATTCATGTATATGAACATATATGTGCATTGTGTTTGTGGATATTTTATGCACAAAGAGTTTCTTCCATTGGTATGTACATATGCATGTGTGTATGCATACATGCATACATATATACATTGCATATTGTCTTTTTCATTGGAATGCAAACTTCTTGAGGTCAAAGACCATTTTACTTTTCTCTTTGCATTCCTAGCACCTAACATCTAATAAGCCCTTATTTTTTTAAAGTGTTGATTCATTGGTTGTCTTAAAAATCCTCATTATGAATTTTTATGAAATCTCTTGAATAAGAGGAGTAGAGTTGGCAAAATCAATAGTGTGCAGACCCTGCCATTCATGGGAACTTTGCCATTTGTTACCATGGCCATTTTGGGGCCTCCCCATGCGCTGAGGTGGTTGTTACATAAAGAAGGCCATACTGACACTTTGGCAAGCATTTGCCAAAACAGCATCCAGGCGTTTCGGAATAGAACTCTCTTTGGACCTTAATCTGTAAAGAAAACACAAGTGAAGAGGATATTAGCATGACCCTGAGGCCTACAGCTTCTTCCACATTACCTCTCTTCACAGTGCATGAAAAAATAAATACAATTAAACCCTCTTTTCCAGGGAGTGATATTGGAGCTCTTGTCCAACAATAAAGTACAAGGGTTGTTGGGTTTTTTTTTTCCTTTTTTTAAAGTTACTTCTCTCTTCTTTGAACTTACGACAGAAAAGTCCTACAAAACCTTCTAAGTTTTCCAGTGCTTTTTGTGGCTGTTGTTTTAGTTCAAAGTCTTTTTGGATCATCCAGTGTCAAGTCATCACACTATGACATCAACAAAGAAAGAGAGATAATTCATTCATTTTAAAATAGCAATGGCACCCCCACAAAATCCTCTTTTTCACTGTGTACTGACCTACAGTCAGTGGGGAGCAAGTCCTGCCAGATCTCAGTAACTTGGAAGAACTTCCAGTTCAAGACCAGAGACAGATCCATTTCTGTTACTGGAGAGATAACTTCATTAAGTTCTGAAAGAACTGTCACCAAAAAATTGACTGAACCTTATTGGGGAGTGGGGGAGGGAAGCAATTGAAGATTCTTAAATATCTTCTGGTTAATGTCAGTGAAGGAAGGACCCATATTCATGAAATCATTGATCTATATAGAAGTGGTCACCTAAATCCACTGGGAGAAATTAGAAAGGGCCAAGGCTTTCTCTTTCTGTCATACCACCCTCTTCCCTAGATCTTACCTCTTAGCCCAGCCTGTGATATCGTCATCTAGCAGCTGTGGAGAAGGGGCCAGCCAATATCCCACCAACTACCAAACAACTGCCATCCGCAGGACAGGTAAGAAAACCTAGCTGAGGCAACAAGGAACTCTGAAGGAGAGACAGAAAGCAATACATGGCAGGCAAGTCAATTCATCACCAGCACCTTGAATACCAATTCCCCTTAGACCCTAAGGAATCCAAGAACCTGACATCTAAGAGCCTTTTTAATGACAATATTTCCAGCCCAGTACCTGCAGAAGTCATCCTGGAAACCAGCCCCTGGGGAGATGTAGCCTGGCAACTGCTGTAGGTGGTAGAGTTATAGCTTTTGAAGACCTCAGAAAGAAATATCTTGTCACCAATATCCTTGACATTACCAAGGTTCAGCATCAGAAGCCAATATAATTTTATCAGTGGAGATGGCATTAAAGATGAGGTTTTATGTGTTTTACCCAAAGGGTCATTGGAGCTTTCCATCTGACTTGGGGTTGAAACCTGCCATATATGTTAACTTTGGTTAGAATATGAACTCCTTCAGAGTAGGGACAACATTTTCTATTTATATTCTCAGTACTTACACACGGTGCGTTGTCCATAGTAAGTGCTCGATAAATGATTCATGCATTCATTTTGCAAATTGTCCTTTCTGCTGAAAACTTGAGCAACCTCTGGGTTTAGGTCTACCTCCCTTTGACATTGCAAAAAGTGCACAGGCCCTCAGTATTGTGGAAATAACACCAGCTCTGGAATCAGTCCAGGCTTTGAATATAATCATCTGTTCAGCAAGCATTTATTAATTACCTACTGGCACAAGGCAGTATGTTAAGTGTCAGACTGACTACCTGTGTGGCTTTACTAGTCATTATTCTCTGTATACCTGAGTTCTTACACACTCAGAGTGTGTGAATAAGTGTTTTCTAAGTTGCCTCCCACCCCATAATGCTAAGGTCCTAGGGGTTATAAGACATAACAATATATTTGGAAATGATACTGCCATGTACCATGTACATGCATACACCTTGTGGCTGGCCAAACAGGTTGTTACTGTGGAGCTGATGTCTTTTATTCTGACTAGAGAAGGAAAGAAAAGATATGACCATTGGGAGGGATTGCATATCTGGTGAAGAGATTCCCTGATGTTAGGAGTTCATCCAATTATCTAGAACCTAAATCCATTGAAACTATTGCATGGTGTGACATGGATATTTTCATGTCTAAGCTGGTCTCCTGCTAGTTCATCAAGATTCTGTGCACAGAGATAGAACTGTAGGCTATGTTGTAGGGAGGCATTGTCATGCAGTGGAAAAAGGGCTTAGCACAAATTCCTAGGACTTGAGGTCTAATACCAGATCTGCCTCTTAATACTTAAGTAACATTAAGCAAATTGATTAATCTCTGGGACTCAGTTTCCTCAACTGTAAGATGATGAAAGGGTTGGACTAGATGGACATCAAGTCTCTTCCAGATCAAAATGGATGATGCTTTAAGCCCGGATATTGAATTACGAAGATCACTTGAGCACTAATTTTCATGTCTGAAGAGGTACCAGGTGATCCTGGGATTACATTTCTCTTAAAAGTTAGTAGTCAATAAAGATTTATTAAGTAGCACCTACTGTGTGCCAAGCCAAGTACTAAGTGCTGAGGATATAAATAAGTAAAAGAAAAACAGTCTCTGCCCTCAAGGACCTTACAAGCTAATGGGGGAAGATGATACACAAAGAGAAGCTAAAGAAGGGGGGATACCCCCATGTGGAAGCAAAACCAAGCAGAGTCACAAATGGAAAATGAAGAAGAGTTACTGAAAATTCTGAATTATTTTTGGGTCATTTCAGTCATGTCTGACTCTTCGAGACCCCATTCAGGGTTTTCTTGGCAGAGATACTGGAGTGGTTTGCCATTTCCTGCTCCAGCCCATTTTACAGATGAGAAACTGAGACAAACAAGATTAAGTGACTTGCCCAGGGTTACACAGTTAGTAGTCTGAGGCTGGATTTGAACTCCCGAAGATAAAGTCTTCCCAAGGTTCAGATAGGTGATTCAGTGCATAGAGCGCTGCACCTGTAATCAGGAAGACCTAAATTCAAATTTGACACTTACTAGCTGTGTGACCTGGGCAAGTCACTTAAATCTCTATTTGCCTCAGTTTTCTCATCTGTAAAATGGGGTTGATAATAACAGTACCTACCTCACAGTGTTGTTTCAAGGATCAAATGAGATAATAATTATAAAGAGCTTAGCACAGGACCTGGCACTTAGAAAGCATTGTATAAATGTTACCTGTTATTATTAAAGGAAGGCTTTGAGAGGCATTTATTGCCCCCCTTCCCCTCCAGCACTCCCTCTCAGTGCTGAAAAGATGTGGAGAATCAAAGGAGAGTCAATCTGCATGAAGGGATTTCAGGAGATGAGTTTATCATGGGGGAGGTATGATATTTCTAGCTTTAAACCCAACCAGAACCACTGATGGAAAATCTACATCCTTCATTCTCTACCTTGATTTTTCCCTTCAAAGAGAGACTGAGTGATCTTGAAAGTCTCTAGGGAAATTTTTCCATGGCTTACTAGCCTTTTCTCTTTTCTACTTAATAAAAGCATCTGATTGCGGCAGCAAACAAATCTGTTTAGAAGCTAATGGTATTTTAGGATTTTCAAAAGATTCCTTTTTTTTGGAGTAGTTCAGATTTTATTTCAATGTTACAGCAACTTGGCAAGCTAAACTAAAGAAAACGCATCATATTTTCTGTTGTTTTGTCACAGAAACATTCACAAACAAGAAAAAACAACACAAATAGATTCATTAGTGTGGTGCAGCTTTTGGAGTTAAAGGACATGAGTTCAAATCTTGAACATATTAACCAAGTTTCCTGGGGCAGTCACTGCCCCTTTGGGGGACCTTAGTTTCTCTATTTATAAAAAAGGGAGTTTGACTTCTTCCTTCCAGCTCTGAATCTATGACCATTTTCATTATTAATTTATGCGATCCATCTCACTATGTTTTAGGTAAATGAATACCATAAGTTTCTGAAAACAATAAGAAGGTTTAGATATGGATATGAAACTTTGACGCTGGTGTCTTGAATGCATTCTGCGTCTTTGCCATATATAAAATTTATTGTGCCAGACACATTTTGAAACCATGTATAAAAATACTACATGGTGCAGTGAGATTAATATTTTTAAAGAGTTATTTTTATAGAAACTTGGCACCAGAAAATAAGATTTCATTTCATTATTTTGACATGTAAAAGTTTATTGGGGTCACAACATATATTTTTTGGAAAAAAAATCATTAGCACATGGTGAAACACACAGTTTATTGGCAAAGTCACAGTAGCCTTTGCAAAGGCACAGTAGCCTTTTTTTCAGTGTAAACTTTTCATAACTCATCCAAAATGTATTTGAGACCACTCCTAAATAAAACATGGTTAATGAAAGGATAGGCATGAATAAGGTTCTTCATTCCAGGTTTTGCATTCTGACTTTTCGAATCACTTCTCTAATTGTTTAGCTGTAAAGAAACTGGTTCAAGGGAAAGATGTGTGAGGAGGACAAAAAGAGGGGAAGGAAAGGAAGGAGGAAGGCAGAGAGGGAGAAAAGGAAGAAGGGAAGAACTGTTGGGAGAGAGGGAGAACAAATCTTTACCAGTTTTGTAATTGGCACTTTGCTTCCAAAGATCTTGGCCTCTCTTTTCTTCACAAAATACCTGACTCTTCACTATTTCATTAAATTCCTGTCAGACTGAGATTTAGAGAAGATATAAGTGTACTCTTATCCCTCAATACTAACTTCGTATTAAAGGTGTTGATGTTTTCCCAACACTAAAGCTGGGTAAGTCCTCCAATAACTGCCATGTAGTTGATTTTGGCCACAGTCTCTTTAAAGTCAGATTTACAGCATACCTCTCTGGTCTGGTGTTAACTCACTGCAAACCTCAATGGAATGAATTCAATCTCTTGAGTAGGATCGCAAACCTGGGAAAATATTTGCATTTGGACATTTTTTAAAAATCGCATTCATAGCTCACTTCTCTGAGGATGGCCAGGACCTTGGTCAACACAAATATCCATGATTATAGAAATCATTTCTATGAACATTCTTGTGTTTTGATGCTTTGATCGTTGAATTCAACAAGTGTTTCTTAGGTACCTACTATGTGTGAGACATTCTGCTAAATGCTGATGATAGAAAGAGAAAAAGAGAAATAGTGCTTGCTATCATGTTTTGAAAGACTGGACACTTTCTACCAATTTAAATAATAGTCTCTCTACACTTTCTTGTGACTTGCGTGAATATCTTCATATTTCTTATCAATCCTTCACAAGGAATTTACCTTCTATTATAGAAAAGAGAGATCTGAAGCATACAACAGGTAAAGTTTTAGTTGCTGTTTTTATTAACAAATACTGAATTACAAAACCTAAGAATTTAAATCCAGGAGCCAATGTTATAGTCAATCTAGAGAAAACCAAGAAAACATTCTTCTCTTTCTCTACTTCACTAATATTTTGGCTACATGTTTATCATTCAGTAAGTATTGATTATATGTTTGTCATTATTGTTGATACTGTTTGTCCTTTATTCTCAAAGAAGCTGATGATGTTAGGGAGGTGATGCCATGACTTGCAAGTGAATTGGATTTAAGTGAGGAAAGGCTATGCAAAGTTGCTATCCTCACTTTGTCCTCCAGAGCCCTCTGGGTCCAGTGGCCAGATATAGATCAGGATGACTGGAGATAGCCTTCAATGCAGTGGGAGGCCCTGGTCTTTTTAAGCTAAAGTCTTTAACAGGTTTCAATTTGACTGAGGTGATGCCCATGCAGTGATTAAGGTTAGGTAAGAAATGAGGCAGAGAATGGCCTCTTTCACTTAGCCAAAAAAAATATCAATCTGGCAGGAGAAGACCCTAAGGGTTTCTGGCCAAAACAGAAACAATTACTATTTACATTCACTCTGAGCCAATCAGGGCCCAATGACCAAGTGGGGCTTGTCCTGGGACCTATTGTTGGCCAATGATTTGGATTTAAGGCATGGTCCTTAAGAAAAGAAATCTAGCCTATAAACCCAAAGATGTCTTGTCAGATTTCAGTGATCAAAATTCACATTTCTTCAGGCAGACCACCAGCAGGTAAGGGTATGATACCCTGTTTATCTGGTGACTATAGGCTTAAAATTATGTGCAACCCCAAATGGGGTCACAAAGAGTCAGAAATTACTGAAATGACTACACGATAACAACAACAAAAATTAGTCTGTGGAGAGCTAGACAGTACAATGGATAGAGCACTGGGCTTGGAATTAGGAAGACTGAGCTTCCTGAGTTCAAATTCAGTCTAAGATGCTTACGAGCTGTGTGACCCTGGGCAAGTCACTTAACTCTACTTGCCTCAGTTTCTTCATCTATAAAATGAGCTGGAGAAGGAAATAGTAAATCACTCCAGTATCTTTGCCAAGAGAACCCTAAATAGGGTCACAAAGAGTCAGACACAGTGGAAAAACAACAGCATTTGTATGTCAGGGTCTTTGAGAGGAGACATAAAAGTGCTTTCAGAAGTAAAAACAATACATAAATTCTAAATACATTTATCTTAATTATGATATGATATAATAGTAATTAGAGCAGTAAGAAGACAGGCTCAAATCCTATCTCAGATGCATAACAACTGTGTAACCACGGGCAAGTCATTTAACTTCGTACCTCATTTTTCTCATTTGTAAAATGAGGGAGTTGGACTCAATGACCCCTAAAGTCCCTATCATATCTAAACCATGATCCTTTGATTCTCTACTCATGAAACCACAGGTCCAGACTCTATCCCTAATATTTTGATGAGATAAATGTTTCGTGGAAATTTGTCTTTTTTGTTTTGACACTGTTTACTTACCTCTGAATTACAAATTGGCAAAAATTGCTCAAATATAGTTTAAAACTTGGGTTTTTTAAAACCCAGTTATCTTTTGGTTGTAAATTTCATCCAAAGATGATTTGTCCATCCCTCCATTTCACAGATGGGCTAGGATTTCTTATCCCCAGAGAGATTTCTTCACAATATCTCTTTGGGGGAAGGGGTTGGATAGAGAGTATGCACATGTTCGAGGCAGGAGGGGAACATGGTGGAAATGTTTTTTTTCTCCCCCCCCTTCCCCTTTTGTTCACCTTCTGTGGCACAAGGCCTGATTAGCTCATTAGTTTTCCTATGCCAAAGAGGTTTGGAGTTTACATTACCTAAAAGACTACCCGCAGTACTCACGCTAAGACAAAGCATGGAGAGGTAGAGAGGGCTGAACCTGAGATGGGGGCTCTAATCTCAGGTAAACATTCCCATTTGGTGACCCTGGAAAGGAAAAGTCAGAGTCTCTCTTGGAAATGACACATCGTGACCTTCAGTCTGCTGTAGCACATTAAGTCTGATAAATGATGGGAGTTGATGACTAAAGCAAGCATGGAAGGGAACCAGAACCTTCTAGCCAGCAGTCTCAGCGGTCAGCCTTGTGCAGCCGCCACCACATTGCCCAGTGGTCTGGCTTCTTTGGAAGTGAAGGATGCCTGGCTCAGAATAAACACAGCGGTACACACCATTAAAACGCTGGCTTCATCTTCCTTTTCTGCTCATGTGGTTCAGTGCTTCTGTCATGGGCAGGAACCAAGCAGAGACTTTCCCACACTCGACCTCACAAAGACGGTATTATCTGACTTCTCTGAAGAAGATAACCCCTAACTTCAATAAAAGCCAGATCCAAGCCCATCAATTCACTTGCAGGAGCATTGGAAAGTCCTTACAAACTGCAACAGTAATTCCCACGACCCTTGACTGTGTGATTGTGGGTAGGCCACTTAACTTCTATGTCCCTCAGTTTCTTCAAAAGAAAAATGAGGATAAAAATAACACCATCTACTTCCCAGGGTTGCTGTCAGGATCAAATGAGAATAATTATGAAGTGCTTAGCATAGCACCTGTTAAGCATATAGTAGATGTTTAACCAGTGCTTCTTTCCTTTTCCTTCACCTCCCCAAAAAGAAGAGTTTAGATTCCCCTCACCTGAAAGATTTAGGATTCTATGGTTTTAGAACTGAGTTTTATAACTTAGGGATCATCCAATCCAATCCTCAGACAATCCTGCTCATTGATAAATAAGGGAACTCTTGGTCATCTCAAAGCTCAGATCTTTCAGAGCTGTCACACATAACCAGAAGTAGAACCCACAGCCCATGTTGGAGTGAACTGGGAAGAATAACTGAGTACTCCTCAAATGGGATTATGAAGAGTCAGACAGGCCTAGAAACAACTGAGCAAGCACATCTGAGGCCAAAGAACATAAATGACTTATCCGAGGTCACATAGTAAATACCAGGGGCCAGATTTGAATCTAAGCCCTTTGATTCCAGACTGTTCCCATTCCACCAAACACACAACAAACCTGTGAGGTAGATACAATTATTGTCCCTATTTTACAATAAGGAAACTGAGGTTGAAAGAAGGAGGAATCAATTACTCAATGTCACAGAGTTAGTAAATGTCTGAGACCAAATTCAAATTCAGGTCTTCCTCATTTGAAGTTGTATTTCTATCCACAACACTAGGCTCCTTCATCTGAGAAACAATGATGGTAAGGATAGTTGGAAAACAATTGGTGATTTTAAACATTATAACTACAGGAGTTGTACACATACAAATTAAAAAACCGAGATTATTATGTAATTAAAAAACTAAATGTTTTCCACTTTTCCCTAAAAGCTATACTAATGAAGAAATTAGTGCTTTTTAACTTATCATTAGAACATTGCCTCAATTCTGCACATACCTTGTATATGTAGATCCTTTCTATATGGATTAGTTCAGAGGGTAATGGCCATTTGACTTTGGCAAAATTCAAAGTATCATAATTTCTCATAAGATGGAAAAAAAATTCTGCCTAATGGTTTGGAATCTTGGGAGTTTGCATAGTTCTGTCCTGTCCTCTGCAGGTAGTCTATGCTTAGGTCCAGATTGTTTCTAATTCTAGTTATGTTTTACTCCTGGAGTTCTCAAGAAGTAAGGAATATAAGAAAATTCATCAGAGAATGCTAATTTGGAGAAATTATTAGTGAGTCTTTTGCTTTTCAAACCACTCTTAAATAGTCTCTGAATTTAGTCGCATAAGATTCCTTAAATGAAAATTTGCTCAGAAAAGTTAGCATAAGCAAATGGTTACAGTCCTCAGTAAAATAATCTGACACACTTGGCCTAGCTTCCACCCTGTGAGTGTTCACAAAACAAGAACATCATCCTCCTTGGTTCTAGTTAACACTTTCCCTGACATTCTCATATGAAATAAAAACTGGAAAATTCATAAATTTCCCTGGAAATTTCTATGTTTTTGTTTTATTTTCAGTGAAACAAATGTGTACTATAGAAATATTCTGCTTTTCAGATTTGACTCCCCAAGTGCTCTCTTCTCATAGGATAAAGAAAAATAAATCTATTCATTATGTTGTATTGTTGTGTTATGTCACATAAGGCAACAAATTTTACTACATCACATCATAACATATCACATGTTATATTATATTACATCATGTCATATCACATCATACATTATATATTTCATATCATATCACATTATATCACACTACACCACAATCACATCATATCATGTAACATCATATCACATTTTATTCTAATTTATTCTTTAAATAAATTTTTTTCTTCATTTTGTACTCTGCTATATAATTTTCTTTCCAAACTGGATAGCTACATATGAAACAGATAAACCAGACAACAAACAGGTTTCATGAGTGGTCTTGTTTAAATGATCCAAACAACTCACCCATAGATTTATTTGATTGTTATGTTCCAACCTCAGGAACTGTATCTGACATCAGGTTATCAGCATATCAGATATTTGACCCATAAACTGATCTACCCACCATCATTTTCAAAATCTCTAGCCCTTTTACCTCTACCATCTCCCTAGTTGACTACCCTTGTCCCATAATTCTAGTCATAGGCTTACTTGATTTAGAGCTGTACATGACTTCAAGATCATCTGATCTGAACCACTCCTGAAGAGATGAGGAAACTGAGGTCCAGAGAAATAAATCAACTTATTAAAGGTCATGAAGTCAGTAATGAAGCTAGAATTTGAACTATGGTCTTCTGATCCCAAATCTAATAGATTTTCCAGTATGTTACACTATTGATTAGTCTAATTTTGAGGCTGAACAGTTTATGAAATTTAAGTATTTTCAGTCAATGTCTATTTGATGTCCTTTTTGTCTTCTATTTTTGAAACCTACAGAACGTGTGTGTATCTAAAATTATATATGTATATAACTGTAATATATATAACTGAAATATATATACATATGTGTGTATATCTATCTATGTATATAGAAATATGTGTGTAGACAGACAGACAGATAGATAGATAGATAGATAGATGGATGGATAGATAGATAGATAGATAGATAGATAGATAGATAGATAGATAGATAGATAGATAGATCCTTAATCAGTGGAATTGAGTACATATCCAAAATGGTTGCAACTTTTAGCCCCAAACCATGGGGCATTCTCCAGCTTGAAAGGAGACTCTCAGATAGGCAGAAGGCTATCACTTGAGTCAGTCCTTTAGTAATAATTCACAAGTCCAGCAGTCAACAATCCTTACATTTCAGAGAATAATGTCACTTTCCCCAAATGGTTTGCTAAACCTTTTCACAAGATGAGTCTGTTTTGTTTTTTAGTTCTTGCCATGCCTCCAGCAAATGTGCAGTATGGTTTTGACTTCTCTACCCTGTATGGAATTGAAGGTCCTTGACAATTCTAAACCATGCTTCTGTTCCATTCTATTCAGTCAGGCAATAAACATTTACTAAGTGCATATTATGTGCCAGGTACTGTGCTAAGTACATTCATTTCAATGCAGTGCAGTAACTATTCCTTGAGGGTCCATTATATGCAAAGTCATTTTGAATTTTTCATAAGAGTTGCATAGAATGGATAGACACGAATAGATTGTGATTTGCATCCCTGAAGGGAGTACCAACGTGGATCACAGGTCCCCTGGCCTTTGGAGTAGCTGCCAAGAACTGACTCTATACCATTTCCCTGTCCCCTGTGTAAATCCATGCTTAATTTCTGTTTTACGATATTCAGTGATGAATCTTTTAGATAACATCTTATTTTTTGGTCTAGTGCGGGCTTGGCTTCAAACAACAGGGCTTGTACAAAAGAGAGTTAGCATCTTAATTAAGGAAGAATAAACATGATGTCAGTGTTTCCTGTTGGGGACAGTAGGGAGGGACAGATCAGATTTGTTGTATGGGTGGGTTGTGTCCTTTTCCCACAATGAGTGCCATTGGGTTGTATTCATTCCTGCTCTCCTCTGGGCTTTGTTCAAAAACTCTAAAGGCTTTGCTGTACAAGTAATTATGGAAGGGCAGAACACTTGATCCCAAGAGCCTGGAATTTCAGTATCTTCCAAGAGCTCTTGGGACAGGTTTTGAAGGGTGCAAGAGACAAGTTGTTATGAATATAAGGCAGTCAGCTGGGGCAAATACATTAACATCTGATCACAAAGGCTTCTTGGAATCAGAGGCAGAATGGTGATGTGCCAAGGAGGTTAACTCAAAGATAGGGGCAAAAGCCTACACTGAACAGGAAATGACCTAAGAGCACGTGGGCAGATCCAATTCAGATTGATGACATTGCTTTGCACAGAGTAGACACTTGATTAAAAAAAAAGTTTTTTTGATCTGTGTGTGTTTCTCAGGACCTGCTATTTTATCCAGTGTGGAGAATCTCTCCACTAATGCAGATCAGCATTTCTGTAATTTGTACACTTAAAGATTTACCTGGAGAAAATGAGAGATTATTAATAATAGCTAGTATTTAGCTAGTACTTAAAGAATGGAAGAGCATTTAATAAATACTATCTCATTTAGTCCTCACAACATGGAACTGCTATTATTATCCCAATTTTAGAGATGAAGAAACTGGGACTGAAAGAGAGTAAGCAACTTGCCCATCGCCAAACACCTAGTAAGCATCAGAAACAGAGCTTGAACTTGGGTCTATCTTAATACCAAGTCTAATGCCATATCTACTATACCTAACTGCCTATCACCAATAATAATGTGAAAATCTGATACTGTGTATCAGGGTCAGGTCTTCAACCTTTCCAAATCTTCCTACTTCCAAGACTAGCACTCTATCCAGCGTACAGTGTTGTCTCTGGCATGGGACTTCTCTTTCCCCTCTATATTTTTTCTTGGTGATCTCATCAGATCCCATAAGTTTACAAGACAAATCACTTAACCTCTCTCTGCCTCAGTTTTCTCATCTGTTGGCCACAAAGGTTCCTTCCAGCTCTAGTCCCATAATCCTGTTTTATAGACGAGGCCCAAAGAGGTTATCTAACTTGCTCATGATCCTATTATATTTAGTAAATGCCAACAAATTCAACTCCCCTCAATTTCCTGGTGAGGATACTTGAGGCAGAGAGAGGTTAAGTGATCTTCCCAGAATCATACAGCTGAAACAGAATTTGAACTGAGATCCTCTTTATTCCAATCCCAAAACTCTATCCATTCCCCCACTTAACTTTGGGATAATGTGCCATCTACTTCACAAGACTGTTGTGAGAAAAATTATTTATGAAACAATATTTACATGGTAGGTTATTGCATTAACATGGTTATTATACTGTTTGATTATGACCTATATAAATTCTGAAGGCCTTTCTGAGGACTGTTTCTTGTCACTTTGATTCCAGTAGAATGTAGGTGGTGAAATTGTATTGTCTGTGGCTCGAGGTACACTGTCAAACAGTTTCAACAAGCAAGTGCCCAACACAGATCTCCAAACATTACTGGAATAACATCCTGTCTTATTTCTAACGTTCTATCTGAATCATTGTAAATAAACAACAGAGAATGAAGTAAGTCCTTTTGGACCAATTGTAAGGTAAAGATACAAAGTGCAGAAAATATGTTTTCTTGGCTATAAAGGAGGAAGTCAGCTGCAATTGAAAGGAGATAAAATTAAAATTTGTGAACCAAATGAACATTCTGTTTCCATCTCATCTGTCCTTGCAAAAACGAAAGATCTTTGTTTAATTGGTGTAATGTACATCATGTTTCTACTGGTGTTGGCTTTGCCTTTGTGAATGTGCTTTTTCAGGAAAATAACTAATTCTGATGAATTTGACTCGCAATAACAAGCTGTTGTAAACCTGTAGGGAGTATAAATCTTCCGTGACTTCACTCAATGTATTGAGGATAGAGAGGTGGAGAATGCTCCATTTATGTTGAGATTTAACTCTTGCAACTACCAAAAAAAAAACCAAAACACCACATTATAAATGTAACTGTATGGTCATAGAAATAGGCAGTGGTCCAGGCAGGTGAGAATAGGGCTGGGGATACAAAGGATCAGAGGTTCTCTCAGCCACACAGTTATCTTTGCTGTTATGTTTTCCCCTACAATAGTTGAATTTGTAAGAGTAAGCATTCTTAACTTTTTCTGGGTATCCTGAGACATCCCTCACAGTCTAGCAAAATCTGATGAATAATAGTTTTAAATGCATAAAATAAAATACATAGACTTACAAATGAAACAATTATATTGAAATGCACTTATTAAAATACATAGTTTTAAAAAGAAATTTATATAATGCTGCCAGGTCTATACCCTAAAGACACCAAAGAGAAAATAAAAGAACCCAAAAGTACAAAAATTTTCATGGCAGATCTCTTTGTGGCGACAAAGAGATAGAAACTGGGGGAATCAACTGAGAAATATTTGGTTGAACAAGTTATGGTATAAGAATATAATGAAATGCTATTATACTTTATGAAACACAATAAATAGTTTCAGAAAATGAAGGGGATAGTTTCAGGGGGAAAAAAATCTGTTTTGTGTAATATTTATACAAAATCTTGTAAGAACAAATGCAAAGTGAAGTGAGCAGAACCAGGAAAATTATCTACATGGGAACAACAATTATATTATAAAGACAATCATATTGAAAGATTTCACCTACAGAGAAAAAACTGATATTGACTGAATACAGATTGAAACATGCTATTTTTCATTTTCTTTCTTTTATTATTTTCTGTTATTGAAATCTTCTTGTACAAAATGACTAATGTAGAAACGTTTTAAATAATAAAAAATTGAAAAATTTAAGAACTTCAGTCAATACAATGGCTAACCACAATTCCAAAATATTCAAGATGAAACCTGCTACCCACCTCCAGATAGAATGTTGAGCCTTAATGAAGGAATAAAATGAGCGAAGCCTATTATTCTTTGTCATATCTTTTTACAATCGTTTTTAAAATATCTTTACCATATTTGGAAACAATGAAGTGTAGAGAACTTGTAGAATTAAGGAATCTCCGAATCAGAAAATACCTGAGAAATCACCAAATTCAACCTGTACCTGGATGAGAAATCCTCTATGATATCCCCAGTAAGTAACCTTCACTTGAAGATTTCAAGTAAGGAGGACCTCGTTAATTCCTAAAATCACCCATTTTTACTTTGGTATAATTCTAATTGTTGGACAACTTTCCCTCATATCAAGATTAAATATGTTTCTTTGCACCTTTCAGCTATTGCTTCTAGTTCTGCTTTGTGGGGATAAGTAGTAATTGTAGGAACAGTAGTAGCAACAGCAGCAGTAGTAGTGGTGGTGGTGGTGATGGTGGTGACCATCATCATCATTATCATCATTCGTATACTGCCTACTTCTGTGCCAGGCATTGTGGTAAGCCTTTTTTAGTGATTATCTCATTTGACACTCATAACAACCCTAGGAGACAGGTCCTATTCTTATTCCCATTTTATAGCTGAAGAAAATGAGGCAAACAGAAATTAAGTGATTTGTCCAAGGTAAGAGAGATAATAGGTGTTTGAGGTCTTATCTTGGCACACTTTTCTAATTATCAGTGTCTTTCCTAAAATACAGTGCCCAGAATTGAACATGATATTCTGAAACATGTGGACTGATACTTTAGCTAAATTTCATTTTGCTACTTTTAGAATAATAGATGTATAGCTAGTCCAAGTCTCTCATTTTACAGATGAGGAAACAGGTCAAAAGGTAGACAGATCATAGAGTAACTGGTAGAGCTAGGATTCATATCCAGATCCTCTTGAACTCTCAGTTTAAAGTTTTGGGCAAGTATCTTTCCTACCATTGTCTTTCAGATTAATTTTTGCATGATTTTACAATGGATTCCAGTTATGCTCATGTAACACAGACTACCATAGCCTTCACTGCCTTGAAAACTAGTTAAATTAGATTTCACCATTTCCCCCTGGATCTCTGGTACCTTTTAGGGGACTGAGGAGTATCTAGGTTCTTTTCCATTAGATCCATTCCCTATTGATGGCTACCCACAAAGGGAGTCCCCTTGAACTCCAATTCCATTAACCACTAAAGGTCAGATGAGCTTTTATACCAAAATATCTAATTTAAAAGGTACAATAATATGACATGATATGACATGACATGATACATGATACAATATATAATTAATAGAATATATAATTAACATAATATATAGTATAATAAGTATGATATGATATGACATGAGGATAGAATATATAATTTATATAATATATAATTAACATAACATACAAGGCAATGAATAGAATATATTACTTACTCCTTTAACATGTGGGAAGTATAATTCCCCTCCCTCCTTGTACTATCTCACTCTCTGGGGAAGTCAAGAAAATTAACTTCATACTTAGCTCAGTTCTAAGTCCCAAAATCCCCCTGCAGCTCAAGTCCCAGGAATTCTGGCTTCACTGGGCTTCAATGCCAGGCTGGCTGGTTGCACTCTCCTGCCTGCAATACTAGATCCAAGATGGTCAAGGCTCAAACTCCTGGGACCTGTGGGGATCACCTCAGGCACCTTACACTAGAGGTGACAAAGATCACAGAACAGAAGCACCCCCCTTGCCTCTCCCCAACCCCATTTTTCAAAGTCAGAGTTAAGGAGAGGGAGTAGGGGAAGGAAAATCCTTCTCCTCTCACCAGTTCAGTTCATGGTGACCATGCTGTAGTTAAACTGGGATCTTTGCCCTCAGATATAGCAGATAAGAGTTGCCAAAAGAGGGCAACAGAAAGAGGATGGTGGAAAAAAGGAGCGACTAGCACAGACTTTCCAGATTTAAAGCTGTAGGTAGCCAATCAAAAGAGGCTACCCCACCCAAGTGGTGAGAGACACAGAGGCCTCCATAGTGGGTAATCTGAACATGGTGCCTCAAAAGTGCCTCCATGTTACCTGATCTGGGCATTCTCAAACAAGCATAGGTTGCACGTGAAATATTCCGGTGCGAACAAAGCATACTCTATGACCAGCCATTTTAGTGTTGGTTCAACAGCTGGAACTCTTTGGTTGCCATTGTCCAAAATGGTGTTAGCAGTACTGGACAAATTGTGTGCCACATCTATGTTTGAGTCAGCAGTGATTCTGAAGAAAGTTTCTTCCTTTAAATGAAATATGAGCATTATCTTTACGTTTTTCATAGAAATTCTTAGCTCTGTATTATTTAAAATGTCCAAGTTGTTCACCAAATACATAAATACCAAGTGCAGCTGTAGAATTTAATAAAAACTCAGGTTTTCACTAGAAAGTAGAAAAAAATACATATTATTGGAAACTTGTGGTCAAACTTGAAACTTGAAGGAAATATTTTAGCACTATCACAATATTAAATTGCAATCATTATTTAATTTATCTTCTCTGAAATGACTTCAGGGAAGTGCACCCAAAGCCCTATTTATCCAAGCCAGGAAATAAGGCAGTGATCAGCTAGGTGTATGAAGTAATTGGAAGCTGACATGGGACAGCATAATACCACTATTGTAACAGTGCTCACAAGTATTGTGTGACTTTGGTTAAGCACGAATTAAATGTGGCAAAGTATTCTTTTTTTAATCTAAAAACTCTTCCTGAATTCATATTTTCCTTTTAATTGAAACATATCAACATTGGCACATCTGGAGGAAAGAAATATTCTCCACAGTTCCCAAACTTTAAAAAAAAATAAGTATTCTCTTTCTATGTATGTCATATAAATATATTGTTTTATAGGACTAAATAGATGATGTATATAATGTCATATATTACATATGAAACTTAGATAGTCAATATCCAGTATTTCTAGTGGAGATTTTGAGAACTCCTAGGCAACCTGTGCATTTCAATTGTCACTTTGAACTTTGGAACAAAGGAGAGACTGTAAAACGAGTTTATAAAAAGTATTATGAGATACCACAACTGGCATTTTTATGACCTTATTAAACTACATTCAAGTGGCATAAATTATATGTAATGAAAGTGAAAAGGATCTCTGACCTGATTTTAATATTGAGACCATGCTTATTAGTTTGAGTTGGTTGGTTGGGTGTTTTTTTTTTTTCTGAATAGAAACCTTTTTTCAAACTTTAGCAGTTGATATTATGTGGAAGTCATAAATGTCAGATTACATTAAATTATTCTGGCTCATGGAATCACATGCCCATTAAGTTTCTTGAGAGTAATGAGTAGTTCTTCTCACAAAGTAAAGCAAAAGGTGTTAATTTAGATTTGAAACATTCCACCTCATTAGGAAGACCAGGTTAATTTACTATTCAGAGAAGTAGCATAAGGCAGGATCTGGAGTGACAAAAATGCCCTCTCTGTTTAGGGAAGCAATAAGGAAAGATATTTCAAAGTTTTTCATCCTAAGAGTTGTTTGCCCTTGTGAGGACAAAGAAGAATGAGTCAAGTAGATACCTTTAAAATCCAATAACTGAAGAATCTGACCAAATATTGTACAGTTAGGGAGGAATAGGAAATTCATGTGAATTCAGACTAAAAAATGTATATCCATGGATGTGAATGACTTGTCTATATAGTATGTTTGAAATTCTTCATTTGTCAGAAAGTGTATTTTTATTTTTAAGATTTGGAAAAGACATTGCTTCTGTAGGGGATAGAAATGGACCTGCGATTTCATAACATTGTATGATTACAGAATTAGAGTTGGAAGAGACTTTTGAGGACATGTGATTCCAACCCTATTATTTTTTAGATGAATAATAGGGGCCAAGAAAGATTAAGGGACCTGCCTATGATCACACAGAATCTAAACCAGGTTATGAATCCAGGTCTTCCTGACTCAGGTTCTAGCATTCTGTCCCTACACTCTTTCAACTCTTTTCATTGGTATAAGACAGGACGGCACAACCTCTGGTTGCTTGTGGCATGCCAAAGGATTTCAGGAGGCTGGCAAAAAATGTAGAGGAAAACATCCTTTGTATGTAAAGGACATCCTTTGTCTGCAGCAGGCAGTTGCAGGTTGCACAGGCTTGGTACAAGGAGTTCCTAGATGAGAAAACTCCCCTTTCCAAGGCAAATTGGCCCTTTCTCTGTAACTTCAAAACTGACCTAAAGCATTGTAAGGTGAAGGGATTTGTCCAGAGCCACCTGGTCAGTATGTGTCAGAGGTTCACACTCCAGGAGCCAGCTTTCTGTCTGCCCTTCCCTATGTTGTCTCATTACCTTTTTTTGTTTTTTTGTTTTTACATAGGAAGAAACACATCAACTCGTTAGAGAACTAAAGAACCAACTCAGGAGCCTTAAAGACTTTGGAATTTCAACTAATAGTCTCTCCTTTACGTTGTAGGTAAAGATGCCATCAAAATGCCAAGGGATCATCAAATTTTAAAGTAAAAGAAATAAATGAGAAACAAAAGTGTCTAAAATTTCCTTTACAAACCAAGGTATATGTTGAGCTATTTGATCATTTTTGATAGGAGGAGAAAGACAGAACTCCCAAAGGGTTTCAAAGGCAATTTAAGAAAGGAAGAGTTAGTTTATTGTGACCCTTTTCAAAGACAGACCAAACATAATGTGTATGTGAACAAGCTTAAGAAATCATAAGCCTATCAAGGATAAAATTAGGAGAATTTTAGTACCTTGCATCAAAAGTATAATGGTAGAGTTAAGTCTCCTCTGGGCTATATTATTAACACAAAATAATCTGATGAGGACAATTATAATTTGTTATGTATAAATGAGATTATAGGTAAAGGAAATAATATAGAGAACCTTAGAATTTTAGTCATAGACGAGATTGCTGTAAACATTTTAGAACACATAGGTTCTTTTTCTTTTTCCTTAATCATCACTGGGAATAGACCAAGTAGGGAGTGGTCTTGCTAGGTGAAAGTCTATACATAGTTCTTTGGGTATAATTCCAGATTTCTCTTCAAAATGAGTGGATCAGTTCACAATTCCACTAACAATGAATTTGTGTCCCAATTTTTCCACATCCTTTCCAACATTTATAACTTTCCCCTTCTATTATTTTGGTCAATCTGGTAGGTATAAAATTATACCTCAAGATTGTTTCAATTTGCATTTCTCTAATCAATAATGATTTAGAGTGACAAAGAACTGGAAATTGGTGGGATACCCATCAATTGGGGAATGGCTTAACAAGTTGTAATATATGATTGTGATGGAATACTACTGTGCTATAAGAAATAATGAGCCCAGTGATTTTAGAAAAACATGGAAAGACTTGCACAAAATAATGACAAGTGAAATGGGCAGAACCAAGAGAACTTTATACACAGTAACAGCAATATAGTTTTAAGAAAGACTTTGAGCAAATAAGTTATTTTGTGTAAATCGTTAGATTGACTATAAAGGATATATGAAGAAAGATGCTATCTGCATCCACATAAAGAACTGATGAATAGAGTATGTATTAGAATAATTTTACACATCCATAAACACACACGTGTAGATATATACATATATGTATGTATACATATGTGTGTATATATACAAATAGTTGCATGTATATATATTTACACACAAAAGATATTTACACAGTAATTTTATTGTATATTTGAAAGGAATAGCTAGTTGTGTATAATAGATTTGCACATGATCTTTTTTATAAATTGTGGAATCAGAGTCAATCTGTATTGGTAAAGGGATTTTCCTCATCAGTAATTTCTTAAACCAATGATATTGCAGTTTCCTTTCCATCCTTTCCTTTCCATCCCACAGAAAAGGGATAGAGTGGGGGATGCCCAGGATTGTGCAAAAATACTACCAGCATCTGCCACCTTCTCTCCTGCCCACAAGCTGCTGAGCAAAAGTGGAGAAAATCATACAACCATTCTAACTGACCACTACAAATTTATATCGTGCAGCCTTTGGGCCTTCGCTGCTGCCAGGCAATTCTTCTCTACCTCCCTTATCAGCTCATAATACCTCTCTCTACAGTCACTCTTCCAAACATTTCCATCCTTTTTCAAACCTATACCCCTACTCTCTCAGCTCTCTCTTGTCTCATATTTTACAGAAAAAAAATTGAGGCCATTTTTCTCTTCTATTCTTTTCCTCATCTCCTATCACTCAAATGTCTTCTGCCATTATCTCCTCCCTCACTCCTGTCTCACATAATGAAGTGGCCTTACTCTTTACCAGACTTACCCCTTCTGTTTGTCTAGGTAACCCTATTTTATTCCATTTCCTTCAACAGATTGCCCACTTTGTCTTTTCTACTCTATCACTTATTTTCAATATCTCCATGTCTATTGTTTGCACTATTCCCCACTTCCTACAAAAAAAAACCACATCCTCAAAAAAACCTCACTTGATCCTTCCATTCCCACTATTATCCTCTATCCCTTCTGCCCTTTGTAGCTAACCTCCTCTAAAAGGCCATTTGTAATAGGTGACTCCACTTTCTTTCCTCTCATTTTCTTCTTAATCCCTTACAATCCAACTTCTAATTTATCATCCCACCAAAACTGTTCTCTCCAAAGATACCAATAATATCTTAGTTGCCAGATTCGATGGCCTTTTCTCAATCCTTATTCTTTGTAAACTTCAACACTGTCAATAATTCTGTCTTCTCCTGGTTCTCCTCCTACCTGCCATACTGCTCCTTCTCAGTCTCCTTTGCCAGATCCTTACCCAGATTACAGTCCCAGTGGGGTATATTCTGGGCCTTCTTCTCTTCTCCCTTTGCAATACTTCATTAAGAGATCTCATTAACTCCTGTATATTTAACTACCATCTCTATGCTGATGATTCTCAGATGTACCTATCCAACCCCAACCTCTCTACTGACCTTCTACCTCAAGACTCCAACAGATTTTCAAGCATCTCAAACTGGATTGCCAGTAGATATCTTAAATTAAACATGCCCAAAATAGAACCCACTATCTTAGCTTTTAAACCTTTCTTCCCCTCCTATCATTCTTAGTACTATAAAAGACAACACCATTCTTCCCCAATCTGTTGCCAAGACCTGATGATTTCTTCTCTGCAGCATCTCTCATATGTCCCAATCCTTCTTTCCTGTGGTATTGTCACCACTCTAGTGCCTGACCTTATCACCCACATCTGTGCTATTGTAATAGCCTCCTGATGGATCTGCATACCTCAAGTCCAGTCCAATCCACCCTCTACAAGTGATTTTCCTTAAAATTATGGTCTGACCATGTCACTCCCTTACTCCAGTGTCACTCCCCTACTCAAGAAATTCCAGTGACTCCCAATCATGTCCAGGATCAAATACAAAATTTCAATTTAGCATTAAAAGCCTTTCACAAAATAGCTCCCTCCTATTTCCAGTCTTCTTATGCCTTACTCCCCAACACATACTCTCTGATCCAGTGACACTGGCCTCCTGGCTGCTCCACAAAAATGACATTCCTCCTCTTCGCACTTTCTGTCTGTCCCTCATACCTGGAATATTCTCATCCTTCTCATGCCTGCCAGTTGGTATCTCTGAAATACATTCTATCTTTTGCTAACGTCTCCTCCGTTCTTCTGTGACTTCCCTTTGTTAACTATTTCCTGTTTCTCCTGGATATAGTTTTTTTTTTAATGTTTGAATATTGTCTTCCTCATTCAATTGAGAATACCTTGAAGGAAGAGACTGTCTTCTTATTCCTCTTTTGTATCCTTAATGCTTAGCCCAATGCTTGGCACATAATAGACATTTAGTTAATGTTTTTTTGATTGATTGTTCTATAGATTATACTCTTCAAAGAGTTGTCTAGAGCACTGAGAGCTTAAAATAATTTCCCACAATTCCAGAGGTAATGTCAGAAGTAAGACCTGAACTCAGGTCATCCTTACTTCAAGACTAGTTCTATATCTACCACACCTCCTCTTTTCCTCCTAACTATGACTGAAAAATAAGGATGTATGCCTTGGGTTCAGCAAGGGCGGCCTTGAGGAAGGCAATAGGACAATCTGTACAGTACTATGTTTTTATATGAACCCAAAGATTATGATGAGTAACATACATCTGCATCTTTAAGGGAAAAAAAATTCTTTAAAAACCTTAGCCCTAGCCCTGAACAGATGAAATAAAGTAATGTACATTTTTATACTACTTTACATTTAATGCCTTATTTAAAACTCACAACAACTCTATGAAGTAAGAACTATATCCATTTTACAGATAAATATATAGCTTCAAAAAAGTGAAATGACTTACTCAGGGTCAAATAGCCCAGTAAGTATCAGAGGTAAGATTTTGAACCCAATCTTGCCTGCCTTGAGGCCAATGTACTTACTGTTATACCACATTACCTCATAAAATTATTTTTAAAAGAAACAGATTCTGAGATGCTATTATTATCTCCACTTTACAGATTAGGAAACTGAGGCAGAAAGAAGTTAAGTGATTTAACTAGGGTCACACTGCTAGAAAGTACCTGAGGTAGGATTTGAACTCAGGTCTTCTAGGTGGTGCAGTAGGTAGAGTGCCAGGCTTGGAGTCAGGAAGGCTCATTCAAATCTGATCTTAAGAAGCTTACTAGCTATGTGACCCTGGGCAAGTCACTTAACCATTTTTGCCTCAGTTCCTCATCTGTAAAATGAGCTGGAGTAGAAAATGTCAAACCACTCCAGTATCTTTGCCAAGAAAACCATAAATGAAGTCACAAAGACTCGGGCATGATAAAAAACTACTAAATAGCAACAGTTTTCTAACTCTAAGCCTAGGACTTTATCCTTTGTATAATTACTCTTCATCATGTTCAACTGAAAATGCTCAAAAAAAACCCCAAATAAATTTAAAAAAAAAAAAAGAAAATGTTCCTCCACCCACATTCTCCCTCCATTCCTATACCTGCTTCCCATACACAAAATCAATTTTTAAGCTACCTTGCTCTTCTTTGAAAAGTCTGCTCTCCTAGATGAAAGGGCAAAGTATAACCAAGACTTTTTGATGTCTATTGTCCAAGCCTCGAGACCACATGTGGCCTTCTAGGTCCTTGGGGGGCAGCGTTTTTTGACTGAGGCCAAGGTTTACAGACCAAATCTTTTTATTCAGGGGATTTGTTCTGTGAAGTTTGGACTCAGTCAAAGGGCTGAGCTTGAGGACCTGGAGAGTAACATGTGGCCCTTGAGGCCTCAGATTCCCCACTCCTGCCATCATCTTTGGTCTTTGTCTGCAAGTTACTACCAGAGAAGCAAAACGAGTGTTCTTCAAATCCAAAGTACCGCCCACAGCATCAAGGTATGTAAGTAAAGACCCAGCCAACGAACATCATCTGACGGTTTCTAACAATAAAAGAGGTAAGGATGAAGATGAGTTAATCCAAAAAAACGTTTCAAGTGACTCACTCAAAGACTGACAAGAAACCAGTAGTAGACTCACCATCATCCTGTGAGTCATTCGTAACTCAATACTTTAGTAAATTGCCTCAGAAGTCCAAAACCATTAGGGGGTGAAGTTGCTACTACAGCATGCTGGGGAAGTTAAGATGATGCCTCAGGGACCGAATATTTAGCTTTTAATGTTGACCATTCTAGGATGCCCTCTATCTCCCTCCAATAGGTCAGACAGAAACAATCCATCTTTAGTCATTTGACTTTAATTTTTTTTTTAAACCAGAAACTTATCTTATCAACAGGTCATTAGTGTAATAGTATTATTCTAAAATGCTTTAGGCCTCTAATTCATATATTTTAGTATTAGAAATGCTTGCATTTGGTACTTTTTTCCTAGGAAATTTCATGGGATTTGGCATGCTATATTATTCTGAGTTCTCTTTCTGTTTTTCAAATTTAATAATGCTTTTCAATTTTAGCCTGTGGGGAAAAAAAGAAAAACATATTTAACCTTTTCATTAGTGTTACAGCAAAATCTGGAAATGGTAATTCTTTCATTCCCTTATTGAATATTTCTTTTTGATCAGCATCGGTCATTTTGCCCGAGCACTCACATCATAGAATACTAGATAGTCAAGTACAGATATTATAGAAAACCCATGGACTTTCCTTTCAAAATTGACACTGCAAATACTGACATGGACATATGCCAATGAGGGCATGAGCAAATGATTTGACAACCAAGAGATATAGTAGACGTGGTAAGGCATTTAGGTCATCTACTAAAAATCAAATGTTGAATGGTATCCAAGAATGATATTACATTTGGATATGAAATAAATATCATGATGTTTAATAAGTTGGCAATGGTTTGCCAACAAGGACAATGAGTTAGCAAGCGTATGTAAAAGCTGTTTTGCTAATTCTCATATTTTACTGGTTAAAAAATACACAAGTGATATGCAATGTGTAAGCTAAAATGCAACACAGTATGATAGACGGAGGACCAGCTTGAGAGTCAGGAAAACCTAGTTTCAAGTCTCGCCTTCCGAAATATGCTAGCGATATGACCTTAGACAAGTTACTTAAAACTCTTAATGCCCTAAACAACTCCATATAAGGATGCAAGATACAGGAGAGTTGCCCATCTGCATCCATGGAGGGGGTTTCCACACAGGGAACTCCCCATATCCATGAAATCTCATGTCCAGATAAAAAAAAAAGTAAAAACATGTTTCAAGATCCTTTTTGTTAATGACGTGAAAATGAGGATTAGTAGTATTGGGCACTTAAATCAAGGTGATATCTTTCCAGCCCTGTCAGTCAATTTTTGCTCCTATAATTATCAGTCACTAGCATCTATGCTTTTTTTCTGAGAAAAGTCCAAATGGAGACCCATTCTCTCAAGCTGAGCAAAGGTAGGATGACCACTTGGCCTTTGTACTCCCACCTCACCTCCACCCCTCTTAGAATACCTTCTAGGTGCTCCTTAAGTGCTGCCTCTCAAATAAAAGCACTTTCTCTTTCCTTTCCCTTCCCTAAGTCCTAATTGTTAATTCCTTCCCCCTACACATATGCAAATAAAAAAATAAAAATGATCTATCAATCTATACTAGAGGCAGGTAAGTGATAGAGTAGATAGAACTCTGGAGTCAGGAAGACCTAAATTCAAATTGAGCCTTAGATAATTACTAACTGCATAATCCTAGGCAAGTCACTTAACTACTCTCTGCCTCAGTTTCCTCAACTGTAAAATGGGGATCATAATAACTCAAAGGTTTGTTGTAAGGATCAAATAAAATAATATTTCCAAAGCACTTAGCACAGTGCCTGTTACATAGAAGGTATTTTAAAAATGTGTATTTCCTTATCTATTTTCAGATCCTTTTTTATCTATCTATCCATCTATAGATGCTATCCCTCTGGTTAGATTATAAGCTCTTCAAGGATAAGAACTGTTTCATCTTATTTTCTTTTTATTTTCTTTTTTATTTTCACTTTATTTCTTATGTCCCTAGCACATAGTAGGTACATGATATAAATATTTGCTGATTGAGTTTTGTTCAAGTAAGAGATGAACTAAATAGCTCTTAAGGTACCTTCCAACTCTGTGATTCTCTAGGGGTTTGATTTCTATTGTTTTCTCTCTGAATTTTAGGGGAGACCTGGTTTGGGAGGTGGGAGGTGGGGAGAAGAGAAACTTCAGTTTAATAGCCTGGAGCAGCAGATGGCTGTATTTTAAAGGGGAAATGAATTGCAAGTATCAGTCGACCTCTTCTTCGGTGTATAATAAAAGCCCAAGGCAGACTGAAGTGTTCCTTTCAAACCAGGGTTGGGGCTGGCGGCTTTCTGACTACACCTGTGTGAAAAGCCGCTGTAGCATGGCGGTGGCACACTCCCAACATCTGCTCCTTTCATTGAACTGAGCTGTAAATTGAAATTCCATTGCGATGTTTTTAGAACCAGTTGAACTAAGGAGACTGTCAGAAATCCTCTTTAAACTCGCCCTTATCCAAACAGGAAACTGACCCTTGGCCCCTGGACGTAACAGTACACCAGTGGAAATTTCATTATCCCCGTTTCAGCTGTACTAAGTGAAAATTAATTGTGTAATTATCTGGATGAGCGCATGTGTAAAATTTTACAATGTGCCAGTTAGATTAAGTAACGTGTTAGTGGCATGGTTTAGGGCAGAGTCAAGGCTGTCCTATAAAAATGGCATAAAAAGTCCAACAAGGTTGGAAGGAAAAAAACATATGTCGGAACAAATGTTTAACATGAGAAGGTAAGGTTATACTTAATTCCATAACCTGATGAAAATCTTATCCTCTTATGCCAGGAGTAGACCTGGAATGGTTTGGAAGTATTTGGGGATGTATCGTGTTGTGGGGTGCGTGTGTGCGCGCGCGCGTCCTGCTTAACAAGATTGTGTATTATTGTCATTTTACAATGAGGCAAATACTAAAATAGCAAACCTTGCACTTTTCAATTCATCATGTACACTTTTCTGTTCCTAAAACACATCCAGAGAGGATGACTCCTGTAGAACAGAATTTTCACTGCAAACTTATTTTGCTCACCTGATCAATGAAACATCGTTCCTCTTACTGAAAATAACATCAAGGCATCTGATAATGTCATAGCTGCATCTTAATTTAAAGTCACCTCATTAAAGCATGAAATGACTGCATTGCCAGTGCATGGGAAGGGGATTTGTGACTTAAGGCTTTGCCTTCCTCTATAAAGATTATAAGGCTGGTTTTTCCTGAGACTTTGGAGAAAACAGACTGTTTCAGGAAGATAATTTCCATTTCAAAGTCCCTGAATTGTTTGGATAATACACTTTCTGGACGAAAGGTACTGCCTGGGTAGACACCCTTTGAAAAGGATATTCTCTTTAAGCAACATGGCAAATAACTTCTAGAGACCTTATCAGTTCTGCCTGTCTCACAAAGATTGGTAAGATTCTGGCAAATCTAGATAACAAATGTAAGTTCTTCCTAAGGAAACAGTCTCCCTGAATTCCTGGTTTCTTGTGGTCATACGTGAGCTTTGTCAGTGGCAAAAAGTCCTGAATGGTTTTTTATTTTTTGTTTTATTTGGTTTTGTTCTTTGCCCTTTAAAATGAAAGGAATGTAGAGCAAAAATAGAAACTTTCTCAAAAGGAGTGCAGAAAAAAAAATATTGCAAATGTTTTTGCTTTGTTTGGTTCTTCTGGTTTAGTGAATGTTGTAAAATGCCAATTGATGTTTGTATGGTGGGCTGTTGGTACTTTAAGAGGTCATTAGAGCTTTGGAGAAAAGTAATAAATATGCATGTATTTTGTGGAAAGTATTCAAATCTATTTTGCTATGATTAAAAGGAGAAGCACACCAGTGTGAGTTAGAGTACAGGGCAGTCATTGGATAAGAAGATAATTGAGACCATTCAAAAGTTGGAAAAGTGAAATTGTAGATGGATACCTAGCTCTAAAATGACAAGGGGAGGGCTAGAAGACTATATAGCATAGACTTTAGAACAGAAAGCAACTATTCCCCTTGCACAGGCATTTTTCTTCAAAGACCAAATATTCTCCTCTCTGGTTGGAAAGCTTGGGTGGTGCAATCAAAACATCAGCCAACAAGCCAAGAAACAAGGACACAAAGCCCTATGGTCATATGGGTCTCTCTCAGCTGTACCACCAAGAGCTTGGATGATGTGGTGTCCAATGACAATTGTTTCATATTTGTGAATGTTTGGGTTACTGTACTATGTCAGGCATGTGGTTTCCTTTGACACAGCACATAGTGTTTGCCATGATTCCTAAAGAACAGTGTGATTTGTTGTCCCTTATAGGCAAAAAGATGGTAAATATAGGCAGAGTTGTTTTTTTCTTTTAATTAAAGTTTTGTGGATATCACACTTACAGCGACATTAGTTCCTAAAGTCTCATTTTAAATGTTGACTTTTTTCTTCAGTGTTCTCTTATTTGAGGTAATTCAGTGAACTAGCATTCGAAACACTGTAGAGGGCATTTACATTTTAAAATTGACTTGATTGTACTAACTCCAAAATTGTTAAGAAAAATTACAGAATCATGGACTGTTAGAACCAGAAAGCACCTTAGAGGTCATCTTTTCAAATCCACTCAGATTATAGATGAGGAAAAAATAGAGTTCAGAGATGTTAATTGACTTGTCTGAGGTCACTTATTGGTCAAAACTAGAAGACACATTTCATGACTTCTAATTCATTTTTTCCCCGCTATGCCATAGATTCTTTCTGGTAATATTAGAGCTTACAAACCCTGAAACATAAACTTTGCTTTGGGGGGCTTTAGCATATGCTTTTAAAAATGAATTAGTATATTAAAAGAAGACTTGCTTCAAGGCAGGAATTTCAGTGATATTGTCCATATTCACCTCCACATATCAATAATCAATTAATAGTTTGATCATTGTGGATAATCCAGCTGCCAATGCAGATTACAGCCTCGTCATGCTTTTAGTAAACAGGTTTCATGATTTATCATGACAGAAAAATGAATTTTATTATTGGAAGAGACCTCAGACCATCTAGTCTAACCCATAACTAAAATACACAAACATAGCTAAAAAGCTGTCCTCCAGATTTTGCTTAAAGATTACTAGTGAGAAGGAATCACTATCCTCTGAGGCTACCCATTCTACATTGGGACAGCTTTCATTGTTAGAAAAATTGTCCTACCATCAAGTAAAAATTTGCAGCTTCTCATCATGAAGCATGGTGACTTCCACTGGGCTAAATCAGAACAAATTTAATCAATCATTCTTTCACATGGCAGCCTTTTGAATATCGTCATCTCTCTCCTTTCCTACCCCCACACACATACCAAGTCTTCTCTAAGTCAAAAATCCCTATTTCTTCCAACCAATCCATATCCAATACGGGATAAACTTAAGACCTTTGCCATGCTAATTTCCTTCTTCTGGTCATTCTCCAGTTTATCAATAATTTGTCCTAAAATATGTTACTCAGAACATACAACTATAGAAGGAATCTGGTCAGAGTAGAGTGTAATTGGACTATGCTTCCTCTTTTCTTAGATATTATGTTTTTCTTAATACAACCTAAGATCACATTCATTTCCTTGAGGTTACATCATGCTACTAATTCATTCGTTCATTCATTCAGCAACTATTAATTGAGAATTAATTTTGTACCAAGCTCTATGAAAGGCACTAAAGATACAAACATAAAACCAGCTCCTGCCCTCAAGGAGCTTATATTTTATAAGAACTTACATAAATCCACTAAAAGCCCTGGACCTTTTTCAAACTATTGTCTAAACTGCTATCCCCTCTCTCATATTTAGGAAGTTCATTTTTTGAACCAGTGTACTACTCTACATTTATATCTAGTAAATTTAATCTTATTCAATTCAGCCCCTAATCATGCTTCTCTTAAATTCTTGTTCTGGTCAGGATCCTCTTTCAACTTAGGCAGACTGGCCTTGATATGACAAACACATAGTCCTTTGCTCAGGATTATAGAGATAGTCTTTTCATATTTATACTCCTCTGACATAAACTTTAATAACTTCATGATAATGAAGAATAGGGAGTTGGACTTTAGTGGAAGATATTTTGCACATAACCTGTTCATTCCCAGGTCTTGAAAGCTAATACTCAAAAGTTAGAAATGTGAAATTATTGATTTTGGTTAATTAGAATAATTTTTATTCAAAGTCATAGGAATAAAGAACAAATTGCCCAAATTTCCTTTCTAAAAAGTTCTGTAAATTGCATACATATATTGTTCCACATATTTTATATAACAAATTACATCTATGAAATATTAGTGTATTATATATATATATATTGCATATACATATATTTTATATTATATATATGTATACATTCCATAAAAGTACCAGAAGATTTTTAACACGGACATTTCTAGAACTTAAAACCTGTAAAAGTATAAGAATATTTCTAGGTGTTTTAATCTAATTTTTAAAATATATCCTGACACTTAGAGAAAGTATCTATATGACTTTAACTATATATTCTCTTTTTAATTTCCATTTTCTTTAGGATGTCAGGTACTGTCTTTCCTACTTTCAGAGTTTCATAAATTTCAAAAGGGTGTAGATTCCCACTTTGCAAATAACTCCCTATTTAGAATACAGCCAACCATTAGTGAAAGAGAAAAATATGGTGGTCTATTCAAGAAAAACTTAGGACCCCAAGCTTCGCAATTCAGTCTGCAACCAGCAAAGCAAGAAATAGAAAGCTGCTTATTGACACTCACTCTGTATAAGGCCTGGGTTCATATCCTACTATTGACATACTAGTACCACTGAGCTAACTCTTTAGGACAGTAACTTACAGGTTGAAATCACTGACCTATGTTAATGGAGGGAGTTGGCACATGAGGAGTCTCCCACACTGATATTACAGGTCTGAACAAGAAGGACGAAAAAAGTTCATTATAAAACAAACAAACAAAAATAATTGACACAGAGCTCTTCGGAAGGGAATTATGTGAGAGACTAACAGTACATTTCTTTAAACTTTATTTAAAGTTGGTCCTTTTATTTCTATGCCATAAGAAATGCTAGGCATGAAGAATTCAGAGAAGCCTGGGAAGACATATTAACTGATGCAGAGGTAAGTGAGCAGAACCAAGAGAACAGTCTACATAATGACCGTCACAGTGTAAACAGAAAGAACGAGAGCAAAACTGAATGTTTTATAAGAGGCATCACCATTCACAGCTTTGCAGAGGAGAGTGACTGTAGATGTGAAGTGTGGCTTGACTAGAGTGTGCTCACTCCCCCACCCCCCCTCTCTCTTTCTCCCCCTCTCACTCACTCATTTCCTCTTTCTGTCTCTGCCTCTCTTTGTCTCTCTACCCTGTCTCTTTCTGTCTCTGACTCTCCTCTCTCCCTCTCCCCACCTCTTTCTCTCTGTCTCTCTTTCTCTGTCTGTTTCTCTCCCCCTCTCTCTGTCTCTGTCTTTTCCTCTGTCTCTCCCTCTCTCCCCCCCATCTCTCTCTTCTTTCTGTCTCTGTCTCTATCTCCCACTCCCAACCCCCTTGGTTTGGGGGTATAATTCTCTGTTTGTGGGTAAAAAGAAGATCTATTTGGAAATGAAGGTAATGTTTGTGTGTGTATGTGTGTATATATGTGTATACACACACACACACAAATTATTATATAACATAAGTGTGTGTGTGTGTGTGTGTGTGTATACGATGGGTTACATATATTGGGCAGCTAGAAGGCATAGTGGAGAGAGTGCCAGACCAGGATTCAGGAAGACTCATGTGTTCAAATTTGACCTCAAGATACTCACTAGCTTAGTGACCCTGAGCAAGTCATTTAACCCTGTTTGCCTCAGTTTCCTCATCTGTAAAAAGAGTTGGAGAAGGAAATGGCAGACCATTTTTAGTATTGTTGCCAAGAAAGCTCCAAATGGGTTCATGAAGAGTTGAACATAACTGAAAAATATATTACATATATTATATATTTATATATTCCCTCTAATATATTATATATTATTACTTTCATGTCCAAATAGATTCACTTATATGTGTGCCTACATATTTTTCATAATGTATGTGCATAAAAATATAATGCAATATATGCCTATATAATATAAATATAATGCACATATATAATATATGTATGTTATATGCATATGTAATAGAGATGCCATATTTGATAATAAAGTTAATATAAAAAGCAAAAGATATCAACAATTTTAAAATCAATTCTAAATACATAAACTATAGCTGTACTATCCTAAAAATGAGAGTTATAAACTCTCTCGCAATAGGATAGCTATAGTAGCATGATTCTAATAGCGCGTACCTTAGACATTTCTTGTGTAAAGCCACTATTTCACAATAGACAAGGAAATGAATTTACTAATTTGACAATTATTAATGGCAGCCATAATTTTTAGCTAAGGAATTATTGGCTCCTTTGCTTTCTATGAAATCAGGAAACATAAGCTCAGGAAACCTATGATGTGTGAAAGGCACTACCTATATTATGGCCAGAAGTGAGAGCCCATAAAAGGCCCAGAAACAGGAAGTTACAGGGGGGCAAGATATTTCTTTGCAAAAGAAAAAAAAAGAAAAAAAGGGGGCAGGGGAAAGGGAATGTAAAATAATACTGTCACTAAAGCTAAAAATAAACGACAGAGTATCAAGTCTTAGAAAACATAACATATTTTCCTGGAGAACAGAAATATAAGACAGCGAAGGGAATTCTTTCCTTCACTGTCTTACTTTTATCCCAAAGATCTGAGGAAGTCAAATGAAAATTTCCTGGCATCCTGGGGCAATAAAATAATCTCAGTCTTCTTGTGAAACCACATTACTGTGAGGATGGAACAGAGGTTCTTTCAGAACACTAAGTGCCCAGTAAGCAGCATTTTTTCCCAGAAAACTGAGGCTTTGTTTATTTGCAGAGTTAAGCCATGAATGCACTAAGAATGAACTGCCCAGGTGAACCTCTCAGAGAGGAGCACCCATCTCTGCCACAACAGAACTGCTCACCCTTAAGAGCTTCTTTCACATCTTCCTTGAGACAGATCATAATTGATTATGACTTTGCCTTGCCAAGGAGCATTGCTACCAGGGAGATGGGCCCGAGACCTGAGCAAGCTATTGGAGGCTTAAGATAATTAGGGACTGAGCTGTCTGTGCCCAGCTATTAAATGGAAAACTTTTATCAGCATGGAGATCACTTTATAATATTCAAAGAACTTGATTAAGGCCATAGACATAAGAAAATCATTCACTTTTCCATGCAAGAACTGCCTGACTAGACTGTTCTTTGGTTTAATTTTTAAATCATTATTTCATAGCCCACAATAGAACTTTGTGGGAGGGAGAAAAAGAGTCTTTTATTTTAAAGCTGCCCCTTAGTGAGACACTATTTACATACCAAATGCTTTAACATCATGTCCTCAGCTGCAGGAAGTTTATGGATTACTTACCCCCTCAGAAAAACCAAAATATACAGAATCATTTGTGTTTCTTAAAATCTGGTCTGTATTATTTGGACTGAGTCCTCCTCTACCCACCCTTACCCCACTCCCACCCAGCCCCATCCCTTTTAGCCATAAGGTTTGAGTTGGAGAAATTCTGCTAATCACTTGAGTGCCTGTGAAAGGTGCCGGATTGACAGCCCTCAGGAGAAAACAGGCCTGTTTATAAGAGACGTCAGCGCTGCAGATTTCCCCTTGGGCTGCTAATAACTTCTCTGGGAGAGAGGGATTATAGATCGAGAGCCAAAAGGCCATCGAATCAAACCCCACACTTCACAGATGAGGAAACTGAGACCCAGAGAGGTTATAAATGACTTGCCCAAGGTCACTCAGGGCATTTTGGTCCTCCGGGCCCAGTTACCAATCATCCTCTGGCCTCCCCAACAAAAACTCTTCAAGAAGTCCCCAATTCATTTCAAGGATAACAGGTGATCTCCACGCTTGACAACTCAATGGTTTGCTTTTATTTGGTTTTTATCTTTTATCAGCTTGGAGATCACTCTGTAATATTCAAAGAACTTGAATATATATACTTTTGATTTGGATATGTATTTCACATCATTAGCCATTTCTACCTCCACTCCATTTTGATTAACAAAAGAATTTCTTAAAGACTCCAGCTCTCCCTTTTTGAATCACTCTCCCCTGAAAGATATGCACAGGTTTTCTCCAAGAAATAAGCTCATGTGTCTCTATTAATTACTCAATAGTCATTTATACAGCACATATTCCAAGTACTGTGGTTGGCACCACAAAGACAAAATCTTTGCTTTGCCCCTCAACTTCATTTCCAAATTCTACATCTCCATTTCAGAAATCTCCTCATTCCACCTTGCTTTTGTTGGCAGAATGCCCACCCCCAGAATACACCTCCCACACCCTCACTCCTGGCCCCATTTGGTTTCTTCATTCCTTTCCATTGGCCTAGCTCATAGGATCATTCATCCAGGCTCAATATTTGGAAGGGACTTCTCACACAGTATCTAGTTAAATACCTTCATTTTAGTGATAAGGAAAAACATGTAGGAATTGAACCCAGATCCACTGGCCCTTCTTCCCTCTGCCTGTCCTACCCAGGATTCCCTCACCTGTTCCTCTTTCCCCAAAGCTTAGTCTATGAAAAGTCCTATTTTGAAACTTTAATGATTTTTTTTTACATCTCGCTGATAACCTTCACTGAAACCACCTGTGAAGACTGGGAAGGCTTGGAGAGTTTCAACTGTGAAATTCCTCAGTCTAAAATACCCTCTGTTTTGGGAAGTAAAAGAGGAATCGTAGCAGGAGGTGGGGAAGCAGGATGTTTAAAATCATGGCATTCACCCATTACCAAAACATCCGATAGGCATGTCAATGAATCCCAGAGAATTGTGAACATTGAGATTTATTGAGACATGCTAAGGAACTGAAAAGAAAATACCCCCTCGTAATGGTGAACATATTACATGAGAGAATTTACTGGGAGGATGTTGGAGGAAAATCTGTTGCTTGTTCAATTCTGTCCAACTCTTTGTGACCCTATGGACCACAGCATGCCAATATTGGCCATAGGGTTTTCATGGCCAAGACACTAGAGAGGTTTGCCATTTCCTCTTCCAATGGATTAAGGCAAACAGAGGTTAAATTACTTGCCCACCTAGTAAATGTCTGAGGCCAGAGTTGAACTCTTAGGTCTTCCTGACTCCAGGCCCAATAGTCTATTCATTGAACCACCTAGCTGCCTCCTGGAGGAAATAAAATAGTTCGCCCCTATCAAGTTATGTATCCAGCACTGTGCTAGGCACATATAATAATGACAATTCTTAAATACATCAGGAATCTATAATTTTATCCATGTTCTCTCCACTCAGGAAGAGAGCAAGCATTTATAGTACCTACTATGTGAAGATCTGTGCTAAGCCCTTTACAAATATCATCACACTAAATCCTCACAGCACCCCTAGGAGATAAATTGTTCTTATTATCCCCATTTTATAGCTGAGGACACTGAGGTTAAGGGACTTGCCCAGGGTCACATAGTAGGTATCTAAGGCCACATTTTGAACTCAGGTCTTCCAGACTTCAGGTCCAGTGCTCTAATCCAACGGGCCTCCTAGTTGCCCTAGTGATGAAAGTTATAGTCTTTGAGAGCTATGACCAAAAAAAAAGAAAAGAAAAGAAAAAATTCACTCTACAGTTGCTCTGGTGGACAGTGAGCCTCTGAACTTAGCTAGGCTGTTCAAAAACAGACCTACAGTTCATCACCAACCTTTACTTCAAGTCTTTGGGCTTATTAGGACTGGCCAGAGCTTGCCCTACGCTGACATAGCTTTCAAAACATAGTCTCTTCCAGGTTATAGGAAGTTCTACATTAGAGTAAGATTTTAATAATGATTTAAAAATTAATCAAATGTATATAGCTTCCTATGATTTACAGTGTTCTGTTCACTTCACCTTACATCAGTTCATGTAAATCTTTCCAGGTTTTTTTTTTAAATCATCCTACTTGTCATTTTTAATACTTTAATATTTCATCACAATCATATACTATAGCTTGTTTATTCATTTCCCAATTGTTGAGCATCCCATTTATTTAAGTCTTCTGATGCAAAATGATAATGTGGAAATGTTTTACATGACTGCACATATATAACCTATATTTGATTGCTTATCATGACAGGAGTGTGGGGGAAAAGGGAGGGAGGAAGAGAGAAATAGAATTTGGAACTCAAAACTAAAATAAAAAACAAATGTTAGAAAATTGTTTTAACATATGACTGGGTAAAAAAATATTTTACATTATATACATTATATATGTATATATAATATATATGTAATATATATAGTACATATACATGTATATAAAATTTCCCAAAATGTTTTACTCACAACAATCTTGTAAGATAAGAAACATTTTATAGACAAGGAAACTGTTGTTCAATGACTCCTTCATAGTCAATTACTTAGCTTTCAAGTATGAGATCTATAATCAAGTTGTTTACTGCAAATCTTTGTGTTCATTCCACTATACTAAACAACTGTGATTGAAGCTTAAGACAAATCTTTTTTTTTTTTTTTAATGAACGCTATATTATTACTTAATAAGCCAAGTTTTGTTTTGTTTTGTTTTTACCAGATATTTGAATTTTTTGGCATTGGTACGTCTGAAAGAGGAAATTTTCTACCAATATAAGTTGGGAACTCTTCTACATTTTATAGTCAGATAGTGTCTCAGGACATTAAAAGATTATGGAACTTAACGTAGAGTCACACAGTCAAGGGATGTCAAGGCCAGATTGAACCGAAATCTAATGATTTCTAGGGCAGTTTTCAATTCATTTTGCCAGACTGTTTCCAAAGATAGTTAGCTGTTGTGTATGTGTATGTGTGTGTGTGTGTGTGTGTGCTTTTGTTTTGTTTCCCCCAGAACATAACTACTCCCCTGGTATAAATAACACGTTCTTCGGAAGAAATAGTAGCATTAGGTCTTTTATGTCATACTATAAATAGTGAAGGGCACAGAAGAACTACTTTAGGGTATTTTGCTCATAGTAGGAACTTAAGAAATGTTTATTTGAATTAAAGTAAATTAAATTATAATTGTTAATATAGCAGCCAAATCTCCCTAGTTTATAAGTGGAGCAAATCAGAGTAAAGCTAATAAAATCCTTCTCCATGTAAATCCTAATGGGGAGAGCAAGGAACATCATTGGTTCTTCTTTTAGATTGTAAAGAACGTGCTCTGGAACCACGGGTAAGCTAAACTTGATCAATTAAGTAGGTTTCTTCTTTTGAAAAATGGAGAGGCCACGAACTTATAAAATGGGAACCATCTCACATTTTTCAAAAGAAGGCGAGTGGTATTACATTTTAGTGTGGTTTTACCATTAACACAAACAAATGGGGTAAAAAACACCATAGATTTTTAATCAGGCAGATTTGCTTATTATACTTTCATGGGATTGTCTGAATACTGATGGACAATTCAGCCTGACAATGGCCTTCAGTCACTTAATAAATACTATTATGTGCCAGTCATGGTGTTAAGCTCTGAGGATACAAACAAAGATAAAAGATAACTCTTGCTCTAAAGGGACTCATAATGGAGATGACAACATGCAAACAACCATGTACAAGCAAGATCTATACAGGCTAATCTGGAAATATTTAATAGAAGAAAAGTATTACAATTAAGGCTAATGGGGAAACAGTCAGCAGAAGAAGATGAGATATTAGCTGGGACTTGAAAAAGTCAGGGAAGTCAAGAAGCACAGATGAGGAGGAAGACAATTCTAAGTATGATTGACAGCCAATGAAAATGCCCAGAACCAAGAGATGGAGTATTAGATAAATGCCAATTAAAGGCTCCTATATTAAATCCTGGAGTTGATAGAGAACCACTGGAGTTTATTATTGTATAGGGGTTGGGGATGGTGGTAACATAGTCAAACCTGAATTTTAGAAAAATTTAATAGTTGAATAGAGAAGGGACTGGGATGGAAAAAGACTTAAGACAGGGAGAACAACTGGTAGGTTATTAGTCTAGATATGAGGTGATGAGGACCTGCCCTAGAGAAGTAGAAGTGTCAGTAGAGAGGAGAAGGCATATTTTAAGAGACGTTTTGAAGGTATGTAATGGTAATTTAAATGGGAGGATCTTTCCCACTCATTAATAGACTCATGTGACCTGCCAGGTCACACAGAAGCCTGAGTCACATGCGTCTATGGTGCAAGGAGTTTGCTGAATGGGTGGAGAAGGAAGGGTGGAACAGGAAGAGGCAGAACTGAGAGGAAATTGATCAGAGCAGTCAGAACTGAGGGAGAGAGAAAACAGGCAGCTGACTAGTGTGAGTGGGAGAGCCTGTTTGTGATTTGTTCAAGGGAGCTCATTTGTGGGAAGCCTAACAGAGGGAAGGCTCAGAGTTGGTGTTGCCCTCTGCATTGTTATTGCATATAAATTTCTTTGTTACTATAATGGATTTGGCTTTCTGGTGCCTGAATAAATGTTTTGGTTCTGTCTTCTATGTGGAGAGTCTGTTGTATTTTGTGATTCAGAATTGCACCAGCATGTTCATGGTTGCCATAGGCACTGTGAATATCAAGGTAGCTACAAGGTAGCAATAGGACCTAGTAACTGATTGAATATGGCTGTGGGGTGGGATGGTGAGGGAGTGAATCACTGAAGATGACACTTAGGTTGCAAGCCTGGGAGACTGATGGGTTGGTGCTAAAAGAAATAGAGAAGTTAGAAAGAAGAGAGGGTTGCGGGGAGAGGTGGTGACTGGAAATCATGAGTTCAGTTTTGAATTTAAGATGTCTCTAAGACATCCAGTTCAGAAAGTCCAATAAGCAGGCAGAAATACAAGACTGGAGGAATTATTCTGAGAATCATCAGCATAGATATTATCATTGAATCCATGGGAGCTGATGTTAAATAATATAGAGGGAGAAAAGAAGGTCCTTCCCAGACACCTATGGTTAGCAAGAGTGACACGGATGAAGATAGATCAAAGAAGGATGAGAAGGAACAATCAGATAAATAGGAAGAGAGAGAAAGAGTAGTTAAAAAAAAACAGAGAAGATGGTGATCAACAATAGCCAAGGCAGGTACCCCCTCCCCACCCATTTTGACACAGAAACACAAAGTCCCCTGGTAAGCAGCCTGAGGATACAAACCCTCCTCTCCTTTGGTAGAAATTGCAAAATAACAGCAAGCAGTGCCAAATTCTCAGGCTGCTGCTTTGCATGTCTTTCTCACCATCCTGTAGGTAACTGTCAGGAGGTGGGGAGGGGGAGCCCCCAGATGGAGCCCAGAAATCATCAAATGGGGCAATGCCTCCAAATGTACCAGTGTACTTATGGCCCTGCTTCAAAGACAAGTCCATGGATAGCCTGTAGGGTAAAGAGATGTTGGAAAACTTCCTCGAGACATGGAATATGTCAGAAGATGAAAGGAAACACTATGGAGCAAAATTAAACTCTCCAAGCTTTGGTTTTTCAAACTGCTTGCAAAATCTAATATCCTTTTCCTTTATTTATCTTAAACATTTTAAAGGCATTCAAGGGATTCAGCCCAAAAGATAAACAGACTAATGCTAAAAATAAGAATGACAACTCAAGGTATCATTTTTCAAAAAAAAAAAAGCTGTAAGTTGATCAACAATGGTATTTTGGAAATGTTTTGGTTTAATATTGTTCAGTGACATTTCAGTTTTATCCCACAGCAGTTGAAATGCTTTCTTTGCAGTCACTTAATTTTACATGAACAATCAACACATCATTCTTTCCACCCTCCAATTAATCTTCCATGCCACACTTCCAGATTAATCTTCTTCATCCAAAGACCTGGTCATGTTATTTTGTTCAAGAATCTTCTCATCAGAAGAGAAAAGCTCAAATATTTTAATTTAACATCCAAGCCTGCTACATACGATCTCTTGCCCCTGACTTTTCCAGTGGTATCCCATATACTTTCCATCCTCAGTCTTTGCTCTGGCCACAACTGTTGCTGTTTTCCTACCTCGATGCTTTCACTAACATTGTTCCTTATGCCTAAAATGTCCTTTCTCTCCTCCATGTCACCTATAGAATTTCCACCTAGGTTTTAAAGCCCAATTAAAATGCTATTTGTTTCATGAAACCTTTCCTAACCCACCTCTACAAGTAAAAACTTTTTCCTATCCCTATGTATCATGTACCAATTTTTCCTCTAGAAGTATAATTAAAAGAATACACAAAGAAATTATGCTTTTGTACTGAACTCTCAGTGTGAAAACCCCTTCCATCAACACTAATCATAACTTGACTGAATTAGTGGATATGTTCTAGGAAGTATCCTGGGACACACACAGAGGTTAAGGGTCACACAGCTAGTAAGAATGAGAAGTGGAATTGGAACCCAGTTCTTCCTAATTCTATGTCTAGCACTCTAGGAAGCACCTAGCTTTTGTTTGTCTGAGTGTGTGTGTGTGTGTGTGTGTGTATGTGTGTATTGCAGCTATTTCGGAGTGTGTCATATGCTTTTCTACAGTACTGGCTCCCAGAAAACAGGGGCCAAGCTTTATCTTAATTTTCTGTATCTCATAACCTTTTTACCTACAGAAGATGTTTACATCATGTTTGTTGACTTGAATTTAACAATGGGATGTTACTCATTTGTCTGTTACAGATGGATAATTTGTTGTTGTTGCTCAGTTGTTTCAGTCGTGTTCAACTCTTTGTGACCCCATCAAAGGTTTTCTTGGTGACTACAATGGAGTGGTTTGCTATTTCCTTCTCCACTTCATTTTACAGATGAGGAAACTGAGGCAAACAGTATTTTGTCCAGGGTCACACATCTAGTAAGTGTCCGAGACTAGACTTGAACTCAGGAAGATGAGTCTTCCTGACTCCACCCCAGGCATTCTATCCAATGTGCCAACTAGCACTAGTTGCCTGTAGAAATGGCAGTCAGTCAATAAACATTTATCTACTATACATCAGGCACGATGTTAAGCACTGGGGACCTAGGTATGGAAAAGAAAGAGTCTGTCCTCAAGCAGCTTCCAAGCTAATGGAGGAAGACAACAGAGAGCAGGAAGCTAAAAACTGGAGCAAGGAGGGGAAAGGCAGCATTTGGTTGCTTAACCATGCAAATAAAAGGTAGCCACCAACCTCCCACCAGGCAACAAGCAGATTTCTCTGGCACTGGGTGTTTTTAACTTTGTTCCTCCAGTGTGCTTGTTTTTTCCCCCAGTCCAATCAATCAGTTAATCAGTATCTATTACCCATTTACTACGTATTAGATACTGCTCGGTGCTTGCTGAATGAAGATACAATAATAAAAAAGGAAATAATTTTGTTTTCAACAAGTCTCCATTCTATCAAGGAAAAACCATGATAAGTATATGTCAAATCGATATATACAGAACAAATAAAAATAAAGATAAGTTGGTTAGAGAGGGAAGGCACAAGAACTTGCATAAATATGGGAAGTCTTTACGTAAAAGGCGGCATATGAGGGGAGCCTTATGAGACAGAGATGAGGAGGGATTGCACTCCAGGACTGCATTAGAGCTACTGCAAAGGCATGATGATGGAAGATAAGTGTTTGAGAAACAGAAAGAAGGCTAGTTTGGACTGGATCAGTTGTCAGTTGTTGTCTATTGTTGAAGAGGACCAAAGTGACATAACCATGATCAAGTCAAGTTTTAATGTGTCTGACTGTGGCTGATCAGAGCAATACGAGTTCGCAGTGCTCTACCACAGATTGGGCACAGATAGTCCATGTGAACATCAGGGGTGGATATTCCAAATCTGCACATCCTATGTTCCCTTTGGGCTGTTTCAATTCTGCTTTGCTTATAGAGCATAGCACACTTTTTAATGTAGGCACACCATGCTGAGTGGCCCTGTACCAGAGTCTCCCATGTCACACAATCAATTCCAACATGTGATCACCTGCCCCATGCGAGTTTTCCATAAAAGTCTTTTTGACAACCATAGGTTTTGTATTCAAGCAACATAGCCGGCCCATTGGAGTTGTGCTCTTTGAAGCATAGTTTGAATGGTTGGCAGTTTGGTTCGAGTAAGGACCTCAGTGTCTGGTACCTTATTCTGCCAGGTGATCTTCAGAATCTTCCTAAGACAGTTCAAATGCAAGTGATTCAGTTTCCTGGCATGGCACTGGTAGACTGTCCATGTTTCACAGGCATACAACAATGAGGTCAGCACAATGGCTCTGTAGACCTTCAGTTTGGTAGTCAGTCTTTTTCTCTCCCATACTTTCCTTCAGAGCCTCCCAAACACTGAGCTAGCTCTGTGCATCAACCTCGTCATTAACACATACATCCCTGGAAAGTACACTACCAAGGTAAGTGAGCTTATCCACAGCATTCAAAACTTCTCCATTTGCTGTAACTGATGGTTCCACGTATGGATGGTGTGGTGGAGGCTGATGGAGCACCTGTGTTTTCTTGGTGTTAATTGTTAGGCCAGTGTTTCCATATTATTTTAGAGGCAATAGAGATACTGTGTAGCTGACACAATACTAGGTGCTGGAGATACAAAGTCAACAATGAAACATTCCCTAATTTCTAGGAGCTTACAGTCTATCATAGGAGACAATAGGCGTACATATATGTTTCTACATATATATTTCTTTAAAAGTACATGCAAAATAAATTGTGGTTGAGTCATTTCTGACTGTCCATGACCCTGTAATGGCAAACAAAGTAGGATCTTTTGTTGTTTTTCTTTTAGTATACTAAAATCAAGTGCCTCTGATTGAATCCTGCCTTTGATTCAGTTAATCAAGAATCTTTAACTAGAAACAGTATATGTATTTGTATTGTTAATTACTTTAATATGATTAAAGAAGATCTTCCCCATCCTTTAATGGGCCCACCCATTAAGGGGAGTTTCTAATGAGGCAGTAGTTCTCAAGGGTTGTGATTCCCTCTGGCTCTGAAAAGTGTATAAAGACTCTGAGGTTTTACTTTGGATTGGAAGTGTTTGTTTGGTCAGATGAGACTCTGGGCAGCCGCTAAGGAGTCCCCTGGCTTTGAAAACCCAGATGCTGGTGCTTCTGACAACTATATATATATATATACATATATATATATATATATATATACATATATGTATGTATGTATGGTCAGAGAGCAGCATCTGTCTGTTGATCTATGATGTATGTACTGCTTATGTCAGACAATCAGAAGCCCTGTCTGTCAATTTTTATTTCTCTGTATTTTCTCTGAAGTTCAAGGTACTGACTTTTCTCCCAGAACTAAGTGAATGACATATGTGCTTGATTAAAGTGATTGTTGACCCCTCAAAAGTTGCCTTTCCTTTTAGAAAAACAGACAAGAACCTGTACAGCAGGCCCTCTTGTGTATGTTGGGGTGTTTGCTTTTACAGACCACATTTGGGGCTTTCTTGCCAAAGATACTAGAATAGTTTGCCATTTCCTTCTCCAGTTCATTTTGCCAAAGAGAAAACTGAGGCAAAAAGACTTAAGTGACTTGCCCAGGGTCACACAGCTAGTTAGAGTCTCAGTGTTCTGTCCATTGTACTACCTAGCTGCCCATTCTGCCACAGATGGAGGTATCAGCAAGTAGGGGTATCAGAAAAGGCTTAATGATGCAGGGAACATTTGAACTGAGATTTGGAGGGGACTAGGAATTCTAAGGAGCAGAGTTGAGAAAGGAGTGCATTCCTGGCAGACAACATGAAAGGACTGGGCTTGCTGTATTAATAAATGCAAGTTATCACCAATCTTGGGGCAGTTAGGTGGCACAGTAGATAGCATGCCAGACCTGGAGTCAGGAAGATCTGAGTTCAAATCCATTTTCAGACACTTACTAGCTGTGTGACCCTGGACCTTAAAAGTCTTCTGGTCTAACCACTGCTCTAAACACAAGATTCCCTTTTGCAACAACTAGTCAACCATTCCTTCACATTAGCAGTTAGATGGGATTATGTTTACCCACTCCTTATACCCATCAATAGATGTCAAATACCCAAATTAAAGATGCTGGATTTTGGATCTTCAAAACTTTTGCCTGACATTAAATAGATTTGTAGACTTACAGGTTGGGTGGTCCATTCGAAGCTAGACTTGGAGTCAGGAAGACCATTCAAATGCTCATATGCTTACAGTGTAACCCTTGTCATCCTCTATTTGTCTCAGTTTTCTTATGAAATGAGGATAATGATAGCACCCACCTCTCAGAATCTCAAATGAGATAATGGATGTAAAGTACTTTGCAAACCTTAGAACTATATAATTACTCCTTAGAGCTGTTAGTATTCTTTCTTGTTGTTGTTGTAACTGTTATTCAGAGACTTCAAGCAATTAGAGACAAAGAGGTGATATCCACAGGTAGAGTTGGCTACCATTTGGTTTAATTCAAGAGTCATGGAAAGACTTTCATTTCTTCAAATATCTCTTTGCTTTGCTATAACAGTATCTGAATTCCTAACACGTAGGATCTTTCCCTTAGGTTCATGAGATCAGAAGACTTAAAACTAGAAAGGATATTAGAGATAATATAGTCCAATTTTCTCATTTTATACATAAGGAAAATGAATGCAAATGACTGGCCAAGGTCACATAAGTAATAGCAGTTCCAAGATTTGATCCCAGGCTTTGTTTTTTTAATCATAAAATTCAATGCTCTTTCCACTGCACTCTGGCTGCCTCAAGAAAGCACTATGTTTCCAGAAGGTCCCTGTTAAAAATATAATTATATTGCCTATAATTTATGCCTTCACACTCATTAATTCCCAAGACCTAGCAAGTCTCTTCCACTGAGGGATTCGTTGTTCTTAGTAACTAGCTTTTCAGTTAGTGAAATTAAAAGTACCTTTGTACTCCAAAATCTTTTTTTAAAAACTTTTTGGTTCCAAGGAGTGTAGAAATCTTCCCAAAATTAGATATACACATCCCTGCCTTCTTGAACAGAGTATAATGAACATCATACAATCTTTTTTTGATGGCTCAAAGTCTTTATTTAGAACCTCAGTTGTTGTGATTTCCCTACCTGTTCACTTTGAGTACAGAAGTAGGTGTTGATGGTGTCAGACACAGGGTTAAGGTCATTTCAGAGTGAAAAAATTCCAGAAGAAGCTATTGATCATATTTTCCATAATGATACCCTTATATGAAATTATTGGTAGCTCTCTTCCATGCCTCCTGAATACCAGATTATCCAACTATTCTCTCACATGTCTTCTGCCCCAGTTGCTGGCTCTTTTCTCTTTTTTCCAAATTTCACCTGCTTTCTGCCTCAGTTGTCCCTTTCCAATCTTTACCAGTGCTTTTCATCACCAGGACTGCCTCTTCCATGCACTATTCGGCTAGCTAACCAATTAGAGAACTTCTCTTTTTCTTATTGGTTAATCAAACAATTACAATGTATAAGGAATGATCTTCTGATCTTGCTAAAGAGGTTTTATTTCTTTTTCTCTTTTCTTGTTCCTTCTCTTTTCTTCTTTCTCCTTTACTTTCAAGCTCAATGTCAGTACCAGTCTAGATCTTTGATGATGCTAGTTATCTGGTCTCCAGATACATAGGTGTTGTGTATATATGTATGTCTTAATGGCAGACCAGTAATAGATGCTCCATAAGTGCTTGTTAATTACCTACCAACGTAAGGGACAGTGAGGGGCAGTTCAGTGGTGCAATGAATAAAAGCACTGCACTTGGAATCAGAAAGACTCACCTTCATGAGTTCAAATCTGACTTCAGACACTTGCTAGCTACGTGACCCTGGGCAAGTCATTTAACCCTGTTTGCCTCAGTTCCCTTTTCTGTAAAATGAGCTGGAGAAGGAAGTGGCAGACTACTCTAGCATCTTTTCCAAGAAAATTCCAGATGGGGTCAAGGAAGAGTCAGACACAGAGGAAACAAGTCAACAACAAAGGGAGAGTTGTGAATGAATGAATGAATGAATGTGACTGAGATTCGGCTCAGCAATCTAAATAGCTGATGTTGAACTATCTTGTAAATCTGTAAAGTTAAACATTAAAATATACCAACTAATTGAGCAAGCACAAGTTTATTAAGTGACAGCTCTGTTCCAGGTACTGGGGATACAAAATCAATTGTAAAATAGCCCCTGTCCTCAAGAAGCTCACTTTCCAACCAAATACTGGTTGGATGGGGAAAGGTTAACACATTCCACAAATGATTCATTTTAATTTCTTTTGTACTTGATTGGTCTAGATGGCTTCTGAAATACATAAAGCCATCTCTCCTACTTAATAATTTTCCAATCAATCTCATTCTACAATTCATGTAGTTGGTTTATCACTTTAAAATTCCATGGAACTTGTTTGCAAAGCTCTACTGCACTTTCTATCCAAAAGAAGACACAAAGTCTTTTCTTTGTTGAAAAGTAAAGAAAATCTATTCCTTGTTCCCTCCTTCCTTTCTTTCCCCTCTCCTCACTGGGATTAATCTTCCAGTATGTTGAGATACAAAAAATATCCTCTGTTCATAAAGTCCTCATGTGATTTAATTTACCTTCTTCAAGATATGATCTGGGGTGTGTATTACAGAAGATTGCCCTATCTGGGCTATATGTCCAAAGAGCGAAATGCCCAGCAGCCCTCCTCCCACCTCTCTCACTGGTAATATTTTCTTCCCAGGGTAGGCACTCCAAATAGACTGGTTTAAGATTACAGAAAGGTATAAGAAAGAGTATACTAGGCTAGAAAATGAGAGATTTCAGTTCTACTACATAGTCTATCACAAACTTATTATATGGCCTTGAATAAGTCACCTAATTAACTTGAGATCTCAGTTTCATCATCATTAAAAGAATGATAATCTTAAAGAACTCAATCTATCTGAGTTACTTACTGGAAGGACAGCCAACCACAAAGAGCATCCATGGAGAGCCTACTCTTCTCCTTCCCAGCCCTCAACTCACACCTGGCATTGGGAGGAAGCAGGGAAGCTAAGGCCTGCCAAGATAAGTGACTGTGAAATTCCAGTTGATTCCTACTGCAATAAAACACAATCGTCTTTGTTCTTCAAGACAGTACCTCGGTGCATGTAAATTCTTGACAACCCTCCTCCCTTTACAGAGCCTTCTTAATGGTAGGGAGAGTGACTGCCAAGTATTCCAAATCATCACAAGACGGCAGGGTTTATTTTTGAGTGAGGAGCCACTCCAACTGTTTCAAATCACCCAATTTCACATATTTGAAATGTGAACAGGGGAAGAGAGGTGAAATGTAAGATTTTTGAGGAATCTTAACTGCTATCATCAGGGCAAAAAAATCAAAAAAGCTCTGTCAGTATAAATATGGATATATTCACTAGGATGTGGAAAAAGAATGCCAGATGGGGAAGATGATGAAACAGAAAACAAAAGAACGGACAATGTGAAATCCCTGTTTAATAAACACAGCTGGGATGCAGCTGAGGTTGCAGGACACATGGAAGCTACCTTTTGCTCACAAAGAAAATCCATTAATGGTGGAACTGAAATTGAATATTTGTTGAATGAATGGCCATTCCCGTTCCAAGAAGTAGGCATGATTATTTATTTCCAACAGCTTGTAGGACTTAACTTTAAAGAGAAATCGCAAGAACCAATGGCTGCCAGAAGAGGATGTCTGGTGGCTCGCATGGGAAGCATATTGACGGTAAAAAAGAAATGTGCAAACTTTTGGCAGCCATAAATGGGGCCAAAAAAGAAGCCACTGGGAATCTTCCCAAAATGCCTGGGAATTGTAATGCCAGTGGGGAGTATTTAATGAAAGAAGGGACACAGGGCTAATTAGTTCAAAGGTAAGGTTTTTTTCCATAAAAATTGTGTTCCCTGAATCTGCTTTTGTCAGATTTGTATTATATATACCACAATCTCAACTAGATGTACACATCTATTCTAGTTCAATATGTTAACAGTTTTCAGCATTTTTTCAGTGTTTTAAATAAAATTAACATAACTTTATTGAGTAATGTTCTTTACAGGCTACTACTCTTATTAATCTGCTAGACTATTTATGCATTTTATGATTTATTTTCATTATTAATATGCTACTAAGAAGACTCATTCACAAAAATCTCAAGACTTTTTTTTTACTATTTAGGACAAGTAAGAAAACATCTTTATTTCTAATATACCAAGTTTTATTTCCTGAGGAAATTGATGATGCTAAAGTAATATGAATATCATTTCAAAATGATAGATGAGTAATACATCTTTTACAAGTCTCAGTATCTACATGGTTTTGCAATAGTTTTAACTGCAAAATATAAGATGTTAAAAATGTCCTGCAAGTTATGGTCAAGTAATAACTTTCTCAGATGAATAATTACTTATAATATGATATCTCTTGACTCATGTCTCATATAAGAATCTAAAGTCAGTAACCACATGAAAGATGCTCCAAATCACTAATAATAAGAGAAATTAAAATCAGAACAACCCTGAGATTTTATCTTTCACCCTGCAAATTGGCAAAGATGATCCCCCCCAAATGACAGCAGCCAATGTCAGAGGAGTTGTGGGATAGTGGGCACCCTAATGAATTGTTGGCAGAGCTGTGAGTTCATACAATCATCTTAGGAAGTAATCTGAAATCATGCAAATAAAGTCACTATAATGCCTATAGCCTTTGACCAAGAGATTCTACGGGGCTTAAGCCCCAAGGAAGCTATCCATAAGAGAAAATACAATATACACCAAAATATTTCTAGCAGAACTTTTTGTGATAGCAAAGAATTGGGAACATAGTAAGTATCCATTGATTGGGAAATGACTAAACAAACTGTAGTACGTTAATGTAATGAAATATTAGTGTGCTATACGAAATAATGTTATTTGATGAATACAGAAAAGCATGAGAAGAACTACATGAACTAAGGCAAAGTCAATTAGGTAGAATCAAGAAAACAGTATTCACAATTATTTCAACAGTGTAAATAGAAATAAAACACACACACAAAGTTAATGTGGCAAAGTTATAAAGATCAAAAATGATTCTAAAAATGAGATATGAGCAGACTTACCCAATCCACTCCTGCATTGATGTGGAAAGTCCACAGATATTACACAAACGTACAAATTTTTGGACTTTTTCAATATATCGATCAATTTTGTTAATTTTCCCCTCTTTTTTGTCAAAAACTTGTTTCATGAAATGACTATCTGGGAGGAGGAGAAACAGGGATATTAAGGGAAAATACAGTGATATAAAAAATGAAAGACATCAACTTTTTTTTTTTTTAAAAAAGAATCTAATGTCTACTTACAGAGGCAGCCAATGAGGGTCTGTCCCCTCAAATTTTGAACAAAGATTCCTAACTTGATGATGAACTCTTTGAGGGTTGAGACCCTGTCTTCTATTTAAACATTTTTTTTTGAAAGCCCTTCTCCTGGTCTCTCTTTCCAGAGGAGGCACTCAATAAATGCTGGGTTAGAGGACATGGTGTAGGATAGTGTGTACCGGGCTTGAAATCATGAGATTTCTCCCCCTGCCCTATCACTAACTTATTCTGTGAATTTGAGTAGATCACCTAACCAACTTGGGGCCTCAATTTTGCCAACATAAAGGAATGATAATAATAACTACCTCACAGAGTGTTATAAAAATAAAACAAGATTATAGGTGTGAATGTATCTGTAAATGTTAAAACCTCCCTACAAATGCAGGGAATTAAAGGCTTGCATGCAAGAGAGAAAGTAGTTCTTTTTTCCCAGGGCTTGTTTCAATATACAAGTCCAGTGTGAGAGTGTTAGGCAGGCTTAACAAAAGAAGTTAGAGCTGGGGTTCTTAATCTTCTTTTCTTTTTTCTCTATCATGGATTCTTTTGGCAGTCTGCTGAAACATGAACCTCAGAATATTTGTTACCTACATTCATAATGGATGAAGAGATTAAATTTCAGTCAGAGGTTAGTGAAAATAAAGATGTAAATTTTGTTCCCATCCAGGAACCCAGATTAAGATTCTTGGGTTAGAGAGTTTATTAGAAAAATACTTGATTTAAAGTTTCAAGAACAGCATTCAAATGATGAATTTCCTACTTATTTTCTGTGTGACCTTGGACAAGTCTATTCTCTTTTCTATGCTTTAGTTTCTTCAACTGTAAAATGAGGGGTTGAAGGTAGATTATCCCTCATGGTAACTTCCAGCTCTAAATCTTATTTTCTAGTGATTCTGCTCCATAGCAATATGCTAACAATTCACTTGCTATTTCATATCCCCTGGAAAGGGGAATGGGTGTTCCTTGTAGAGTAGATATTATCTTTTTTTTCCCCCATCACCTCTACAGAGAAAGAAAAGGCTGACTCTGGGCTAGTAGTCCCTGACTCTCAGGCAATTATGCTAATATGCAAATATCTTTCACTAACAAGAACAGCCAAGGAATGTGACCAAATCAGTGGCAAACTGGTAATGTTTAACTACAGGACAAATGCAAGGGTGAGGAAGGGGAGGAATATATATATAGACATATACACTTCTATGTGTACATGTCCCTATGTAGGTACTTATGTTGGTATGTCCATGAAATGATGAAAGTATGGTGTAGCATATAGATAGCTGACTTTAGAATCAGCAAGTCCTGAGTTCAAGTCTTCTGACACAAATAGACATGTAACGATATGCAGCTCATCTTACCTCCCGATGTTCCAGGCAAATCTCTAAAACTATGAAGGACAGGTGAGTTCCTGGTGTGCACCAGTAGAGAGTTGGACACCCGGAGGCATTTCCCAGATGATGATATCACAGATCTGAACAAAATGTGTATGTTTTGTAGAACGTGTACATAAATACACATGCATATATATATATATGTGTGTGTATGTGTTTATATGTATGTATACCAATGAATATTTATTAAGTTCCTACTACGTGCTAAGCACTGTACTAGACAATAGGGAAACAAGTAAAAAGAATGAAAACAACCCTTACTCATAAGAAGCTTAAATTCTAATGTCAGAAACAATACGTATAAAATGAACACATAATAATGTATATATTGTATACACACATACAGTATGTCTGAAAAATCAGTGCAGTTTTAAGCTTTAATAGTTTTAGACTTTGCTAGCTTAAAACTACGCTATGACTTTTGGGATACCCTCTATGTATGCTATATTTGAAGCATATGAATGTATGTATGTGATGGAAATGAAGACGGGAAAGAAAGGTGGTGATGGTTTATTTCCACTGAGAGTACCATTATCTTCCTAGTCATCCAGATTCACACAGAGTTATCCTTGACTCACCAAGCTCTCTTCATTGGTCGCCAAGACTTGCTTGTTCTACCTGTATAACATACTGTGTCTTAGATCTGTCCTATTCTCTCCATTCTCACCACCTACTCTACTGCGGGACTTCATCATCTCTGGTCTGAAGCATTGCAACAGTTCCTATTCAGGTGCCCTGCCTTCTGGGCTTTCACCTCTCTAATCTATTATTGACATGAATGAAAAAAAAAGTAATCTTCCTAAAGCACAATCCATCCTCGCCATTGTCCTTTTACACAAGTTTTAAGAATTTCTCTATTGCTTCCAGAAGCTTGAATTGCCAGGCTTATTTACATTATTCCAATTTATATACTCTGTTTTCTAGGCAAAGGAGCCTATGGTTCATCCAAGTTCAGTATTCCCTTTCCAGCCTTCACACCTTTGTACAGTCCATTCCACATTCCTAGAATGCACTCCTTTCTCTTTGCCACCTCTTAGAATCCCTGGCTTCCTTCAAAGCTCAATTCAGGTGTCACTTTCTATAGGAAGACTTCCGTCATCCTCTTTCTCCATCTTTTTCAAAAGCATGTATGGACTTATTGGTTTATCATCTGTTTACCTGTGTCATCCCTTTACCTCTTCTCCCAGCTGAGTGTAAACTCCTTGAGGTCAGATACTTGCTTCACTTTTGTCTTTGTATCCCTAGAGAGTCCCAGTACAGTGCCTGATGCATCATGCACACTTCTTAGCTGTTTGTTGATTAGACAGCTGCTCTGCTTTTCATTGAAGGGCCATTCATTTGTTAGGTGATTGTAGTTATAATAGAGCTAAGTGTGATACTGTAGGAAGCTATGTGGTGGTATCAGCCTTTGTAGAACTGTTTTCAACAGGAATCTGAGAGTGAACTAACATACTGACTCTTAGAGAGACCTGGTGTCCAAGAATAAGGAAGTGGTTTCTGTTGTCCACTGGCCTGGTCAGATGTCGTCTGGAAAATGCTTCAGGGAATCACAATTTACAAACGACATTGATAAAGCATTTCCAGGGGAGTGCAACCAGGATGGAAAAGAGCCTTGAGTTCATGTCATATAGGAACTGGGGATATTTAGAAGAAAAGACTGCTTTTCTCCTAAGACAACATGATAGCAGACTAGTTTTGAAAGACTTTCATGTGGAGAATTTTCTTCTGCTTAGCCCCAGAGGAGTGATTTCTTTTTTTTTTTAATTTGTTTTCAGTGTTCCACAATCACTTCCATATATCTTAGATTTTTTTCCCCTGTCTCCCCACCTTTGCCCCTATCTCCCCACTCCCTCCCTGAGATGGCATACAATTTTATATAGGGTCTACACATACATTTCTATTAAATACATTTTCACCTTAATTATGTTTCATAGAAGAATTATAATGAATGGGAGAAATCATAAAACAAACAAAATATAATACAAAAGAAAATTATCTGCTTCATTCTGCAATTGAATTCCATAGTTCTTTCTCTGGATGTGGAAGAAATTTTGCCTTAAGAGACCATTGGGAATTATTTAAGTCTTTGCATTGCAATGAAGTACTAAGTCTACCAAAAAATTCCTTGCACACTGTGATTGTTGCTGTGTACAGAGTTCTCCTGGTTCGGCTCCTTTCACTTAGCATGAATTCATATAAGTCTTTCCAGGCCTCTCTGAAGTCTTCCTGGTCATCATTTCTTATAGCACAATAGTATACCATTACATTCATATGTCACAGTTTATTCAGCCTTTCCCCAATTGATGGGCATTCCCTTGATTTCCAGTTTTTGACCACCACAAAGAGAGCTACTATAAATATTTCTGTACATGTGGGACCCTTTCCCATTTTTATGATCTCTTGGGGATACAGTCCTAGAGGCAGTATTGCTGGGTCAAAGGGTATGTACATTTTTGTAGCCCTTTGAGCATAGCCCCAGACTGCTCTCCAGAATGGTTGGATCAGTTCACAGCTCCACCAACAATGAATTAGTGTTCCAACTCTCCCACATCCTCTCCAACATTTATCCTCTTCCCGTTTTGTCATGTTAGCCAATCTCATAGGTGTGATATGGTAAGAGATAGTGATTTTTAAGGCTTATAGATAACAATGTATATAATATGTGTCAAGAGGGGATTCCTGTTCATCCATGATTTACACTCGATGGTCACTGAGCTCCATACCTACTCTAGAATGCTTCTATTCTGTGATCCAAAACGCTGAGCTCATCAATTCTTATAGCACAGTAGTGTTCCATCAAAATGATATACCACAGCTTTCGTAACAAAGACTCTAGAAAACAGTTCATCTATTTGTTTTAGTGCTAATGGTAAATAGATCGGTATTTTCAATATTTTCAAGAAAAAAATTTTATACCATCCAGTTATTTACAAATCAGACTTTGTACGTTTATGAAATGTGTGTGATGTACAAATAATTCAGTGTACCCATTACTTGTTACTTATAATCCTTAGCAGGGTATATGTCAATTTACGTCTTAATGCATCAGTTGACTTGAGAAATTAAATAGGAGTGTTTGTTGTTAGGTTGTTTCAGTGGCATCCAACACTGTGACCCCATTTGGGATCTTCTTGGCAAAGCTACTGGAGTGGTTTGCCATTTCCTTCTCCAGCCCATTTTACAGATAAAGAACAGAGTCAAACAGGATTAAGTGCCTTGCCCAGGATCACACAGGTCCTCCTGACTCCAGGCTCAGTACTCTATCCACTGTGCCACCTATCTTAGCTTCTATGTGTACAAATAGTTCATTCGGTTTTTTAAATAGTGTTTTCTCTAAATAAAAACTTATCAGTCGGAAATGATATACCCTAAGTTTTGCTATGCTCTACTTGTTTTTTGTCCTTTAACTCAATTGAACTGATTGGCATATTGATATGGACACTGAAATGTAATGACTTATTGTTTAATATTTACCTGAATGTAACACATAGGCACAGGTTAGGGACTTCTCAGCTTCTGCCCTACGCTGTATTTTGATGGCGATCACCCTTTTCTGTCTATCCTATTTATTTGTATCTATCTGTCTATCTCTCTGTCTGTCCGTCTATCTGTAGATAGACTTTTGGTCACGTGTTCCCCTGTTTATGTCACTGGCAAGGATAACCAGAGAATGACTATACTTTTGAGAGCAAGTATGTTGTAGTGGGAAAAGACCCAGACTTGACCTTGGGAGACCTGAGTTTGAAAATTGCCTCTGAATGACCTGGGCAAATCATTTAACATCCCTGAGTCTCAGCTTCTTTGTCTGTTAAAAAAGAGATGATAATACAGGGCTGTTGTGTAAATCTGTTGTAAACCTTAAAATAATGCAGATTATAAGAATATGTCAGGGTTCTTTTTAGCAAACCAAATAGTTAAAGGTAGACCAGAAAATGATAAATTATGAGCAGGAAGAAAAAGCAAAGAAAGCAGAAACATGGCAAAAACAATTGTATCCAAGAGAAACTGAGTAGAGAACAGGGGTTGTGGAGGGTAGAGTGAGGGAAAGGGGGCAAAGTCTAGTCTGGTCCCTGGATGGCTGTTTTACCTAAACTGTGGGATGAGAGAGGTAACAGCCCCTTCACAGATGATGGATCCAGATTAGCAGATCTAAACAATTAGTTACAGAATGATCCCAGGTGACAATTAGAGCCGCGAAGGCATCCTGCTGACAGCTGTGGTGACAGCAGACAGTAAAACTACACCTTCCTGAAATGAGGAGCCGGGGGTCCTCTTGATTTACAGAACCTGTTTGTATAGGCTTTTAGAGGACTGGAAACCTTCTGAAAATTGCTACTGCTTAGGAGGGGGAAAGGTTGAAGCGGCAGCCCGGAACTGGAGACCAATCACTTCACGACTCCATCTCCTTCGAGGATTAGCCTGATGGGTGAGAAGAGGGAAAATTGATACCTTAGGATTTTCCTGGAACAAGTTGATTTTAAGATGAAGGCCAAGACATTTTCAGAAAGGGCATGGATGTAGGGCAGCGTGGCTTCCCCTGTGGGTTTGTTGCGTTTTTTTTTTTTCTTGAAAGTATTGAAAATAGTACCCTTCAGTTTACTGATCTATTTACTATTAGCACTAAAACAAATAGATGAACTGTTTTCTAGAGTCTTTGTTACGAAAGCTGTGGTATATCATTGTGATGGAATACTCCTGTGCTATAAGAATTGATGAGCTCAGTCATTTTAGAAAAGCATGTAAAGACTTGCATGAAATAATGAAGAAGAAATAAGCCAGAACCAAGAGAACACTGTACACAATAACAGTCATATTAAGAAGGACTTTGAGTAAATAAGTTATTTTGTCTATTATAAATACCCAAATTAACTATAAAGGACATATGAAGAAAGATTCTATCTAGATCTAGAGAAAGAAATGACAAATAGAAGCACATATAGAATTATAGAGAGAGAGAATTATATGTACATATATATGATATTTGTGTCTAACGGTAGCCATCTGTAAGGCAGGGAGGGGAAGAGGGGGAAAAGAATTTACAAGATAATTGTGTCGTATATTTGAAAGAAATCACAAGTTATGCATAGTAGATTTGCAATTTCATGTACAATCATCTTTTTATTATACGATGCTATGGAAATGCTCGTTTTATTCTATTAGCTTGAAGTTTAAAAAAAGAAAACAAAGATACTTTAAAGCTCATTCTTTTGGGGGATATTTTAAAAATCCCAAAATGGAATATAAGTTAATAGCTAGAAAGGACCTTAGAGGTCATTTAGTCCTACCCCTTCATTGGGTGGTGGGGAGGAGAGAGGAGTTTCTTTTTTTTTCTTTTTTTAAAATTAATTTTTTTTGTTTTCAGCTTTCTACAATCATTTCCATAAGTCTTAGATTTTCTTCCTCTCCTTCCCTCATCCCTCCCCAAGACAGCATGCAATTTTATATGGGTTCTAAACGTACATTCTTATTAACCACATTTCCACATTAGTCATATTGCATAGAAGAATCAAAATGAATGGGAGAAACTGTGAGAAAAAAGCAAACCAAAACAAAACATAACACAAGAGAAAATATTCTGCTTCAATCTGCGTTCTGATTCCATAGTTTTTTCTCTGGATGTGGATGGTATTTCACCTCAAGAGTCTTTTGGGAATGTTTTAGGTCCTTGCATTGCAATGAAGCACCAGGTCTACCAGAAACAGTTCTCACACACTGTAGCTGATACTGTGTACAATGTTCTCCTGGTTCCGCTCATTTCACTCAGCATCATTTCATATAAGTCCATCTAGGCCTCTCCAAAGTCTTCCTGTTCATCTTTTCTTATAGTACAATAGTATTCCATTACATTCGTATACCACAACTTGTTCAACCATTCATCATTTGATGAGAAGCCCCTCAATTTCCAGTTCTTTGCCACCACAAAGAGAGCTGCTATAAATATTTTTATACATGTGGTAGCTTTTCCAATTTTTATGATCTCTTGGGGATACAGTCCTAGAAGCAATATTGCTGGGTCAAAGGGTATGCACATTTCTGTAGCCCTTTGGGCATAATTCCAAATTGCTCTCCAGAATGGTTGGATCAGCTCATAGCTCCACCAAGTAAGTGATTTGTCCAAAGTCACACAGCTAGCAAGTGTCAGAGGCTATATTTGAACCTCAATCTTTATGAATCTTTCTGATTCAAGGTCACATAAATGGCAGTGGTAAAGCCTAGATCTAAAAAGTGCAGTGAATCCAAAATACATAGTAGTCTTGCTGCTATATGACTTTGCTTACCTGCCATCTTCCCTGGTGCACCAACATTGCTCCAAAAGGGGCAGTTTAGATCCTTATTCACAATTACTCAGACAGGAAACTCAAGCCAGCTTTTAAAAATAAAATTTTTTAAAATCTTTACAAAAGTTTTCTCTCTCCACCTCTTCTGATATCAGTAGACTCCACAGTAGGGTTGCCCTCAATTTGACTTTCCTTTAATATTACCACAAACGTGTTTCCTCATAGAGGACCCCAAAATATTCTGTCAAATCCCAAGTCCATGTTTCTGCCTGAGAAAAATAAGGAAGGGAGGAGAGCATGGATTTCTGTTACAGGCTCTTCTTACTTAGATCTCTGAATTACAGGACATTAAAAATAAACCTAAAGGACATCATGGCAAATTTTCAGAGCAGCTGGAAAAGAAACCATAAAAAACAGTGATTATAATCAGTAAAGTGTGATAACAGCTGAAAGCATTAGACCCATCCTAAAAAACCTAGACCCCTCTTCACCCCTTGTGCTTGGCAGATAGAAAAGGGGATGTCACACAATACAATCCAAACAAATTCTGAAATGTGCTAGTTCATATTAGGTTAAGAAAATATAGTGTCGTTCAGTTTGCTGAAATGACAGACACGCACAGATGGAGGGTGGGGAAGGAAGGGCATGACTTAGTCTATCCTTGTGTTCTACCAAACAGACCTCATGTATCAAATACTCACCTGTCTTGTGCTGGGGGGAGTTAAAACACACGCACACACACATAGAATTAAATTAAAGTGATGGAAAAAGTTAAATATCTAAGTCTCTGTTTGGATACTTATTTGCATGTTCTTTGTTTTTGTAATAATAAGGAGACTAAGGCTAGATTTTATATCCACAATATTAACGAGGGCTGAAATGTGTCCTGCAGTCGCTACCTTTTAAAAACTGTGGCACCAAAAGATTACCTTTTGAGTTGAATGTTCTACTGAAATTTACTCAGGAGTTCTTGCATTGAAGCTCATTTCTACAGCTAGTCTAGGGAAGCAGATAGAATGCGGAAGAGTTACAGATATAACATGAATATGACTCACTAAAATATGATTGGAAGTTTTAAAATTATTTACTTTTTTTGGAAATGTATATTCTCTGACTTTAGACCCACAAATGTGGAAATACTTTTTTCTATGAAATGATTTCTATAGTTCCTCAGTGGAGGATTTTGGAGGCTGGAGGGTGATCATCAAAAGAGTGTATTTTTTCTTATTTAAAATAGTAAAAGTATACAATCAGGGAATCAAATAGAGAGGATTCATTATTCAATTTATGCCCCCTAAATCTTCACATCCAAGTGTTAGAAAACAAATTTCAAAATGAAATTCCATTTGTCAAACAGCTACATTTCAATAGATCTTTTTCATTTATTATTATTCAATCATTTCAGTTCACTTGACTCATAGACAATTGTTCTCTATATTTAGCAGACTTCATTGAAGCAAACTTCTCCCCCTAAGACAGAGTATATAATATCCCTCTTAGAAAGAAAACATTAATATGTAACTAGGCACAAATATACTTTTTCCAAAAAGGGCTGTTTCTTTTTTCAAGAAACAAAATGGGGTAAGTGAAATGGTAATTTTATACTAATCATCTATTTAACTAGATTATGTATATATCTGTGTGTATGTATATATATATATATACATATATGTTCATATAATAAGATCTATGAATCCACCAGTATAAGAAACTCTCACTGAGGACTTATCTTTATCAATATAAGTCTGCACCTTTTCTGTAAACCTATGACCTTAGAGCATTGCCTGATATCCAAAGAGGTTGCGACTTACCTGGGATCAGGTAGTACCTATCAGAAGTAGTATGTGAACCCAGGACTTCCTGGTTCCCAGGACAACTCAATATTTACTATGCCATACTACCTCTTAGATTTGTTATAAGTATAGTTAAGTACATGTTTTTAGGAGATCATCAAACCTACATCTTTAAAAATATTAATGAAAGGTTCCAGAACCTTTACATTCCTAAGAATCCATTAAACTATTGAGGGGAAAAATCAACTGCTTACTTCCCCTTAGCTGATGGTTGAAAAACTTGGAATTATGGGAATTATGATCAGAATTATTTATTTTCTAAATAAATGGCTCTTATGTACACATATTTTCCTTCTAGGGAAGTTTAAATCCAGAAAGAAAATATCTGTCTCTACTAGAATGAAACAAGTTGTGTGTCAAAAACTGTCATATTACATTTTACAGAAAGAAGTGAGACATTCACCCCAAATTCATTTTGAGTCTTCTTTCTCAGTGAGAATGGAACCTTCTTATACATTTCTCTTTAATGCCCAGAAACCTATCTGACTGGCTGCACATTTATGGATGGATTGTAGTAAGGTTGAGATGATTCTAAATATAACATCTGGTTTGTGGTTTATCCTAAGACTTTGCAACTTTGCTTGCTACCTTAAATTGAAATTAGGCTAAGTTTTAAAGTAAAAGGAAGTTGCTTTCTTTGAAATTTTCCCTTTATAAACAAAATCTTTCCCCTTTTATCATGATCACTGATCAGTTCTACACACTTACTTGGAGTCAGACAGGAGCAGAATAGTTGTGTGTAACGTATTCGGTCACCATGAGTTGGTTTCAATAGCCGTTTTTAAATCACTTTGTCACTGGTTTTGCTAGATTTTTGTTAAATTAGAGGATAAAATCCAGGAAAGAAGAAAAGGAAAAAAGGAAAGGAGGAAGGAAGGAAGGAAGGAAGGAAGGAAGGAAGGAAGGAAGGAAGGAAGGAAGGAAGGAAGGAAGGAAGGAAGGAAGGAAGGAAGGAAGAAAAATTTAAAAATTGGTATCAAAAGTAGGTCTTAAACTTATTTTTTTTTTTGAAGGGAGAGGAAGGAAGGAAGAAAAAGTAAAAAAATTGATGTCAAAAGTAGGTTTTAAACTTATTTTTTTTTTGAAGGGAGAGGTCTGGACCATCAGGATAGATCACTCCCAGTGAGAGAATTCTCTTCTTCCCTCGCTCCCCCCATTCAAAGCTGTAATTCTTCTATACTCAAGAGAGTTGCCTGGAACATTGACAAATTAAAGGACTTGTCCATGCAATCAAATAATAATAATAGCAGCAACAAGAATTCTACCCAGTATTTAGATAGTTCTCTTAAGATCTGCAAAACTTTTTATACTTGCTCTCTACTTTGATCTTTATAAGGACCCTGTGAAGTAGATGCTAATATTATCCCCAATTTCCAGATGAAGAAACAGAGTCTGAAAACACTTAAGTGACTTGTGACTGTTCATAGCCAGTAGGTGTCAAGGGTAGAATTTCAACCCGTGTCTTCTAGACTCCAAGGCCAGCCCCTATTTACTCTCCTAGGCTTCTGCCTTTGTACATAGTAGGTGCTTAATAAATGTTTGTTGAATAAATAAAAGAATGGTGAAATGTAGAGTCACTCAGCAACTCTTTAGTACTAGGCTGCCTCTCATTTGTATTTCTCTCACAATTATAGATTTCAAGGGAAATTAAGGTGAAAGATTTGATAGTGACTTGAAATGATTCGGTGGATTGCTATTTTTAGGACCGTGGGACTCAACTTCTTCTGCCTGGTTCCTTTATTTCAATCACCTGTGCAAACATACTTGTGGAAGCTGACTACAGACGTCCGACTGATTTCCAATTCTGTCATGATAGTGGTGGATGGTAGGAAAGACTTTTATTGAAATGCTGTGATTGTATAATTTGAAAAAAGCTATGGGAGCAAAATGGGGCCAGCTCATTGTCCAGAGCCCAACCAGTGTTTCCAAGTGACTTCCTTGCTAATTCAAAAACAGATGCCAAATTGATGCCTTAGACTGCCACCACATGGCCAATAGAGGAATGAGCGCGTGTCCCAAGCTTTCTCGGATCTTTCCCCTAATCCCCTCCATTGAGGGCATCTAAAATAGCATTTATGTATCCTGGTTATTCACAAAATTCTAGAAGATCTAATTCCTTGTATTCTTTCCATTCACTAATGGGTGACTTCTTATAGACATTCTTGGGACTTCTCTCATATGTTTCAAAAAAAATTATCTTTTAAAGCAATGGGCCCCATCCATTTTAAAAAAAATTTTATCCAAAATTTATCCAATATTGGAGAATAAGAGGACATATCTAGAAAAATAAATAATATCCACCCAAAGAAATCCTGTGAAATTGTGGCACAAACAATAGCCTCTTTATTTGTTATGAACCCTTTAATTCTAATGAAATCCCTTACTCCAAACCTTGGAATGGGGTTAGTAATAATCATTTATATTGTTCTTTTACAAGAGACTGAACCAGAGCAACCTACCAAAAACAATAATCAGAAGCTTCTGTTATGGAGGCCCTTTCTTTCCTTTCGGGAGAATGATATGAAATTTGAGTATGAGAGAAACTGGGTCGAGATTTCAGCAAAGTGAGAATAGGATGAGTTTTCATGTGGTTCGGGGTGAAAATGATTTGCCCTGGCAGACACCAGAATGTATTCCTGACTCGGTTACTTAGTAGCACCCTTCCTCTTTCCATTCATTTTCATCGTCTCCACAGACTGTCTTTTCATTCTTTCAAGTTGAGGGAGACAAGGAGGTGGTGGTAGTAGAAGTTTACACCTTTTCTGGTAGAGAGAGTTCCGTGATAAAGTGAGTAGAGCAGGAAGATTTAAATTCAAATCCAGCCTCAGGTGCTTCTTAACTGTATGAACCTCAGCAAGCTATTTAACCTCTCAGCCTCAGTTTCCACAAACGTAAAATGAGGGTGATAATAGTACCTACCTCAAAGGATTATTTGGAGGATCAAATGAGAAAATATTTATAAAATACTTAGCACAATGTCTGGCACGTAGTGGGCACTTAATAAATGCTTTATTCTCCTCCCCCACACTAGCAGAATTCTCAAAGTCAGAAGTTGGATGGATTTGTTTATTCAATTCCCAAGATTTACAACAGCAAAACCAAGATAACCTTGAGAATTCAACAAATAAACACTGGAACGAAACCATCATCATAGGAGGAAAAAAACCTATTGCCCACAATCCCTTGATTATAATATTGACCTGTACCACTTTAAGAACAACATTTTTAATAGACTTCACCATGCCAAACTCCATGGAATAGAAAGCTCTCAAAGTACAGAGACCTAGCAGTTGAAATCAGAACCATGTGGGAACAGGATGAGGTACATATCTTCCTGCCTGCTACTGGAGTTGTCCCAGAAGGGCTTTCAGTGAGCCTGCAGAAGATTAATTCACAGCCCAATCCTTTTATTCCTCTGCAAAGATAAATAATAGATAGGTAGATAGATAGATAGATAGATAGACAGACAGACAGACAGACAGACAGATAGATAGATAGATAGATGGATGGATGGATGGATGGATGGATGGATAGATAGATGATAGATAGACATTAAGATAGGGATGTAGTTAGAAACAGGTAGAGAGATACATATAGATAAAAGTATTTTTTCCATCTGCATAATAATTTGCTAAGCCTTATACACAAAAGAACAAGAGGGCAATTTGTCCAGGACCATTACTATGTAAACTCTGAAAAATAAGGGAATGAAAAAGAAAACATTAGCAACCATAGCACAGCTTGAATGTCTCTAAGTCCCTTGACATATTATTTCATAAAGCACTTATTATCTACAAGGACACTCAGAGGTTACAAAGATCAATCAGGACTACCCCATACCTCCAAAGAGCTAACTATCTTATGGGAAAAGCACTGGCATCCTGGCCAAATGTTCGATTACGAGTCAAAGCTGGAGTTTTGGAAATACGAATTAGCAGAATATTTATTTTCTTAAATGATGCCAAAATACTTACTATAGAGTCAGAGGATCTGGGTTCTGATCCTGTCTGTGCTATTTATTTACTATTTGTGAGATTTTGAGTCACACCTTCAGTCCTCAGTTTCCTTATTTGTAAAGTTAGAGGGTGGGACTTATTGATTTTCCAACTCTAAAGCTATAAAAAAAAGAAACAAGTATTATTAAGTACCTACTATGTGTTAGGAATTTTATAAATTTTACCTCATTTTATCCTTATTGAGATTACAGGGAAGTAGAAACTATTATTATCCCCATCTTACAGTAGAGGTAACTGAGGCAAATAGAGGTTAAAGTGATTTGCACAGGGTCACACAGCTAGTAACTATCTGGGGCTAGATTTGAACACAGTTCTTCCTTACCTCAAGCCCTGCACTCCAGTCCATTGTGCCACCTAGTTGCCTACTGTTCTGATGAACATTCATCCTATTCCATAACTAATGATGTTATGTAAAGAGAAAATAGAGCATTTGCTATCAAAGAAGTTTTGTTAAATTTCTAGGGTTGGGATGTTGTTTGTTTTTAGTTTAGGACTTTTTAAGTTTGGGGGAGTTATTTGTTTTTTACTATTCTTTTTCATTGTGGGTACATTTTTCTTAAAGGTCTTGATGGAGTTGCAATGATTATTGTCAGTTTATAAATCTAACATGCCAGACAGATTCATTTCTTTAAGCAATTCATGTAGAAAGGGATTGAGACAATAGGCCAGATTCTCAGGAATCTGGGCCAGCGATTCCAACTTTCATTATCCCCTTTCATCTATAAGTCTTCTCAATGACTTTGCAAATGGGTTTTGCAATCTTATTTGGGCTGAAAACCAGGAACAGTCAGACAGCATATTGGAGAAAGATAGAAACAGAATGAAGAGAAGAAAATAGCAATAATTGGAAACTCTATGGGAAAATGTTCATGGAAAGTTTCAGAGAGGAGACAGAGAGAAAATAGTTTCAGGGTTCTGCTTGGGCTCTGAACCTGTCTTTCCTGATGACTTCTTTTTGTCAATAAATCTGTCACTTTCTCTTTCTCAAAAAAGGTGATGTTAATGACTTTTGAAGCCAGTGTGTTCTTTTGCTAGTGTTCCTCTCTACCTAGAGATGAAGAAAGTTTGGCGTGTGGACTCAAGATAACAAACATCTTGTCTGCTTGCTTTTAAGGTGGATTCCAATGACTTTTAATTTGTATGCTCATAGTGGGTTATTCCTATAGCTGCCCAAAATGGGACTCAGTCATTTTAAAGGAAAACTCAAGACCAGAAAGTTAGGATAAAGTTATAATAAAACAGCTAATGAATAAAGCAAACCTAGTATAGTATATGCTGCGTCCCTGAAGATGTCCAAGAATGGGATGCATAAAAATGGAAGAAACTTCTAACATTTACACGCCATCTTGCACATTCAACCCAACTATCTTCTTAACTGTGCTTGGAAGGGAAGGACAAGCTGTGTCCTTCAATCCTTTGCCCCAACGAGACAGATTGTCTCATCTCTTCCTAATCCAAAGCCATGGGTCTCCTAGAAACTCACTCAAATCAAAGCAAAGCTCATTTTCCTAATTTCACTTTACTTTGTTGGGGGGAATCCTTGTTCAGTCATGTCCAACTCTCTGTCACCCCATTTTGGGGTTTTCTTGGTAAAGACACTAGAGTAGCTTGCCATTTCCATCTCCAACTCATTTTACAGATAAGGAAACTGAGGCAGAGTTAAGTGACTTGCCCAGGATCACACAGCTAGTATGGGTGTCAGAGGCCAGATTTGAACTCATTGTGATCATTCATGATTCCAAGCCCAATACTTTATCCCCTGCATCACCTAGCTGTCCGAGCTAGGCATACCAAAGTTTAAAGGACTTTATTATATAATATATAATAAATAATAATATAAAGAATTATTTTATCATTTGGGAATAGTCCTGGGATTGCTTGTCATAGAGGATTGCCTAGAAATTATCATAGGCTGCATGGGGCTGGCAACACCCCCCCCCGCTGTTGAACCAAATTAAAATGTAATAGGGAAATATTTAACAAAACAAATGAAAATATGATAAAATATGGATAATATTGCATTTAATACCAAGTCAACATGCAGCCCACAAGGATCCTTATAGATGGATTATTGATCCCTATTTCTACTTGAGTTTCACCCACCTGACCTAGATTACTGAGGTTAAGTGATTGTTCAGGTTCCCAAAGCAAGCGTCTGTCAAACGCAGGCTATGAGCCCAGGCTTTCCTGGGGGCAGCGGCTGTTGTGTATGCTGCAGCTTCTTGGAGCCACTTACGAGAGGATGTCAGGTGGACACCAAAAGTGGATAAACATCTCTGAACGGAGCTCAGCAAGCCATCACATCAGAGGTGCTGGCCCTCCCTGAACACTCCATACACCCCAAATATGTGCTTGGAAACTTTAACAAGTGACTCATTCAAGAAAAAAAATAACATCCACTGACTCACCTCATACTCCAGAATATAATTTAAAAAATAATCAAATCCACCTTTCCCTTCTCACTTCCCTTGAATTACAACATCACGAAAGCTAAGGCTTGGATTTTTCTCAAAATTCTTTCACGTAATTCCTGCCCAGGTCCCAGTTCTATTTGGCTAATGAGAAATGACAGAAATTGTCGGCATAAGTGACCTGGAACATCCAGAATCTTAGAATTACAGGATCTCAGAGTTGGAAGGTCAGTGACAAGGAGGCCATTCAACCTGTTCCACAGGTAAAGGTATCTCTACGAACAACATGGTGGTGGAGCTGAGGAGTGGGAGGGGTGAAGTGATCCAGCCTTCTAATTCTACTCTGTAAAACCAAACAGAAACATTCTAATTCCATCTCCTTTTCCCTTACACAGTCATAACCCTGGTACATACCCTAATTATCTCTCAACTGGACTACGGCAATAGCCTTCTAACCTCTCCCTGACTCAAATACTCTATCCTTTACTCAGCTGCCAGGGTCATTCTTCTAAAGTACAGATCTGACCATGTTACCACCCTCCTCCACTTCAACAAACTCTAGTGGCTCCTTACTACCTCTGGAGTCAAATCTAAATCCTTCAATATTTAAAGCCCTTCATAAGCTGTAGCTAGCCTACCTTTCTAACTTTGTTACACTTACGTCCCTTTATACATGATACAGTCCAACCAAACAAGACTTCTTAATGTTCCCCATACTTGACTCTCCCTCTTCTGTTTTTACATATTTGAGGTGATTGTGACCCATTCCTTCCTCACTTTCATATTTTAGAATCCAGCTAGGTAGTGCAGTGTATAGAGCACTGGGCCTGGAGTCAGAAAGATCTAAGTTCAAATCCAACCTCACACACTTACTGTGTAAACCTGAGCAAGTCACTTAACCCCTATTTGCTTCATTTTGTCATCGGTAAAATGGGGACACACTGGAGAAGGAAATGGAAAATCACTCCAACATCTTTGCCAAGAAAACTCCATGGACAAAATTCATGGATCACGAAGAATTGGAAATAACTGAACCACAACAGTCTTAGAATCCCTGGTTACCTTCAAGGCTCAACTCAAGCATTACCTTCTAAGTGAAGCTTTTCCTGATCCACATTGCTACTACTTCTTTGAATCATAATTACGTTATATCTATTTTATAATTATCTTTGATATAATTACATAGTATAATTTTACATAATATATTTCTATGATACAGCAATTATATAATTACAAAATAATATGATTATAATAAAGTCATGATTGATATAGTCTAATAATATAATTATATTTATTCATTATCTTATATCTACCTATACATGTCTCTGTCTACCAGATGGTAAGCTCCATGAGGGCAGTGACTGTTCTGTTTTTGTTGTATCCCCCAAACATATTAAGCACATTCTAAGTGCTTAATATGTGTGTGGTAGGGAGAGGGTTGATTAACTGTTTGATTCCACATGACAGCCTTTCAAATATTTAAAGCTACATGTCTCTACTAATCATTTTTTCCCTCCAGGCTAAACATTCCAGCTTCTTCATTTATTTTTAAATAGTATAATTTTCACTCTCCTCCCTATTCCTCACTATTGGTAGAAATTTGTCAATGAATTTATCTTTAACATGCCTTGCCAGACAAGTAACTGAGGTCTTTGCCAGCCATCATCTGTGCACTTTGAGAATTCTCAGTAAATATTTATCCATGCTGGGAATCAAGATTTCTAATCTCAAGCAAGTCACTAAATATTTCCATGCCTCATTTTCATCATCTGTAAAACTTGGACAGCACACAGCCTACCTATTGTACAACATTTTATAACAACAATAATAATTCAATACTCAAGTGAATCTATGATCTCAAAGATGTGGAAATTCCCTCCAATAATGAAGAGTATAACCTCTCCATGCCTGCCTACATTAGACAAATCTGCAATAAATTTGTTATAAAGGGTCCATCCAGGTTCCTAGAGTTTTTCTTGACCTTACAAGGGAATCACTGTAGCATGATACTCATCAATTTTTCCCTTGCTCTCACCACATGAGCAGCTCATATTCTTTTGGGAACATATATTTCCCTTGGTAATAAACTTAATATTACTTCTTTTTCATAATCCCTCATTTAAAGATTTTGCTGCTTGTTCACACTGAGCATGTACCTTTCCACCGCCCTTTGGGTGATACCCAACTTCAATTGGCACAGTGGTTAGAAAGTCAGATGTGGAGCTATGAAAGAAAACCTGAGTTCAAATCTAACCTCAGACACTCGCCAGATATATGATCCTGAGAAGATCACTTAACCACTATGGGCCTCAGTTTCCTCAACTATAAAAAACTGGAGATAATAACAATATTTACCTCCTAGGATTATTGTGAGAGTCAAATAAGGTAATATTTGTAAAGCATTTAGCATAATGCCTAGCATTAAAAATGCTCATTTGATTAATACAAACTTTACAAATCCGTCAGATGATGAGTCTATGACATAGAACGCACAGAATTCTAATATTAGACAGCATGTGCAAAGTAGACTCCATTTCATATAATATAGTTCTAAATAAGTCCTGTTTTGATCTGGCCACTCATATTCTTAATTCATCATGCTACATTTGAAATAAAATCTTACATACCATTAAGAAATTGGAAAGAAAATTGTATTTCTCTCTTGATATATTTTCAAATAGGAAACAAATGCAGGATGTACTAAATATGATTTGTATTTCTTTAAGACAAGTCCTACTTTAAAGTGTATTGCCTTTTGTTTTTATAATACTTTTACATACACACACATATATATACATATCTATATATCTATATATACATAGTTATTTATCTATATATATGTATCTATACATTCCTTTTCACTCTCCTACCCAAAAAAATATCCCATGTAAGACAGAATAAGAAATAAAGAAAAAAAATCTGACATAATATGCAATGTTCTAAATCCAGTCTCCTACTTCTGAGAAAAAGGGGGCAAGGAGAGGGAATACATTTTCTCACCTCTTCTTTTGGGTCAAGTTTGGTCAATATAATTACAAGGTAATTTGGGGCAGCGAGGTGATACAGTGGATAGAGCACTGGGTTTGGAATCAGAAAGATGCATCTACATGGAGTTAAATTCAGCCTCAAATGCTCACTAGCTGTGTGACCCTGGGCAAGTCCCTTAACCCTGTTTACCTCAGTTTTCTCATTTGTAAAATGAGCTGGAGAAGGAAATGGCAAACCACTCCAGTATCTTTGCCAAGAAAACCCTAATGGGGTCACGAAGAGGTAGACACAACTGAAATCACTCAATAACAACACATTACAAAGTATTTAGGTTTTTTTTTCTTTTTCATGTACATCACTGTAGCCACTGTGTATGTCATTTTCCCTGTTCTACATATTTCACTTTGTATCAGTTCATATAAATCTTCAGTGCTTCTCTGTATTCTTTCCATTCATCATTTCCTACAGCACAGTACTATTCCATTTCATTCCTGAATCATCATTTCCTTAATCACTACCCCCCAATCAATGGACATATGCTCTGCAGCAATGATAAAATATCCACATGATCAAAGTTGTCAATAATCCAACAGTGATTATAACACCTTTCCAAAGCTAGATAATAAACATGATTTTAATAAGATCTTTATTCTCATGACTTTCACGCTTTTCATTTTATTTTCTACAAATGTCTTGCTGGGAATCATTTCTCTAATTTCTCCATATAATACTGTCATCAGAAGAAAGCAATTCTTTTATTTCCATTTAATGGTAATGCCCTTTTTTTTCTAGGGAAAGTTAGATTGTGCAAAAATAGCTATTTTCTAGCTGTGAATAATCTTTTTGCAATTCTTCTCTTTATGATCACTTTATTTTGGCCATGTGCCACATAAGACCTGATTCACTGCCTAGTTGTACTAAGGCTTTGAGAACGGCTCAAACTATTTGACATTTTTAAATCCTTGGAGTGCTGTACTTTCAACCCTCCATTACACACAGGGAATTTTTCAGAAAGCTACCGCATCATGGTGGGGAATTTAAAAAAAAAATCCATTTAAGAAAACATTGATTAAAATTTCAGAGACTAAAGATGCTCTGATACACATTACGTAGTATTTGGCCAACAAAAGCATGAAAGCATAAGGATACAATACATGAATCTGATCGTTTTCTTTTCTAGGATAAAAACTCAGATTGCTAACTTGAAAGCTGTCTCCCCAAGCATTTGAAATGATTTAAGGGTTTTTTTTTTTTATCAATTCCTGTCCAAGACTTTACAGAATTTTATCATCTTTTTTATCCTATTTAGGACTTGAAAGTCTGAAAGATTGATGGTTTTTGATGATCTATGTTTAAGTTAACTGTGAAATTGCCTGTTTGTATTTTCAATGTCTGGTCTTGGTGTTTGATGAAGTGCAAGATGGGGACTGCAGCATGAAAAAAAATTCATGCCTATTTCTCAGACTCCTTCATGTTCCACTAGTGTTAATTTATGAAACCACATTTAACATGTAATCAGTTTCTCCCTACCCCAAGAAAAAAAAATCTAATTTTAATGGGAAAATAAATTTTGTGTTTAAATGACACTTTGCCACATGCTCTTTGAATGTATAGCAGCTGAGCTTCAGTTCCTTGTGTTTTAACTGGTTTAAAATATCAAAGGTCTGCAATTGTCCTTAAGGAGCCAGCCTTCAGTTTCCCTGATCCAGACCCCCCACTCCCCCATACACACACCTCCACCACCACCATCACCACTACCGGCATCAGCACCATCACTTCTATTGAAGACTTGCACAGATGCCCAGAGGCATCTTTCAGCAACAGTATCAGATTTGCTAAGAGGACTGAAGTTCATTTTTTCATGGTCTGTCACCTTGATTTTATTAAAGGTGTTGGGACTAAAGCATTAACCAGAGTTGAGAAAGCCTCCTGGAGAGATGCTGTTTTGTTTGGAATTTATAATGACTGAGCCTTCTAAGGCTGACAAGAAATCTCTTTTTCAATGTATGCTGTGAAGTATGTTTACAATTAATCAGGGAGTGGAATAAAGTACATCAAACCTTGGGGTTTTTATTGCCTGTGCCTTTGGGACTTGTGTTTGATTAGACTGAACAGAAGCAGGACCACATTTTAGTCACCTTAAGTTAGATTGTCCTGTCCTGCTCTAAGGAAGGTCAAGAAGGGAGTTTAGTATTATAACTGCTCTCAGTAGATTGTTTCAAAACTTTCCTTATCTTATAGAAACGTCCTGTTTCCATAATCCAATATACTATAATATACATTTATGTTATATTTAATATACATAATACAATATACTATAAACTGTATCCTAGTTCTACTGCCTTCTCAAAATAAGCAATTACTTTGATCTCAGTCTTCAATTCTTTTAAATGCTAAAGATGCAAATGAAATTAAAATTAAACCTGAGAGAACCATTGAATGTATGTCTATGAACAGTGTAATTTACAGTGTGTGATTTCATGACTCTAAATTGGACGTTTTTCCTTTTTTTTTTTAGGATGATTCTTTACTCAGAGACTAAATGGCATAGAAAGAACATCTCATTTTTACCAACAAATTCCAAGTAGCTGAGCTAGGTGCAAAATTTAATTAAGTAGCAAGAGTATTTGTATCTCTGGCTAAAGATTTCCTTTTCTGCTGGTTATGTAGCTAAAGCAAGTCTGTGTATGTTGCAGGAGCCCACATGCAATGCAGAAGAATTGTGTGTGGTCTGAGTGGACTTTTTTTGTCATCCTGTTTGGGAACCAGTTCAGGATCTGTTTCTGTTGGCACTTCCCTCCTGTTGTGAATATATTAGTCTATTTCTCAAGGTCTCTAAATGCCTGAAAAGGTGGTAATTTAAGCCCCATGACTATGACATATAGTCATCTTCCATTGGTTCAAATATGGGTGATGGGATTTTTCAAGCAGGGCAAGATTATATCTCTACCACAGAAGAAATAACATTGAGCAGATTTAGATATGGATTCTTATCTCTTAGTAAAGTTGCTACCATAAAAGTATGTTTCCACCTTATCTCTGATCTTGAAAAATTATATTAAAGCTATCTTTTGCTCTCAGGTGTTCCTACTAGGGCTAGACCACAGGTCATAAAATGAAATGAGAAATATGATATCTTCTGTAGGCTGGACTGTAAAATCTCTGGTTCATCCCAATAGTCAAAATTACACCCACACTAACACTGTGTCCCAAAAACTCCACTCTCCTATGGGCTTAATGACTGAGCCATATGAATATTTGATTTAATTCATGCTGCATTATCTCTTTTCCTTTATAACCCTCTGGTGGATTTCTATTTCAAATACTCAAAGAATCATAGAATTTAAAGCTAGAAGAGATTGTTGAAGTCGGATAGCCCATCCTTATTTTATAGAGGATGAATGGAAGTTATTCAAATTCTCATGTAGGCAATTAGTGACAGAATCAGAATTCAAACCTGGGTCCTCTTACTCCAAATCTATTTTTCTTGCTACTATTCAATAGAATGGGGTGTATAATGAACATTAAAGTAGCTTGCCTGTTTGTCTAAGAAGACTGGAAAATGTCTCAAAGGGAAAAAAATGGGATTTCATTTTTCACAACAGTTGAAATATTATATTTGAAATTAAATAATATTTTAAGTGTTCCAGGAAGACTTTATTATTTAATAGAATCCACAGCCTTTTTTATAAATCAAAGATTTTTTAAAAATTGAATAATTATTTCCTCATTTTCCTCTTTATAAGTGTTTTTTTTTGTGCATCAATTCAATTCAGCAATCATGTATGTGGTACTTACTATACACAGAAAGCTTTTCTGGGAGAGAAAAATATGGTCAAACAGATGTTTAGGCTGGAATAAGAAGATAAAAGGAGACATGGTATCTGCCTTCAAATATGGGAAGGGCTTGCATGTCGAAGAGGAATTAGACTGTTTTTCGTTTTGTTTTCACTGGTCCTCAGAGAACAGGATTAAAAGCTATGAGAGGAAGCTAAAGAGAAGTTAATTTTGGCTCAATTTAGGGGAAAAAAATTCCTAATAATGAGAGTTCTTTAAAAAACAAAACAGAATGGATTGCCTCAGAAATAAGAGTTTTCCTCACTAGGTGTCTTCAGACAAACTTTGGAAAGACTTGTGACAATGTCAACTCTGAGCTTCTGTGAAGATCCATGAAGAAATACTACTTGCCCTCATGGTTTGCAGTCTATTCTGTAATACAATCTATTATCCCTATTCAAATAATAATACAGAAAAAGAATAGGAGTCATACATAATGATAGCTAGAATTTATATATAGATATGTATATACATATATATAAATAGATGTGTATGCATGTATATATATATATGTGTGTGTATACATATACATATACATACATATATACATATGTGTGTGTAAGGTTTACAGAGCACTTTACAAATATTATCTCATTTATCCTTACAACAACCCTGAGAGGTGGGTAGTATTGCCATACCCGTTTTTGCACTTGAGTAAACTTGAGGAATACAAAGGTTAAGTGACTTACCCAGGGTCACACAGTTAGTAAATGTCTAAGGACAAAGTTGACTTTGGTTCTTCCTTACTCCAGACCCAGAGTTCTGTCTACTGCATCACCTAACGACCTCATAAAAGATGCCAACAAATTGCTGTGCAAAGTCTAAGGGTAAAGAAACTTTTCTTCTTTATCACAGATTGAAAAATCATGGAAAGGACGTAAGTAAGGTAAACCCGGATTTATTTCAGTGAAGTTTTAACAGGTTCTCATGATCCTTGGGGCAGCTACGTGGCTCATTGGATAGAGTATCAGGCCTGGATTCAGGAAGACTCATCTTCCTGAGTTCAAATCTGGCCTCAGACATTTACTAGCTATGTGACCTTAAACCTTGTTTGGCTCAGGTTCCTCATCTGTAAAATGAGCTTGAGAAGGGAATATTAAACCACTCTAACATCTTCACCAAGAAAACCTCAGATGAAGTCATGAAGAGTTGGACATTACTGAAAATGATTAAACAACAAGCTGTTATCATTGTGGACACAATGGAGGGATATGGGATAGATGAAGAGCAGTTACGTGGATTCAGAACTGGATAGAGGATCCAAGCCAAAGTATGAAGACTACTGGATTATGGTCAACTTGGAAGGAAACCATTAATGGATGCACCAGCATCCTGTCCTTTATACTGTTCTGTTCAATCTGTCTATAGGTGTCTTGGCTTGAAGAAATAGAAATATTTTCAGATTTTTAGATGATATGAAGTTAGGATGGAGAGCAAGCTGCTGGATGATTAAAAAAAAACAAAAAATCTTAACATGTTTAAGATTGGCTTTTACTCATATTAAATTTGATGCAAATTATTAACAATTCTATGAAAAATTGTTGAAAATTATTAAAATAAGAGAAATGCAAATCAATACAATTCTGAGGTTTTATATAATGTGCAGGAAATGAGCCAGGTTAACCAAAAATGGAAATCATCAATGTTGGAAGAGCTGCAGAATAATGCAGGCTGATGGAGCTGTGAATTGACTAGTTCGGAAAGCATTTTGGAAATAGTCTAAGAAAAGTCTGATGAAAATTTTCACACTCTGACTCCAAGCCTCTGACTGCAAGCAATAGGTATGTTCCAAGAAGGTCAAAGACAGAAATGCCCTATAGTCACAGCAACATTTTTACAGTAGTAAAGAATAAGGGTGAAAAAGTAGATGTCTATTGGTTGACTAATAAATTGTGGTAATGTGTAGGAATATGTGATATTATTGAGCCACAAAAAAATGAATAAAAGGAAGTGGAAGAAACATGAGAAGACATAGGAACTGATATAAAAGGAAGTAGGTAGAGCCAGGAAAAAAAATATGCTATCAATTATTACAGTGATGCAAATGGGAATCCCATAAACAACAAAATAAAAACTGAATGCTTTGTAATTATACTGACCAAATTCGATCCTAAAGAATAGATGAAAAAGTGAATTTCTTTATCTTCTGCATTCAGTTGGTGGACTAAAGGTGTGGAGCACTGAATACACTTATATTCAGCAGATATGTTGATCCGTTTTGCTGTACTATTTTTTCTTTTTTTGTTATAGAGATGGCTCATTGGACATTAGGAGAAGGGTGTAGTCAAAAATAAAGGTGATGGAAAAACAGATGATATAAAAGTTAATTTTTAAAGAAATAGAATAGAGAAAAATATTAAACCTTGCACTTAGTTTCAAAAAAATCAATGGCATAAGTACAAGGTGAAAGATGTGAATCAAAACAAGACCTGGAAATTTTAGTGCATCATAAGCTCTATATGAGTCACTACAATGGCACGATAGCTAAAAATACTAATGTGATTTAGGGATGCACTGATACAAACACAGGTCTGGAACAAATGAAGTCATAATTCCACTGTATTTTGTCCTTGTCAGACTGCAACTGGAATATTATGTATTATACTAGGCATCAGATTTTGGAAGAATGCTGATAAACTGAAGCTGAAGCTGAATGCAAGGCTGGGTTTGTTCAGTTTTCTTTTGTTTTTTGTTTGGTTTGTTGGTTTGTTTTGTTTTTTCTCCTTGGCCCTGCAGGGCAGAGTGTGAAGCGAAGGGTGGACATTTCCCAGACAAATTTGTTGTTATTGTCAGTCATTTTAGTCACGTCCAACGCTTTGTGACCTCATTTGGGATTTTCTTGGCAAAGATACTGGAGTGGATTGCCATTTTCTTCTCCAGCTCATTTTATAGGTGAGGAAACTAAGGCAAACAGTGTTAAGTAACTTGTCTGGGGTCACAAAGCTAGTATCTAAGGCTGGATTTGAACTCGGGTCTTCCTGACTCCAGGTCTGGTGCTCTGTCCACTTCACCACCTAGGTGCTCCAAGCAAAATTTAACAATAAGAGCTGCCCCAAAATGTAATAGGCCAAGAGGTAGTTAGTGCCCCACCATTGGAGAACTTCCAACAAAAACTAGATGACCACTCCTCAAACTAGCGTATTACTTGAAATGGATGACCTTTGAGGTCATTTCCAACTTCGTGATTCTGCTGTTTCCAAATGGAGGAAAAATCATTGCAATCACAAGCATTTATTCACGATAATGGTAAGCTTCATCTGTTCAGACCACAGAGATAAGCATTAGGGAAGACATGCATCTTAAAAGACTGAGAGATTTAAAAGAGATTATTTCCTCCTTCCTTCCCAATCTAGGAGCATACAGTAAAGGAGAAGGGTAAAATACCAACCCAGATAACTATAATATACCACATTACATGATATGTCCATTATAAAAATACTATGTGAAGTCTGAGAGGGAGGGTTGTTATTGACAGACAAAATGAAGTTGGGAGAAGACCAAGGTGCCATTCGAGTTGAACTTAAATGAGTGGGTAGAAATTCCACTGGTGACGAGATAGAGTGAGTGCATTCTAGGCATCAGAAATGGCAAAAGCAAAGGCTTAGAAGTAGCAGAGCATAGCACGTGTTTAGAGGGCAGAGATTAACTAAGGCACAAACTATGTAGAGGGAAGCAATTTGAGAAAGGGGATAGTGTCAAACTGTGGAGGGCCTTGAATGCCAGGTGAAGCGGTTTGAGCTGTAGTCAGTAGGCAACAGGGAAATGCTAAAGATTCTTAAGCAGCAGACCTGCATGGGTGAGAATTACTTTAATAGTGGAAGGAAGGATAGATTAGAAGAGAAAGCAGAGGGAATGTTCAGGTGGGGATGCCTGTAAGAAACAGAGGTGGAAGAAACATTCATGGACTGACTTACTTATGATTTTCTTCTCATGTCACAATCCCTATCCCATTTTCTTCTCCCTATTAACAGCTAGTGGTAAAAAGGTGTAAGCAAAAATATACTAAATACTGAGAGTTTCCAAATACCAAGGTAAAAGGAGCATAAACATTTAGATGCCCAAGTGGCTTTCTTTGGACTTGAGTGTACAAGGCTTTTTCTCTCTGGAAAACCTTCAATTCCCTAAAATTAATGGAAATAGAATGTAAACATGACAGAAATAATTCACACCAATCACATCTGCAAGAATTATTTTCCTTTCCGAATTGTATTTCCATTAATGAGGAAGGGATTTTTCCTGTCTAACCTTTTTCATCTGGGACTGAACGCTACTCTTCTCCAGGCATACTCTCTGACTCCTCAAAATCTTCTTGCAGCACATATGGACCCATTCAGCCTGAGCATCTCTTATCTCCTAACATACCTACCTGACCTTTATAGCAAGGCCTCCCACTCCCTCTTTTGGACTCCAGACTCAGGACTGAAAATGAAGCGTAAATCTTACTGCCTAATAAGCACGGCAGTTACTTCAATAAAACGTTACTTAAAAGTCAATAGGCTGCACATGTTAAAGACATTAGAGCTGTTAACAGACCATTGTAAAGTAAGCAGAATCTTTAATAACCTGCATGTAACATTTAACCATTTGATTTTCAACCCAGAGCAGGCTTAGCTCTGGCATTCAGGGGCTTGACTAAGGGTATGAACCATTCTCACGTTCCTGGTATTAATGGTCCAACAAGGCTGGATAGTGTGTTAAAATCTCAGACCTCTGGGAAAGCTTAAAAACCAGAGCTAGACATAATGAATTTGTTTCTGCACCCTTCCTGGAGCTATAGAACTCAAACAGTTTAATGCATGAGATGAGGCCATATGACTGCCTATGGGGTTTGGATCACTGCATCTCTCAGTCCAGGGAAGGGGCAAGAGAAGATGCTGGTGATGAGGAGATCTCCTTTAATCAGATTATAGCCTGGCTTGTATTACACGGCAGAAATTAGAACCAAGTCATTTAACCTCCTTGGGCTTCATTTTCCTCATCTGTAAAATGAAGGATTGAGCTAGATGTTCTCGGAGGTTTTTTCCAGTTCTAGATAAATGATTCTTGATCCCAGCTTAACATTTTAAAATCACTTAACCTCTGTCTGGCTCAATTGCCTCATTTCCAAAACGGGAATAATACTAGCACCCACCTCCCACAGTTGTGAGGATGAAAGGACGTAATATATGTTAAACACCTTGCAAGCTTTAAAGTGTTATTTAAATGTTAGTTATTAAATTATTACCAAAAGGAAAAGATCATATATCCATCTAAATACTGAAGTGAAGCATAATGATACACAAAATAATCAAGGACACAGTTTTCATCAGTATGTCTTTGATCTCGAAATTCTCTTTGTAAATGCCAAGAAAATATATCCTTCCACTGATTGGCTCCTTGATAAAAACCATCTTTTAACTACAAACTTAAAAGAAACCCTTTAGTTCAGTCCAATTGACCAGCAGATTTCAAAGCTCACCTTGCACTTTTTCCACGTTAAGGACTTTTTCTCATTCTGTTCTCTACCTCTGGGGTACCCCATCCTGTCATTGATACTTTGAAAATTTTTACCCATTTTTAAGGCTCAATTCAAATCCTACAATCTCTAGGAAGCCTTCTCTAGAGAAAAGGAAGTATTTTGGAAGGAGAACTGATTCTAAAGTCAGAGAATTGTCTAAATCCTGCCTCTGACATTTCCTAATCCCACAAGCTTGGGTGAGTCATTCATTTTTCCTGTGCCTTGCTTTGCTTATCTGTAAAATGGCAATGTTGGACTAGGTAGTCCCTGAGGTCTAGTTCTCTCTAATATCTGGATCTGTGACCTCAAGAGAACTCCAACCTGAAGAGATCTGTCTCCCTTATTACTTGTCTATACCATTCATTTGGTACTTGTCATTTGTCACCTTACAATTTGTCTACATGTTAAAAACACTAGCTAAATTGTAAATGCCTAGAGCAGGAATAATCCTTAACCTTGTTTTTTGTTATGAACTCCTTTGCAAAGTAATGTTTTTAAATGCATAAAATGAAATTAATAGAAAACCAGTTCTACTAAAATGCAGCTATCGATTTTTTTTTTTCAAAAAAAGGTGATAGACCTCAACTAAAAACTCCTTGTGTAGAATGGGCAGACTTCTTAAACTCCTATGCATCATAGTTATTTGTGTATATGATTTTTCTTCTCCTCCCTTCATATTGTAAGCTCCCAATAACATTTCCTAGGCTGTGTCAAGATCCTAATAAAGGATCTTACATATAGTTGGTATTCATTAAATGTTTGTTGAACAAATGAATGAATCTCCTACATTGCTTACAATGTTGCCTTAAACGTAGCGGGCACTCGTTCATTTAAAAAATACTTCAGTTTATACCAAGACATTGTTAGTCTTGGGATTTATTCCATCGGCTCAGATCATAAACCCTTTACATTTCAGTGAATGTCTTCTAGAGTTGCTGTGACCAGAAAAGCAAGATATACTATATAAACAATTTGTACACATGCACACATATATGCACACATATATACCCACTAAATAGCTATTACCCAATAGGTAAGCAGTCACATGTTATGAAAAAATAGCTCTCAAAAGAATTTAAAAGTATTCACAACTACATGAAAGAATATTCCAAATCAGTAACAATAAGAAAAATGTAAATCATTTTTACAGTTGCAAAGTTACACACTACAAAATAAACCCTCAAAAATCAACAGCATTACTGTATAATAATAACACTCGAAAATCAATAACAAAGGGAAATCCCATTCCAGATGTATAAACTATCTGGAGATCAACCCACCACACACACACACACACACACACAACTTATATAGATTCAAGTACAAAGTATTCCTTAAAGAGATAAAGAACAACTTAAATAGCTGTACTTAGTGTTCATGACTAGGCTGTGCCAATAAAATAAAAATGGCAACAACACCAAAATTAATTTATACTGTTAATGCTATACTAACAAAACTACCCTGAAGCTACTTTATAGAATTTGAAAAAATATTAACAAAAATTCATTTGGAAAAGCAAAGGATCTAGAATATCATGAGAACTGATGAAAAGAAATAGCAATGAAAAGATAATATTATATAGCAGCAGTCACCAAAAACATCTGCTATTGTTTAAAAAAGTAGAGCAATAACTCAATGGGATAGAACCAGGGATCATGAATGGAAAAAAGTTAAAGAAGCCCTGGAGAATCAGAAACAATGGAAAAACAAGTGTTTGATAAAGTGGAAAACATAAACTCCCTAGGGAAAAAACTCCATTTTGATTTTTTTTATGTAACTGGGAAAACTGGAAAGCAGTTTGTTAGAAATTAAGCTTAGACCTATACTCTGCACTACATTCCACAATAAGTTTTAAATGGATACAGAATCTTAATATCAAAGATTAATTTCAAAAACTTAGAAGAAAAGAAAATCATCTACATCTCATAGCAACAGGTAGGAGATATGTTCTTTTTCTTAGATTGACTTATTTAAGATTGAACTGCTCTGATAGTTTGGGTTTTTTATATTTTTTAAGGCATTCCTCTTTTTCTTTTGTAATCTTAGTTTGTTATCATGTAACTGCATATGTTCAGATTAATTGTTTTATGTCTTCGGGTACTGTTGCAATTTCATATTGCTCATTTGCTATTTTATTGATTTTATTTAACTCTTCTTTTCAATCAGATTGTTAATGGTTTTTCAATTTTATTTGTCGTTTCACAAAATCAGTTTTTGTTTTATTTATTGTTTCTATGTTGTGTCCAACTCTTTGTTACCCCATTTGGGAGATTTTTGTTGGCAAAAATGCTGGAGTAGCTTACCATTTCTTTCTCCAGCTCATTCTACATCTGAGGAAACTGAGTCAAACAGGGTTAAATGACTTGCCCAGAGTTACATAGCTAGTCATTGTTTCAAGCCAGATTTGAATTCAAGGAGATGAGTCAAGCCTGGTATTCTATCCATTGCACCATCTAGCTGCAACAAATGGAAATGGGGTTCATGTATGAGAAGAAATGAGTCGGTGGGAATATAGTCACTTAAAAGAGAAAAAATTAAAATAACTGAAGAAACATTACTGTGTTTATAACAGAATTAAAACCCTAATATTAGAGATAAGTAGGAAGAAATATAAACCTAACTTTTAAAACTTTAAATGTCAATGGATTAAACAATCCAACAAAAGGAAAAACTGTGTTCAGGTAAGAAAAAAACTACCACCTATTGCTTTCAAGAAACAGATTTAGAAAACACAGAAATACACAAAATAAAACTGAAGGAATAGGAAAACTTTATCATGTAAACCCCTCAAAAAAAGCTAGAGATGCTATCATTTTGTCTGTCAAAGTATAAACAAACATTCAAAAATAAAAGGGGACAAACAAGGAAACAATATTGTGCTGAAAGGAACCATAGACAACGTCAACATCAGTAATGAAATCATATACTTCAAATGTATTAGCATACAAATCCATAAGGAAAATAAACACACAATAGTAACAGAAGACTTTGATATCCTCCCATTTTGGATAAGCAAAACAGAATGGTAAAAAGAAAAAATATGGAACTCACAAATTGATGGAGAAACTAGAGTTAAAAGACATGCAGCATCTTCTTTTTTAAATTAATTTATTTGTTTTCAGTTTTCAACAATCACTTCCTTAAGTTTTAAATTTTCTCCCCAAGAATGCATACAATCTTATATGGCTTCTACACATACATTCTTATTAAACACATTTTCACATCAGTCATATTGCATAGAAGAATTAAAACAAATGGGAGAAACCATGAGAAAAAAAAAACATAACACAAGAGAAAATGGTCTGCTTCATTCTGCGTTCTGATTCCATAGTTCTTTCTCTAGATGTGGATGGCATTTTGCCTCAAGAGTCCTTTGGGAGTGTTTTAGGTCTTTGCATTGCTGTGAAGGTCTAAGTCTATCAGAAACAGTCGTCGCACACTATGGCTGTTACTATGTATAATGTTCTCCTAGTTCTGCTCATTTTGCTCCACATCAGTTCATATAAGTCTTTCCAGATCTTTCTGAAGGCCACCTGTTCATCATTTCTTATAGCACAATATTATTCCATTACATTCATATACAACTTGTTCAGCCATTCCCCAAATGATGGGTATTCCCTCAACTTCCAGTTCTTGGTCACTACAATAAGAGCTGTCATAAATATTTTTGTACATGTGGAACCTTTTTCCATTTCTACGATCTCTTTGGGACACAGTCCTAGAAGCAATATTGCTGAATCAAAGGGTACATGCAGCATCTTCTAAATGAAACTGCAAAATTATCACATGAAACACTTATAGAAATTGATCAATAATAGGACACAGAGATATTGTAAATATGTAATATGACATATAGGAATAGTAAATACATCCTTTAAATATCATAACACAATAAAAATAGCAATTGGTTTGGAAACCACAAGCAAAAGGCACAGCTTCAAATGGATACCTAATGATGAACTCCTACAAAATGATCGGTTCAAAAAACAAATCACTGAAAGAGTAGTCATATGGGGGAAATGATAATGATGAAATAACATGCTAAAATTTCTAGGATGTAGCTAAAACAGTAGAAAAATCACACCTCCACAAACATACATTAACAAAAATAAAAAAGAGGGTTAATAAATCAAATTTGCAACATAAAATAACAACAAATTAACAAAACTGCTTTTATCTGGTTACCTTTTCTTCTCTTTTTTCCTACTCTAGGTCCATAAGTGTGGCCCTTTGAGTGAATCCAAACTTTACAGAATAAATTCCTTAATAAAAGTATTTGTTCTGTAAAACTTGGATATACCCAAGGACCTAGAAGGCTATATGTGGCCTTGAGACTGCAGGTTCCCCACCCCTGCTCCAGACCATATTCAACAGAGAAACACCTCCCCACCATCAAAATAAGGTCTTCCTTCCCTTTTCTCCCAACCCATTCCAATATTTTTTCCTCTCCTCCTCACCCAGTCCTCTGAAGGGTCATCTCTTCCTAAAAGGACACCACGGGAGTCACCTTGCGCTCATAGATAACCCTCAATCTGACCTTAGTAAATCATACATTCCTCTAAATCCCCTGCCTCTCATCCCTGCCTTCTTGGACCCTCTTTTTTGTTACACAGTCCCACAAAAAAATGATTCACCTGTAGCTACAGTGTCACATGATCATGTCCATAATGTCCCTGTCCCACTTCTCCACTATTAATTCCATCTGACTTCTATCTTCATCCCTCCTTCCTTGTGAACATTTAAAAAGAAGTCTGCTACTGGTAGATCTGCACTAAAGTCATTTGTCCCTCCTGCATTTCTGTTTTCTGGAGCTTTAGAGAAACAAATGATCTCTTCAGGTTTGATTTTCTTTATGTTTCAAATGCCTCTATATTATGGAGTGTCAATCTCTTTTTTCATTTATTGTTAAGGTCAGATTTGCAGGGAAAGTCATCCTGGGCTGTATCCTGAGTTCTATTGTTCTGTACACGTTGTTATCATTCCCTCCTGAGTTTTTTTTGTTGACTACCAAATAGTCTTGTGTTATCCAGGTTTCCTTTCCTTTGTATTTGAAGATCTTTCTCCTCTTGTCTTGCAGGACTTATTTCTGAAACGAATTGCTAGATTTAACCACTGTGTGTCTTGGAGATGGAAGGCTTGTTTTTTTCTGAAGTCAATTTATGAATTCTTTTCATTGTTATTTCATTTTCTTTGTTCAAAAGTTCTGCTATCATTTCTTGTATTATGGTTTCCAGGTTTTTTGATTTGTGTTCTTCTGTGAGACTTATAATCCTTAGGCTGTCCCCATGCATCCTTCTTCAAGATCATTTTTTTCTTGAATAAAGAGCATATTTTCTTTAAATGCTATTGCTTTTCTTCTCTTATAGATTGTCCTCTTCTCTGTTTGCCTTTGTGATCCATTTTTCTCTTTTTATTTCTTTTGTGACATTCACCATAATAGATTCAAGCTTTTCTATTGTGCCCATTATTTTTGCTGTTCAAGCCATAAATTCTGCTTTCGTAAATTTCATTTTTGTTTTATGCCATTCAGAAACAATATGTTATGATTCTGTGTTCTCCTCAAATTTCAGCATCCTCTGTTTCATCAATTGTTTCCTCACTTTCCTTTGTTTCAAAGTATTTATTCTTAGATGCTTGGACTTCTTTACTAGATCTGGAGCCTATTGCCTTATGTTATTAATGTTTTCTCTAATTATCTGCTTATGTTCAAGGTCTTTAAGTTGTCTTCTTCCTGAGATTTTAGATAATGTGTTATTTTTTCCCCTATTGCTCATTTTCTGGCTCCCTTCCACCTGATAGTGGTTTCCCTGGGATCTGGATCTCAAAGCTTCTCAGCCTCCACCCACACTGGTAATTCATGGTTCACCAGCCTAGGTCTCTGCCCCAGTAACTTTTGAGGGGCACAGAACTGGCCATGGGTTGTTTCCCACAGGTTTAATGGAGTGCCTCACAACAATCCATTCCCATTCCCTCAATCTCTTAATTGCCTGGCCTAGCAGTTCAGAGCACTGAAGTCAGGATACTTATTGTTCTTTGGTGTTTGAATATCCAAAGTTTTGAAAGGGGGAGCTCTGTTTCAAGCCCAGATACATATCCTGCCCTTTTCCCTCTGTTCTGTTTCCTACAGAAATCTTTTTGCAGTACAGTTTGTTGCTTCAGCCCTGGCCCCTGAGGTCCCAGAAAACTTTCACTGTCTGGAACCCAGATCTTCAAAGCACTGGAAAGGGTGGGCATGGACTGGGTTGTAGGGTTGCATTTCATTGCAAGTTCATGTGTTGAGTCCCTGGGTTAGCCAGCGCAGCCTTGCTGCAGGTAGTATGGTGAGCAGCAGGGGATTGGGTGCCGAGTGTGCTCAAGGTAGGTATTAGTTCATGACATTTTCAACATTCCTTTGGCTTCTGGATATCCTAGAACTTGGAGACAACTGAAGATAATTTACATTTGGTGCATAATTTCTGTTTTGTACAAGTTTGAGAGGTCACAAGGATCAGAGAAAATGTCTAATGCTTCATCTTGTGAGTCATGTTACTGAAGCAATGCTTTTTAAGTGAATGCATATTTTATTAATTATGCTGACATCTTACATACATCTGAAAAATAGGAACACATAGATCTGTGAGAAATGCTTATTTGGCATTTGTATTTTATTTATTTTTTTATATTTTGTTGGGACTAAGTCAAGCCTTGGTTTAATGAATAAAGAACCAGCTTCAGAGTCAGAAAGCCTTGGATTCAAATCTTACCTCTGATGTAATTGTTGCTGTTAAATTGTTTCCAACTCTTTCATGACCCCATTTGATGTTTTCTTGGCAAAGAGAGTGGAGTGGTTTGCTGTTTGCTTAATCAGCTCATTTTACAGAGGGGAAAATGGAGGCAAATAGAGTTAAGTGACTTGCCCAGGGTCACATAACTAGGCCAGATTTAAACTCAGATCTGAAGATGAGTCTTCATGAGTCCAGACCTGGCACTCTATCCACAGTACCACCTAGCTGCTGCTGTGATTATGTAACTTCAAGCATGTTATTTAACCTCTCAGTGAATCCTTTCTCCCCTCCTCATTACCACCCCCTTCCAAGGCAGTTCTGTAAGACTGACCATAGGATTAGGATTAAAACTAGAATTTATATAGGACTATAAGGTTTGAAAACACACCACACATATTATCTCATTGGATCCTTAGGGCAACACTGGGAGGTAGGTATTATTATTATCCCCCATTGTACAGATGAAGAAGGCTAAGGAAGACAAGTAATGGATGAGGTGCCCTGAATTACACAGCTAATAATTGTCTTGGGATGGATTTGAACTCAGGCCTTTCAGATTCCAGGTCCATCATTCTATCTACTTCCCTATATCAATGCAGTCATAGTCCTGGTCCAATGTGTATATATATATATATACATATATATATATGTGTGTGTGTGTGTGTGCGTGTGTGTGTGTATGTCTGTATGTACACTCACATATATACATACACACACACACATATCAGGGTCCAAAATGACAATTCTTGATGTACTTATGGGTTCACAGATACCTTGCAATGATTCCATTCCTCTGAGGGCTCCACAGTCCATAAGTTGGTTAGGACCAGGCTGAATGATCTCTGGGGCCTCTTCCAACTGCAGAGTCTAAGTTACAGTGCATTCAAGTTATCTCAGGAATCCGTGGTTAAAAAGCCGCCATACCTGGGAATAACTAACAGTCAATCACTGGCCAGCACAAGAAAGTAAAAATAAAGACTGTGGGGACTCTGGTGTTGTCAGGGGGTAAGAACGGTTCTGTGATGTTGAAGCTATAGTAAGTAAAATTCTTCTGGGGCTGCATCGTTTAAAACCTGCTGCTCAGCATCCACACCAATGATTTATCGGCCAATCTCTGGGCCCAAGTCACTCTATCATAGTGTTCAAATTTAGTGTAATAAAATGTGATTATGTAATCCGTCATGAGCATGTTCTCACTGGACATGACATGGCCTTGACATTCAAACCAACAGAGACAACAGAATAAGCGCAGATCTACCTACGAAGTACCTCTCCTCCTCTCCAAAGTTATAAGTGCAACTATTATTAGGTGGCACAAGGAATAAATTGCTGGGCCAGGTGCCAAGAAGACTCATCATCCTGAGTTCACATCTGGCCTCAGATACTTCCTACCTGTGTGATGTTGGGCAAGTCACTTAACCCTGTTTGCCTCAGTTTCCTCATCTGTAAAAATGAGCTGGAGAAGAAAATGGCAAATCACTCCAGTATCGTAGCCAAGAAAACCCCAAATGGAGTCACAAAGAGTCAGCTACAACTGAGAAGTGACTGGACAACAGCAGTAACATTACAAAGAAGTTGCAGCATAAAGGAAATTATAATTAATAGCTATGATCATAGCCTTCAGTGATTAATAACATCACTAGTTATTAATTAATAAATATTAATCATTATTATTAAATCATTGCCTTTTATGAATAATAGGTAATTAGTACCATGACTATTTACATACATAAATGAAAACAGTAATAAGCATTCATAGAGAGTTTTATTGTTTGCAGAGTCATTTTCTCACATCAGGGCTATAAGTAACATCCTGGCTCAGGAGAAAGTTATGGTGGCTCTGAATTGAAAGTTTCAGAATTTAAGTTTTGGCACTGACTCTTATGTCCTCTTTGACTTAGGGCAAATAAATTTCCTTTCCTATGCCTCAGTTTCCTCCCCTGTAAAATGAAAGGTTTAAAAGATGTCTTCCAGCTCTAAATCTAAAATCCTTTGTTTAATGTGATAAGAGAAGGTATTTATTAAATAAATTATATTAAATAAAACTCTAAGGCTGCCTTCCAACTCTTAATTAATGACCTGAAGGTAATGGTGTGCTGGTAAATGTTTAACAACTGGCTTTCCTTTTTTTCAGCAGGGGTGGAGTGGGGAGAAAAGATGTACACCCAACACATCTTACATTTAATCTGCATTAACATTTTCTGTCTTTTCATACTCTAGATAATCAACAAAACAATAAATCAGGTCTGACATAATATCTGCCTATTTCCAAATTATAAATGCATGCACTAAAAATGAAACAATCAGATCTCTCAAGGTGGACCAAGCTGGATCCAGCGTATCCCTACAAAGTATCCATATTTTGGCGGGAAGTAAACAAAAACACAGAGAAATCAAATGGCTTGTCTATGGTCACGCTGTGTCTGAGCTCATAGCTAACACATATGGCAACAATCACAATGTCACCAACATTCACGTAGCACTTACTATGTGTCAGGCATTGTGCTGGGCCCTTTAGAATTATCATCTTATTCGGTTCTCATAAAAACCATTATTATCCTCATCTTATGTCTTAGAAAACTGAGGCAAAAAGAGGTTCAGTGACTTGCCCAGGGTCACTTAGCTAGTAAGAATTTGGATTTGAACTGAGGTCTTCCTGACTGTATAAAAGTGCTTTGGCCATTGTGCCAACTGTCTGAGTTCCAAGGAAAATTCAGGTCCTCCTGACCCTAAGCCCCCCATTCTTTCTGTCACCCACTACTCTAAGAAAGAGGGAAAGTTGTAGAGTTAGGAAACCTGCTTTTAAACTCAAACTTTACTATATTTACTACTAGGACAAGGCACTAAATACTCTGCCTCAGTTTCCTTATCTGAAAATGGGGATAATAATGCCTGTATTACTTTTCTGAGGATTAGGAGTAAAGTTCTTTGTTAGTATCATGGAACACTGAACTTTGATCAGGAAGTCCAGGGTTCAAGTCCCACATCTAATATTTACTAGCTGTGGAACCCTGGGCAGATCATTTAAATTCTCTGAGCTTCAGTTTCCTCATCTTTACTACAAGAAGGTTGAACTTAATGGCCTCTAAAGTCTTCCAGCTCTAAAATCTATGCTTTTAAGATCTATACAAACATCAGCTTTTATATGCATAAGTATATTGCATATGAGATTGTTATAGATAAAAACACTGGCTTATAATGTATTAAGGTGACAGGAGATAACTTTAAACCCAAAGAATTTCCCATAGGAAACAAGATTTAAGCAGGTTTTGAAGGATTGACATTATAATGGGATAAAATACTGATGTTGTTCCAAATATAAAGAAAGTTTACTTATTTTTAATTAACAAAAATCTGCTTTCTCTCCCTTTTAAAGAAAGTTTTAAATGAGAAAATGTTATTATATTATATATTGAGATGTCTTTTTAATGGATATTACTAAATTTATTGTACAGAATTTTACTGTATTTTAAAAAGAGAAAAAGGCAGGAATGGAGCTGGGAACTCATGAGGAAATTTGTCTGAAGGAGTGGATGGTCAAGGTGGGATGCTAGGAGCCAAGAAGTCTGTAGGTAAGGCTGGTCAGCGTACTGGTTTGGGACCAGACTTGATGTGGACCAAGATGTAAAATTATCCATAGGTCCTGACGAGTGAAGTGATGTAGGGGTTTTTCTGGGCATCAGCATGCAAAGTTTGGGGAACAAATGAAAGGAAGCAATTGTGGATAGAGAAAGATTCTTGGAGAACTACCATCAGGAAAGGGATAGGAATAGTAGGTGAGACATGAAGCTGTCACAGCTGCTACCCACCTCGACTCTGCTGAGGAAGAGACTTGGTTCAAGACCACCCACACCTTGCAGCTGTAGCCACATCAGCCAGGGAGCCACCCTTCCCACCCCTAAGATGTTCATTACCGCTCTGGCTTCTTCCCAGCTTCACTGGGGAGTCATCAAGAAAGCAGTACCTCTGAAGAAGATAGCACTAGTGAGCTTGTGTTGGCTGCAGCCTGCCAAAGGAATCCACCTCTCCAGGGGCTGATCCTAATTTGCTTCTGTATTCAGAGAGCACGTTTCTTTTTGGTCCAGTGCCCAAGCACTCATTCAGAGGGCATATGTTACTTCTTGTGTTTCTGGGAGAGCTTGGATCCCTCTAGGTTCCCACTGGTCTTCATGTGCCAACACGAATCATGGGATCACAGATTCAGAGCTAGAGGGGATATCAGAGGTTATCACATTCAACTTTTTCATTTAATAGATGAGAAAAGTGAGGCTTTAAGAGGTTGTGATTTACCCAAGATCACACAGCCAGTAAATATTAGAGCTGGGACTTGAATCAAATCTTCCTGTCTCTAGGTTCAATGCTCCATCCATGCTATATCTATGCTATATGTGATAGAAGGCATTCAGCAATGAATTTGTTGATCAAGTTAATATAGATGACATCAGCTGAGCAGAAATGGCCACAGACTAGTATGAGTAGGGCCCCCACCCACCTTCCACACACATAGGCCAGCTAACATTTATACAGTACTTTAAAGTTTGGAAAATATTTATATATATTATTCTGTCTCCATGAAAATCCTGAAGTAGATATATCATTCTCATTTGAAAGTGAAGCTGAAAGAGAAGAGGTAAAATGATTTCTCCTAGGGTCACAAAAGAAGTGATGAGGCAGGATTTGAATACATGTCTTCCTCCAACATTGTCCACTCTCCTCTCAAATCTGAGAATGTGAGTGAGGCCATTGCTTGTGTAAAGGGAACTGTTGTGGAAGAAAAGATGACTTTCAGAGGGAGAAAGAGAAGACATCAGCAAAGGAAGCCAAGAGACAGCAATGGCTTGGAAGCCAAGCAGAGCAATGATGCCAAATACAACAGCGAAGTTTTAATAGGATTTCTGGAAACAAGCTGGGACATTTCCCTGGATTGGTTAGGAAACACCTTGGGTTGAAACTTACAATGAAAGAGTTGAATGAGAAACATTAGAGGTCATAGATAACTTAGGAGCTTCAAGATATTGCTTACTGAAATATTGTGCTCGGACATTACGTATAAATTACACAAATTTGAATTAGAACTTGTCTGTCATGGAGAGTATTGTGGTACTGGGAATTTCCAACAGCAGTTCATCAATAAGTGTTTATTAAGCACCTATCATATGCCAGGCATTGAGTGAAACACTGGAGATACAAAGAAGTGAAAGACTTTCAGTGAGTCTCCCAAAGAGCTCACTGTCTAATGGGGAAATAACCTACACACGTATGAACCAACAAGATAAATAACAGGATAGATTATATGTACATTATTATATTACATATACATATACCATAAACTAAATATCTATATATATATATATACAGTATAATCAATAGAGAAAAGGAAAGGGAATTAAGAGTTCTAGATCACATGCAAGCATGAGCATACACACACACACACCAGTCCAAAAATAATGCAAATATTTAATCCTGCTTATGCCATCATGAGGCACATAAGTGTGTTAGTTTCCCTCCAACACCAAATGAGGGTAACTGTTCAGCACTCTCACTGGTACATTGTGTTGGGTTAATGAGAGGTTGTAAAGAATGATATATATGCAATGTGGTAGAAGTATTCAACACCTTTCATGAGGAAGAAAAACCCTAATTATCCAGCCAAAACTGTCTCCCTGGCCAATTAATCCTGGCTTAGGAGTTTGACACTTTGAGTTCCATGAAATCAAGTATGGGGTCCCCAATGACTATGAACAGCTTAGGCAGGTGAGGGGCGGTAAAGCTGCTGACCGCTAACAAACCTACAAGGTTCTTTAAAAGCCAGGCTGCCTGGGACCTCCAGACCAGCCAACCTGCCTCTGTAATGGGCTAAAGAGGCTTTCTTTTCCTTTAGCTTGCCTGGTAAGAACATTTAGAGGGTAATGAGTAGCTGCTGAAGCTAACCAGGAACTTTTTCCACCTAGGTCATTTTCATCATGTTCACCATTTGGAAATTTCCTTGGCAATCTTGCGGGTAAGCATCCACTTATGGTTTAGGCGTTTTTCCACTGCTGTTCCTTATACTGGTGACATAGCCTCATACAGCAAGAATCTCTTTCCTGTCCTCTTGGACTCTCAAGAGCACAATTAAATAAAAATCTTCAACAGCCAAGTTTGTTTTGTATCACTTGACTGGGCACAGACCCCAGGAAAGCTACTTTCCATGGTACTAAAAGATGCAAATTTTTTTTTCTTAAATGTTTAATGGCCACATTCATCACAGTTTCATAACAAGCCCTCACAGGTAGGTTGTTTTCATCCTGTTGCTAAGAATTTATGAGAAATAACTATATTGGGATGATGGTGAACTATCTCAACTAACCCTACATTAATGATAATGTACTTTACAGTACAATTTAATTGATTTTTTTCAAACAATATGCAGGGTGTCCCAAAGACATTAATGCAGTCTTAAATTATTTGAACACAAAGATAACTTTTCAAATTTTTTTGGTCATTTCATTAAATATATCCTAATTACATGCAAAAAATTTTGTCATTTTAAAAAAATTTTGAGTTCTAAATGTTCTTCTTCCCTCCTCCTGAGAAGAAAAGCAATTTTATTTTGATTATACATGTGAAATCATGCAAAATATGTTTCATTAGCTATGTTGCAAAAGAAAATACAAACAACATGAAATTTTAAGTAAAATTTTAAAAAAAGAAGTCTTCAATCAGAGTTCACAGTTTTCTCTCTGGAGGGGAATAGCATTTTTTTGTCATAAATCTTTTGTAATTGTCTTGGACCATTATATCGATAAGAGTAGCTAAATCTTTCACAGTTGATCATCATAACAATAGTACTGTTTTAGTGTATCGTAATCTCTTGTTTCCGTTCATTTCATTTTGCATTAATTTATATAGGTCTTCCCAGGTTTTTCTGACATCATTCCCCCTCATCATTTCTTATAGAACAATGTACTCTATCACACTCATATACCACAATGTGTTTAGCCATTCCCCAGCTGAAAGGCATCGCCTTGATTTTCAATTCTTTACCATAAAAAGAGCTGTTATAAATATTTTTTGTACAAACAAGTTCTTTTCCATTTTCTTTGATCTTTTTAGCATAAAGGACAGGTAGTGGTATTACCGGATCAAAGGGAATGTGCAATCTGATAAACCTTTGGGCATAATTCCAAACTATTCTCCAAAATTGTCATATTAGTTCATAACTCCACCAACAGCATAATAGTATCCCAATTTTTTCACATCCTCTCTAGCACTTGTTATCTTCTTTTTTGTTATGTTAATCAATCTCACAGGTATGAGGTGATATCTCAGAGTTGTTATAATTTTCATTTCTCTAGCTAGTAGTTATTTAGAGCATTCTTTATATAACTATGGATAACTTTGACTTCTATTTATCAACTGTCAAATGGTTCTTATTTTTATAAATTTGACTCAGTTCTCTATATATTTGAGAAATGTAACCTTTATCAGAGAAACTGACTGTAAAATTTTTCCCCAGTTTCCTGTTTTTCTTTTAATTCTGGCCACATTGGGGTTTTTTTCTTTCTTTTTTATGCAAAAAATTTTTTTAACATTATGTAATCAAAATGATCTATCCTACTTACTATAATTCTCTCTATCTTTCCTTTGGTCATAAACTCTCCTTTCATTCCTAAATCTGATAGGTATATCTTTCAATACTCCCCTAATTTACTTATGATATTACCCTTGTTGTTTAAATCATTTATCCATTTTGACCTTATTTTCATATACATATAGGTCTATATCTAGTTTCTGCCAAACTGCTTTCTAATTTTGCCAGAAATTTTTGTCAGATTTTGAGTTTTTACCTCAAAAGCTTGGATCTTTGCATTTACCAGACACTAAATTACCACAATCATTTACTATGGTATATTGTGTATGTAATCTATTCCACTGATTGACCACTCTATTTCCTAGTCAATACCAGAGGTTTCCATTTATTTATTTCACAGATTACTCCTTTTTATTAACGCCCCCCTTTATCTTATCCTCCTCCCCTCCTACTTTCCTGAAGGGTAGGATTGATTTTTGTTACCAATTGATTATGTATATAACTTCTGTCATTGAACCAATTTAATGTGTGAGATTCAAACATTGCCACCCTTCCCCTCATTTTCTTCTTTACTGTAAAAGCTCTTACTTGTTCACATCTTTTATGTGAGATAATTTTCCCTTCTCCTTTTACCTTCTCCCATGCTATTTATGCCTCTTTCCCCTATCCATTTTTTAAACATCATCCCAATGTAATCAACTGACTCTTACACCCTGTTTTTATGTAGAATCCTTCTAATTGGCTTAATAAAGTTCTTAGGAGATAAATGTATCACCTTCCTGTATAGACAGCTAAAGAGTTTAACCTTATTGAGTTCCTTATGACTTCTCTTTCATATTTATCTTTTTATGCTTCTCTTGAGTCTTGTATTTGAAAGTCAAATTTTCTATTCAGCTCTGGATTTTTCATCAGGAATGCTTGAAAGTCCTCTATTTCATTAATTATTTTTCCTTTGAAGGACTTTACTCAATATTGCTGGGTAGGTTATTCTCAGTTGTAATCCCAATCACTATCACTATCAGAAAGAGTATGTTAGTCTACTCCCTGATAACCCCAACCCTATAATTTTCTGAACCAAAACAGTATTCCCTGACCACCATCCATTGTCTCCTCATTAGAGTATAAGCTCTTTGAGGGCAAGGACCAAGTCCACTTTTGTATTTGTAGCCCCAGTGTTAGTATAATTACACAGAAAGCATTTAATAATGCTTTTTTCGTTTATTTACTCATTCATGGACTCCAGATCACAATTCATCCATGCTTCTTCTCAATTTATTTATTAGCATTTTGTTAATTAATAATATTTGGTGGGGGCGGAGCCAAGATGGCGGAGTAGAAGGACGCACGTTTACGAGCTCCGAAACCAAAGCCCATGGAATTGGTGTAGAAAGAGTCCCCCATAGATTCTGGGTGAGTGCAAGGTGTGCAGAGGCAGAGTGGAGGAGATTTCCGTCCCAGGGAGCCCTCAAGACCCGTCCCCAGGGTCCGGCGTGCCCCGGAGAGTAAACCCGACCCCCAGCGCTGCCCTGGCCGAGGCCTCAGAGAAGCAGATCGGAGCAGGCTTCAGAGACGAAAGCTGAAGCAGCCGGGAAAATCCCTCCGCCCACAGAAGCAGGTCAGTGAGAGAGGCAGGGCTGAAGGAGAGGGGAAGCAGGGCGTCCGTGACTCGGGCCCCCTCGGGAGAAAGCGGCGGCGGCAGGGACGGGGGCAGGAAGCGGCGGAGGCAGAGGCGTGGGCTGGGGCTGAGGCGGCAGCGGCCCAGGACTCAGGAATCCCCCAGCTGCAGGCGGGATCTTCATTACGGAAGATTCCCGTATAAAACCTGACGGAGCTGAGCCTGGGAAACGGCCCTGCCCCCGCCCCGCTCTGTTGCTGAAGACTTCTGCTCGGGTCCCCCAGTGGAGCTGAGATTGGGAGGCGGGCCCCCCACCCCGCCCCCACCCGCTCCATTCTTGAGAGTCTCTGCATAAAAGCCCCCTGAGGGATCAGAGTCTCAGAGACAGCCCTGGCCCCACCCCAGCACCTGAACTAAAGCTCACTGATTGACAGCCAGCAGGAGGAAAGCCCATTTAAATCTCAGAGCCCAAGCTGGGCGGATCCAGGCGGGGGTGGAAAGGAATCTCAGAAGTCAAGTAACTGGCTGGGAAAATGCCTAGAAAGGGGAAGAAAAATAAGACTTTAGAGAGTTTTTTCCAACAAATGCAAATGATCCCAACCTTCGGATCTGATGGGGAGGACGAAAACGTATTTTTCCCATCAGGGAAAGATGTGGAGGGTGGGGCCTCAGCACCCCAGACACCCCAGGGGGGTGTTGGGTGGGCTCAGGCCTTGGAAGAGCTTAAAAAGGATTTTGAAAAGCAAGTTAGACAGGTGGAGGAAAGACTGGGAAAAGAAATGACAAAGATGCAAGAAGAGTATGAAAAAAAGGTCAATATCTTGGCAAAGGAGACCCAAAAAAATGCTGAGGAAATTAACACCTTGAAAAATAGGCTCACTCAATTGGCAAAAGAGGTTCAAAAAGCCAATGAGGAGAAGAATGCATTCAAAAGCAAAATGAGCCAAATGGAAAAAGAGGCTCAAAAGCTAACTGAATTTAATAGTTCTCTCAAAATTAGAATGGAACAGATGGAGTCTAATGACTTTATGAGAAACCAAGAAATCACCAAACAAAACCAAAAGAACGATAAAATGGAAGAGAATGTGAAATATCTCATGGGAAAAACAACTGACCTGGAAAATAGATCAAGGAGAGACAACTTAAAAATTATGGGACTACCTGAAAGCCATGATCAAAAAAAAGAGCCTAGACCTCGTCTTGCATGAAATTATCAAGGAAAACTGCCCTGACATTCTAGGACCAGAGGGCAAAATAAGTATTGAAAGAATCCATCGATCACCACCTGAAAGAGATCCAAAAAGAGAAACTCCTAGGAACATTGTGGCCAAATTCCAGAACTCCCAGCTCAAGGAAAAAATCTTGCAAGCAGCCAGAAACAAACAATTCCAGTACTGTGGAAATACAATCAGGATAACCCAAGATCTAGCAGCTTCTACATTAAGGGATCGAAGGGCGTGGAATAGGATATTCCAGAAGGCAAAGGAACTAGGACTGAAACCAAGAATCACCTACCCAGCTAAACTGAGTATAATACTTCAAGGGAAAATATGGTCCTTCAATGAAACAGAGGACTTTCAATCATTCTTAATGAAAAGACCAGAGCTGAAAAGAAAATTTGACTTTCAAACACAAGAATGAGAGGAAGCATGCAAAAGTAAACAGCAAGGAGAAGTATTAAGGGACTTACCAGAAATGAACTGTTTGCATTCATACAGGGAAGGACAATATTTCTAATTCTTAAAACTTTTCAGTATCTGGGTAGTTGGTGGGACCACACATACACATGTACACGCATGCACACACATACACACATGCATTCACATGCAGAGACAGAGAGCACAGATTGAACTGAATAGGATGGGACAATACCTTAAAGGAATTAAGGTAAATGATGAGAGAGAAATGTAGTGAGAGGAAAGAGGGGGAAATGGAAGGGGGTAACTATATGTCATTTAAGAGGCAAGTAGGAGATGTTTTTAGTGGAGGGAAAAAGAGGAGAGCTGAAGAAAAAAACAAACAAACAAACAAACAAACAAAAGTT